>CM033792.1:48070614-48500614 GCA_019656835.1 Rhododendron ovatum | reverse complement strand
TAATTTATATAGAAATAAAAAGTTAAAGAGTAAATTAAAAAGAGAGAGTACTTTGAAGAAAATGAAAGTGAACATACAACTGATCAATTCGGGTATATGCTAATACTAAGTAGGAGTAACATTTCCATGATACCATGGAATGGAATGTGGGTGTGCAAATAAACAAGACAAGATGGTATGAATTAAACGCATAAGATTTACCATAGAAAAACTTTAATCATGCAATACAGCCGTAGTTTGCGTTGTACTGAGATTTTTACCTCTTATTGATTTTGGTTGATTTATTCAAAGCTTTAACTTATTAAAAAATAATAATTTGATTATCGTGAAGTACACTCATCACCGCCAACATAAGAAGTCATGATCGTTTTCGAATAAACCTGACGGAGAATCTTCAACTTTTGGACCACCGCTGACCCAACCTAGATCACATGGTTTGGTTTTCCAAGGAAACAAAAAAAATAATAATAATAATCTACATCACCTCATGCAGTCGCTTACTTCGGTTTTCCAAGGAAAGGAAAAAAAAAAAAAAAAAAACCCCAACATCACATCACGCAATCGCCTACTTCATTTTCTAAGGAAAGAAAAAAAAAATTCTAGATCACATCATGTAGTCGCCTACTTCTTTTTTCCAGAGAAAGAAAAAAAAAAAACCTACAACACATCACGCAGTCGCCTACTTCGGTTTTCTAAGGAAAGGAAAAAAAAAAAAAAAACCTAGATCACATCACGCAGTCGCCTACTTCGGTTTTCCAAGGAAAAAAAGAAAAAAAAAACCTAGATCACATCACGTAGTTGCCTACTTCGGTTTTCCAAGGAAAGGGGAAAAAAAAAACGCTACATCACATCATGCAGTCACCTACTTCGTTTTCCAAGGAAAGAAAAAAAAAAACCTAGATCACATCACGTAGTCGCCTACTTCGGTTTTCCAAGGAAAGAAAAAAAAAATTCTAGATCACATCACGCAGTCGCCTACTTCGGTTTTCCAAGGAAAGAAAAAAAAAAAAAAACCTAAATCACATCACGCAGTCGCCTACTTCAGTTTTCCAAGGGAAAAAAAAAAACCTAGATCACATTACGTAGTCGCCTACTTCACTTTTCCAAAGAAAGAAAAAAAAAAAAAAACCTACATCACATCACGCATTCGCCTACTTCGGTGTTCCAAGGAAAGAAAAAAAAAAAAAGCTAGATCATATCACGTAGTCACCTACTTCGGTTTTCCAAGGAAAAAAAAAAAAACACCTAAATCACATCACGCAGTCGCCTACTTCATCTCCCACTTACAGATACCAACAAGGCCAGCCTTAGGCCTAGGCCGCCCCCCCCCCCCCCCCCCAAAGGGCTCAAAATTAGGGCCCCCCACCATTTTAAGTTAGTATACTGCATTAGGAGTTTTTAAGCCCAAAATTTGTATCCAAAATTAACTTAACTAAGTGAGGCCCTATTTTAAAACAAGACCCAAAATATTTTTTCAGCCCAATTCAGAATTCCTGTGTCAACTCTTAAAAGGGAAAAAAAAAACACACACAATAGAACCACAAAGCCAAGTCTGCTTTCTCACAGAATTGAAATTAGAAAAACCCAACCCAACGTCGGCTTCTCCTGAATCTCCTCTCGCCTTCTCCTAAATCTCCTCATGCCTTCTCAAATTTCATCTCTGTCTCTCACCCCCAAATTTCATCTCCTACCGTCCTACTTATAACCTTACCGAACAAAGCCCCAAAATGCTTTTAGCCTCTGCCTTTGAAGAGGTAAAAACGTGAATACAAGAATCGGTTTTCGCGGAATCGCGGCAAGAAATCAATCTACCAGGTATGGGCTTTGGACATTTGTTTATACTTTTGTCTTTTGCAAGTATTATTTATTTATACATTTGAGAAGTTGAAAACTGTTTGTTTAATTGCTCGAAAATAGAGTTAAAGCAATCTGTGGTGTGATTTGTGATTTTGTGCTCTTGTTAAAGCAACCTGCCGTGAAGTTGATTATTGGAGTTGTAGATGTGAAGGGCCCCAAATTGGTTGGTCGTCTAGGGCCCCGGAAAACTCAAGACCGGGCTTGGATACCGACGACGGAAACAATCGGTATGTACCGATGGCACGCGGGGCATATTTCGGATTTCGCACGGATGATCCGAGCCTTTCATTATTTTAACAAAAAGTTTCGATGAGGCTTGTAAAAAATTAGCTCAATCCGATAGATATAGGTACTCAATCCAATCTTTTCATTTTTAGTCTAATCTTCTCATTTTTTCCCGATTTTTCAAAAATAATAAGATTGGATCGAACACCTAAACATATCGAATTGAGTAGATTTATCATGGGCCTACTCGGATCATCCGTGCAGGGCTTCAAGTGGGCCCCGTGTGCTGTCAGTACGTACGGTATATTTCCGCCGGTTGGTATCTTTAATTATGTCCCGTTCTCTTGAAATCTGAGAATTGTCTTTATTTGAATTTTTTGACATTTGCTAGTTTTGTGCCAAACTTTCGTGAGATATCGATTCGTTTCGACGTGAGTAATCGGAAAAGTAATTTTTTTTACTTTTATTCAAGTATTTTGAAAAATAATCATTTTTTAACAAGAAAATGTCATTTTTTGGAACACCCACCAGAATCTCATGCATTTTACAAGTATAGAATTACTCCGTACGGAAGAAAAAAAGTGTTTTAGATTTATCTTGTGATTTGGTTTCTTGAGCATATATCGATCTGTACGTTTCTTTTCTCTTCCTCTGGAGGCACCGTAAAATTTGTGAGGTAAGAATAGCATAGTTGTTTCTCAAATTGTATTGACTGGGCCCTACTGGTGGTGTAGAGCGTGAAAGCGTCTGTGTTCGCTTTTATGCACATACGGATTTTATAGAGTCCATTTTGAATTTTACAAAGATGATAAGCTCCAAAAAGTGATGGACCATCCACATAGATTGATTAAATATGACAAATCCTGCTTTTGATTCACTTTCTTCTTTGATCTTCCGGGGTTAGACTTTTCCTATAAGTCACAGATGGTGGATTTGACCCCATCCTTTTTTTCCTTTTTTCTTTTTTTAACTTAAGTATTTGAGTATGTTGTGATCAGTTAAGGCAAATCACCCCATCAAATTCTGGAAGACCAATTGTCAAAGTTTTTAAATTAGTCTAGTTAACTTTGTTGATTAAAAAGATGGGCCACGGAAAATGCATGAATGAACTGTATTTTGTAGGAAATTGCGTTGGTAGAATTACTTCAGGATTTTGTCCATTTATCTTTCTAGGATTTTCCGATGTGAGGTTTACATAGATTTACTACACGCTAAAATAAACAGTTATCATATGCAGTTCTCATAACCCACCGTATAGTTCACAAAGGCTCGTGACATACTAAAATAAATAATTCGCATATGAAGTTTTCATAGCTAACCGCAGAGTTCACATAGCCTTACAATACATTAAAATAAATAGTTCTCATAACCGACCGCACACACATAGCCTCACGACACACTAAAATAAACAGTTCCCATATGCAGTTCTTATAGCCCATCACAAAGTTCACATAGCCTCACAACACACTAAAATACATAATTCGCATATGCAGTTTTCATAGCCTCCTGCAAAGTTTACATAGTTTTACCATACACTAAAATAAACAGTTCACATATGAAGTTCTCATAACCCATGACACAGTTCACATAGCTTCACCACATACTAAAATAAACAGTTCCCATATACAGTTCTCATAACTCACTGCACAGTTCACATAATCTCACCACACATGAAAATAAACAGCTTGCATATGCAGTTCTCATAACTCACCGTACAATTTACATAGACTCACAACACACTAAAATAAACAATTCGCATATGCAGTTCTCATAGCTCATTGCACAGTTCACATAACCTCACAACATACTAAAATAAACAATTCGGATGTGCAATTCACAACAAACGAACTAATTGTATCTGGTCACAGATTCTCATACAATTCCATCAAACCAACCATACATTAAGAATTTGAAGGGAAAAAAAAAAAAGAATTGAAAAGCAAACCTCACATCGGAAATCCTAGAAAGAGGACTATGCAGAGAGTTCAATTGATGTCGGTGTAGTCGAAGTCGTCTTCGAAAGGAGTTGTAGAAGTTGGCGTCGGCAATTTTGTTGTCGAAGGAGATTGTGCCTTCTCTGAACATCTGTAAGGCTTCGTTGTCGTCAACGTCCATTGACGATCCATGGTCGTTTATTTCTACAAAGTAGTCGCCGGTCTATCTTCTCTCTCTGTCGGAATTCACGATCATGATCTCACCGAGAGCGATGAAGGAGAAATAGTTGGTGTCGGAGAGACCGGTGGTGGTGGTGCAACGGCGACGGCGGAAATCTTCTTCGTCACTAACCGCTAGTCCTCCTCCTTCCTCAGTCTTCTTCGTCATCCTCATCTAACTCGTCGTCGTCGACCTCGCCAATGGAGGCTTCGACGAGAACTAGTGAACTGGTGGGTTTAGTTTGAGAGAGAAAGTGAGAGTGTGAGGGTGAGGGGCACAGAAATTGTAACAACCCTAATTTTTACCCTAGATTTTTATCAAATAAAATTTATATTGTTTATATAAACTTATTAATTTATCAGTGTAATTATAAATTGCCTTTTTTAATAGGTTGTTGACTGTGTAATTTATTCTACGACCAGCTTAATTATTATATAAATCTAATCCTATATATATATATATATATATGTATGTATGTATGTATGTCTGTATATACCTATCCATCTTTCACCCTAGAATTGCTACCTCATGAAATATAGGATTTGGTTTCCATCCCTCACCTATCTCTTCTTTTATCTTTATCTTTTCACTTGTCCACTCCCCTTTAAACTCATATTAAATATCTCTCCTTCACATCTCTATAACATCTCACTCTCCCACCCTCCTCTACTACTTCATTAGTTCTCCACCTCCCTCCCATTTCTCCACAAAATAAACTCACCCCATTTCATTTCCACATTCTCGGCAGGCGGGCAGGTAGAGGAGAGAGAGAGAGAGAGAAATCATCATTATTATCTCCTTGTTTTGTTCTTTTTTGACCATTTTTGTTATATCCTTCTTTGCGTTAATCTTTTCTTGATCAAGAGAGAGAGAAGAGTTTTGGTCCTTGCATGTCGTAACTTTTTAGATTGGACCCTAAAATATAAAATTTCTAATGGACTCATTGGTTCAACAAAAACTTTAAATAACTTAAAGGCATTGGCCATCATAAAATACGTGTTTACTTACTCACACAATATTATTTGATATGTACTTTTTATCTCTTTGAAATGTATCATGTTATGAGTTGAGTTGTTATTGACTATATCATGTTGTAAGTGCTAGAATGGATTTAGGTTCAAGGGTGGTTTGGAGTAGTGAACACATAGACGTGGATAAGTAAAGGGCAAAAATAGTAAAGTTGATTGAGGATGTTGGGTACCGGTAAAGGACCCTGGTACAGTAAAGTACCTTTAGTTGAGTTGGAGAAAGGTAAAGGACCCTGAGTACGATAAATTACTCTGAGTGTGTGGAACACGGTAAAGGACTCCGGATACAGGATTTAGGATACGGTAAAGAATCCTAAATGCGGTACAGTATCTAGTGTGTGTATGAAGGACAGTAAAGGACTTCGGATACAGTATTTTAGGAAACGGTAAAAGATCCTTGAATACGGTATAGTACCAGTGTGTAGATTATGGGTATGGTAAAGTACCCAGTATGTAGAGTTGGGAGACGGTAAAGGATCTTGGCAATGAGATAGTGCGACCCCTAATGCTGAGTTGTCATGGTGAGCTGTACCTTTATTATGATTGTAGGCGAATCCAGACTGAGTACATAATTTAGTAGTATTCGCTTAGAACCCTGGTGCATGACAGATAAAGGAAGAGTTATTCCATTGAATGGTCAAAGTTAGTAGATATGGGAGGAAAGGATCTCGTGGAGAGGATCCTTAGATTTCATGTAAGTTGATGAATAGTAAAGAAAATGACAATGTGCTGTTATCTTGTACCTCATGTGAATTATTATATTGTTGATCTGCTAATTGTACGGTAATGAGTTAGTAGGGTTGAGATTAGCTACTAAGTTTCAAAACTCATTATAGTACCGTTAGGCTGGCGTTTCATGCCAGGTAATCAAAAGACCGAAGAACAGAATCCGCTGTAAGATGATCCGTACCAGAGTAAAGACCTCCCAACTGAGGAAAGGGAGTTTGTTAAGCCTTGGAGGCCGTACCCTTAGAAGCTCTGTTAATTTGATGTATTTTTAATTAAATTTCCATAAGTGGTATCACATTTATCAAATTCTGTTTTATTTTGTTGGGTTGTAAGACAATTAAGTATTTTTTAATTTAGTATTTGAGATTTCTGAGGATAAACTCTATTTAATAAAATTTTATTTCTTAGATATCAGTTTTATGAATTATTAAATCAGTTGAAAAAGATTTTATTAACGTGTCCGAAAATCGGGACGTTACAAAAGTCATGAACCAACATACTCGAGCCTATCTAGGTTCGGAAAAATGTTTTAGGGTTGGTTTTAAACAGAGACTAAAAAACTGGGGCGGCCTCTAATTTACTATACTGTATTTCATAAGATCAATTCCACAATTCTACCGACACAAAACTTGCATAACCCCTCGTAACTCAGTATCCGGCGAGATTGACTATCAAATCTAAGGCAAAACATCATATGGATTGAACCCAAGACGAGACAGTTTTCGGCCATTTTTTTCCGGCTTTGCTTTCTAAGGGGAACTTTTATTTGCTATTCACAAATGCGCAAAGGTAATGAAACCCAAGTATTTTTTGGGACAAGCTCGTTCTTCCAAGAGCCAAGCTTGAGTAAGCTGAAGCTTAACTCTCCTTATTTTGGCTAGTTCGTGTTCCTCTTTTTCTTTTCTAAAGGAAGTCACATCACTTGTACAGAAATCCCTCCATAGATTTGTTCTCGTGCAATTTCAATTTACAGAATTGCACAAAAATGGTTTTGTGCAATACTACAACTGAATTAGCAAACAACAGAGGCATAGAGAGATTTTGTAATTTTGGACCATGGGCTAGATTTATCACAGCTCACAAAATGGGAGAGATGCAATTTTGGACTGTGGGCCTGTCAGAACTCACAAGTATATTGGACTCGCAAAGAAAAGTTATTTTTCCATGATTATCCCATTATGTACGGATTTGAAAATTATTATTTCAATTGAAAATTTGCAGTTGCAATGGTATGTCCCATGGTTTGTGCATTTAGAAGGAAACGACGACAAAATTTAGATGATGCAAGTAAATGTACAAGTTTATGAGTAAAAAGAAAATTGATACAGTAATTATGGTGAAGTCTATTAACTTTATTTGAGGGAATTGACGTTATTAATCAACATAAATATGGAGAATTTTTAACTAAGGCTCTGTTCTGCTAAGGTTCTTATTTTTTAAGTACTTATTTTTCACTTTACGAAACAGGTTATTCTCTCACAATATATCAGCTTTAATTTCTCTTAGCGGACTAAATATTCGATTTGCATTGATAGTAAAAAAAAAATTCCAAACAAAATGTGGTAGCTAGTGCACGTGCCCAATGCTTGCAATTATGAAAGTAGGATCATTAGAACATCCCTGATGGCATAATCCAAACCAACATATTTACAAAGGTAGCAATGATGGCCTTAAAAATGGTTCACAATAGAATAACCAAACTTAGCAACCTCTTAACTAATAATCAAATTTGAGCCTTTCAATGCCCAAAGTTGATTTATTTATTTGATCGGCTTCAATAGCCAAAGTTAGCAACATTTGTTTCCATAACCAAAAATAGTGAGTCCTTCCAACAAAAGTTACTATGCATGCTTTTTATTGATTAAGACTCGCTGTCCATAAAGCAAATGCTTTATTGGTAGGTAAAACTCACTCCTCCATTTTGGCAAGTGGTTTTACATTTAACAATGTTAGTCACTTTATAGATTTTAACAATTGCTCTCCACTTTCACTTATTATACTATAATGTTATTCAATGCAGAGAACATTTAATTGAGAAGAAAAATTGACCGTTGGATTTTGAAGTTTAGCCAACTCATTTTGATTTGGCCATTTTGGAGCTTAGGGTTGCTAACTATAGCCATGAACTAAATGGATAATTAAAAGGTGATGTGATAACTTTTGGTTAAGTCTATTGAGGATGCTCTTTGAAACTGTAACAATAAGGACAAAGTTAAAGATACATTTTTTTAAAAATAATAATAAAAAATAAAAAATGCTAGAGATGATAACTGAAAGTAAAGATAGAAATAGAAAATTTTAAATTGGATTTTGAATGAATGTGGTCGTTAATACACTTTGTGAACATAAAATCTTGTTCTAATTCTTCAAAATCAGGGAAATGGGTTGGAACTTGGAAAATGCTCTTAAGGCCAAGAAACTCACGGGCCAGGCCTGCCTACTCGATTCCTAAGCGTGGGTTGGCGTGAAGAAAATTGGGCTGGTCTTACCTGGGCCGTGGACTGGGCTCGTAGCCTGCAAGTTCGGCCTCAATCTCGAAACCCAAAATGCTCGACAAGTACGGTAAAATGACGGCCCATGACGTGTTTTGATAATTAATACCTACTAATGACATGTTGAAAATGTCATTGATAGATATTAATTATCAAAATACGTCATTGGCCGTCATTTAATACTATATATGTAAGTATAAAAAGTTAACGGTATCCGGCTATCATATAAATTCAGAAATCTGGAGAAAAGCTTGTGGGAAACTTCCTTCTTTGCAACGTTGTGGTCGATATGGTTGGTGAGAAATGAGTATGTGTTTAACAATGCAACAGTGATAGCTGAGGTCATGGTGGACAAGGTAAAGACTAAAGTCGCTATGTGGGTTAAAAGCCAAGTTCGATATTAAGGTGTATACGGTGGAGGAATTTAAGATTTTTTTGATGGAATTAGGTTGTTAAAACTGTGAGGAGTTGTTTTGTCTGTTAGGTGAGGTTCATGTCCTCCAACGTTTTGCTGGAGGGCAGTGTCAGGTGTTCTCTTTTTAGTTCCTGTTTTGTGCTTGATCGCGTAAGTGCTGTATACTTATTGTGGTTGAGACCTCGATGTACCCCTTCAAGCTTGCAATAAATATTTCGTTTGCCGAGCTAAAAAAAAAAGGGTATCCGGCTATCCGCATTGACATAATCAAAACCAAGTAATTTCTAAAGAACCAAGTTCCAAAGTTACCTAAGCAAGTAGCAACCCAAATTTTTTTTTCTTGAGGTGTATATTAGGGACCGCTCATCTCATTTGTGAGCCCTCTTTAGGTCAAAATTGAGAAAATGTTTTTGTTCTAAAATGTAGTATCAATTAACACTACAAGAATTTTTGTGTTTGGAGACAAATTAAATTGTCACAAAATGCACATTTTTTGTCGCCAAAAGTTTAGAGACGAAAAAACTTTTGTCACCTATAGGTTGTCTCAGAAAGTAACGTGGTGACGAAAATCATGTTTCGTCACCTATTGTCATTTTTGGAGACGAAATTTATTGTCACCAATTTATCGATTATTCGTCACTCTTGTCCAGTTTCGTCACTAATAGTGAATGAATATTGACCCCAAAAAATACATAGGTGACAAAAAATTTCGTCTCCAAAGAATTTAATTTAATATTATAAAATAATAAATGTGACAAATAATTTCGTCTCCTATAATTGTGAAATTTAAGGCAATTAATGACAAAAAATTTCGTCTTTGAAATGCTTCTTCAAAAATCCTCTTTAGTGACAAAAAAACTTGTCACCTATTTTTCATATATTAGAAATATAGGTGACAAAAAATCATCTCGCACTCTTCTAAATACCATATCCTGTGCATTTTAGAATCCAATAGATCTCAAACAAGAACTATAATACATTTGAATTGCACTAAATAGAAAGCCCATTCTATTTTACCATAATATCCAACACATTGTCATACCCAACATTCATCCACACCAAAATCCAACACATCGTCATACCCAACATTCATCCGCACCAAAATAATCATCCACACTTCGGATGTAATGCAGTCATGTACGAATGTCAAAAATAACCAAACTAGACCATAAATGTTGTTCATCATAGTTCTTATCCTATGAATCATCAAAAAAGAAGAGTTCTCGTAGCATCATCGAAAAAAAGAAGACTCTGAACTTCATCCAAAAAGAAGTCTTCATAGAAAAGCATATATCATCTTCTGCTACCAACCTTCTACATACTCGATCTGCAAATTCACATAAAACAAGATTCAGAAAAAATTGGTACGATATTGTTAATAGAAATACGAAACATCATGTAAACTTAAGTTTTATGCCAAAATCAATGAATTGAAGTGTAATGCCTTCATTTTGTGCTTCATAAACATTGACACGTATGCAGCAAACAATCTGACAATGGAACTGGAACATTACTATTTGGATGGACAATGGACAGAGTATGCAGCAAACAACTTGGACAGATTATACTTCAAGCAGAAAAATCTAATGCCAAAAAATATAACCAAAGTTGAAGACGAAGTGCAACTGAAACATTATTGCTTTCCTCTTGTCCATATGTGCTTTCCTTTTGTGCAATTGAAACAGAACCCAAGTTAGAGATGTTATGCCTGACCAGAAGTTTGTGACTACTCTAGTGTCCATACTAGCTAAAGTGTCAACACCTAACAAATTTCCATAACTGCTGCAACTCAACATATCACCAGCAAACAACAAAAAATAGACCACATGACTGCTGTAACTTGAACATAGAAGCATAAACCAAAACAGACCACAAAACCGGTTCATAACAAGTCTAATGCTGTAGCAAGTAATACAAAAAAATGCACAAATAGAACATACTTGAAATAGAAATGCATATGCAGAAATTAAAACCTGCTAAACCTACACTGAAACCAAAATACCAACTAAGGGTCTTACGACTAAACTTTTGCAGGTCTTACTGGGAACACTTCTCAAATCCACTAAAGGTGTGTGTTGGGGTGACTTTTGTGTGTGTTGTGTCCACTAAAGGTGTGTTGTGTCCTCCAAAGATGTGGATTTCATTACTGGTGTGTGTTGTGTGGGTGCTAAGTTAGTTGGAATGCAAAAAACAGCCAAAAAGCATCAGCAATCAGCCAAGCAATCCAGAAAATTAAGAGCAGAAATACAAAACAGAAGTCTAGAGTGAAATGGTTGGCTTTAGGATACCAAAACTGAGTACTTTCACCAGAAAATGTGTTCCCATAGAGCTAGAAATACAATTCTAAGTCTTATTGATTCTAGTGGTTATTTGATTGATGATCCTAAGGCCGTGAAGCAAGAGATTTTGGGTTACTATGCTGGGTTATTAGGGACTGCTTTCGAAGGAAAAGTGGATGCTATGCCTTCTTAATCTAGCCATTCAATCTAAGGTTCCAGTTCACTTCAGAAATCAGTTGATTGCTCTAGTTACAGAGCATGAAATCCCGCTATCCAAGTTCTTTGGTTAAGGACATTGAAAGCACTCTCATGGCATTTCTTTGGTCTGGATTTGAACTCAAGCATTCAAGGGGAAAAGTGAAGTGGGATCAGCTTTGTTGTCCTAAAGAGGAAGGTGGTTTGGGATTCAAAAGGATTAAAGAATGGAATAGGGCTGCCATGTTGTAACTTGAACATAGAACCATAAACCAAAACAGATCACAAAACTGGTTCATAACAAGTCTAATGCTGAAAAAGGGTAAAAAAATCAAACCAACAAAAATATATAGCCCACTCCAAGTTTTCTCATTAAGAATATACATAGGGATAGCATGATGTACTAACCAGCAAGTTGTTAACCAGTGAATCCTTGTTGTTTAAGAAATGCCATAACACTAGCCAAAGTCTTCCCCTGTTCCTCTTTTGCCAAGGCAAGCTCGTCTATCTTATGGTTTGCTGCTTCAATTCCTTCCGCTTGCTCTTGAATTTTCTCAGCTTGCTCTTGTACCTTTCCCTCAAGGTGTGTTACATACTCCCCGTTCACAGTCCTAATAGAGGAGGAAGGCCTAATGCCAAGTCCCTTCACATAGCCTGACCTTGCCTTGAGACCTTTAACGGAGAGCTCCTCTTGCGTAATTGGGATTGCACCTTCCTGCGCATTATGTTCAATCTCTATTTGTACCATTTTATCCTGTCATTTTAAAGTAAATGCCAAATTTAAGTTCTAACAATTTAGTAGAGACAAGTTCTAATAATTTAGCAGACACTAGTACACTACAAAAGTACTTGATACACGTACATAGAGAACTTTGGATTCTGAAGAGATCCATTTTTGCGTGTCCTCATTGAAGTGGGTGGATTTGTACATCTCTGTTACCGCGGGCACAACACCTCCATTATCGTGCATCTGATATATTATTTTCTCATCAAATGAGTTAATAAAGCATGTTCATATTAGTAAAAAAAGTGAAGGCCAATATAATGGAAAACTCACCGCGGCGGCAACCCTAACTGGGAGTGACTTTGATCCACATCTATGTTTTGTCTTAGACCAAGACCTGTTTTTTGTTTTTTTATATAGGCAAAAGAAACATATATCGATAAAATAGAAAAGGAGTTATGAAGAGAAGAAGATATAGAATCTAGAATGGCAAATTCCTAGCATTGCCATGGGAAGCACCTATGTACTGAAAATGGCGCATCCAGTCCAAATGCCTAGTAGCTATCCGTAATGTTGTTCTATATGAATGAATGAAGTGTTTCCTAGCCTTATGAATGCAGTTCAAATACCTAACATTATGTTTTTTTTTTATAAGTACTTTGTTTGGACTTAAGTTCACTAAGTTAAAGTGAACTTCACTCTATGTCAACAGTGAAGTCAGAAATTGGTCTAGTCATGCCCAAGAGGAAAAACCTCAAATAAAACAGAGCAAAAAAACCTTAGAATGCCCTTGAAATTCTGTTGGTCCTTTCTTCCCAAGTGAAACAAACCATAGCATCTAGAGCAAGCCTTCTAAGGGTGAATCTCTCTTTTCGAAATTGGAACAGAACCACAAGCAACTTTCTGGAAGTAAAGAGTAGGACCAGCAGGGAAATATCTCAACTTAGCAACAATGTTCTAGACTTGCTTAGAAAAGGAGTGCTTAAAAAGAAGATGATCCAATGATTCGTCAATTAGCTTAAAGAGAGAGCAAATAGGAGTATCAATGATGTCACGCTCTCGATTTTTAACAAAATTAAATAAAGCTTTTCATAAATAAAATGCTCGCAATATATAATATAATAACCCAAAGAGTTCATAGTTCCCATACTCCAATTTACAGTCCAACACTTCAGATTTTAAAAGGTTACATTGCGGCACACCGGCCCAAAATAGCATTTGGTCGAGATACATAAATGTTAAAGAGCTGAGCCATCACCCGTCTACTTATCCCAAGCCATCACCCATCTCATTCATAATTCCCACTATTAGTTGTTTGCTATACACAACTTGTCACATTTCGCTTGGCATGAATCCATTATCGTTGTCATACAATAAGTTAGAACATAGTTCAATGATTCATCCATTTCAACCATAATTCCCATTATTAACCCCTCATCGTTCATAAAGTGTTAATAGTTCACATAATAACCAATACAAGTTCACAAACGCTATCAATTTAATGAGTTGCACAAAAACCAATGCTGGCCAAGAGTTTCTCAGACTGATTTCAAGCCCATTTTGGTCCACCAAACCTCAGAATCCGAAAGCAACTATTCAAACAAAGTTGTAGAGGATCGAATCAGCTGTCCAATGCAATTTGAATCAGGTCTAACAGACATTGTATGTAAGAGTTATGCCCAAAATACGAACTGCTGTCTGGGAACAAAAACAGGGGACATCCAGATTTGAAAATACAGATTGGATAATGGACATTTCTGGGCATAATTTATCAGTATGAATTTCTGTTCATATTTTTCCTAGATAGTAGACTCAAACACGGAACTTTTGGCACAAGAAGCAACCAAAACGGAGCTTTGTAGAGTCCTAGGGAATTTCTGCAAGATCTGTAAAAAAAACTTGAACCAGTCCGGCTGGGTGCAGAAAAGTGACGAAAATAAATGATTTTCGAGGCCAAACTTCAAACAATCGACAAGAATAAGATTAACCACAAGTCCAAGCAAACACTTGCACCAATGAGACGACTAGAATTATGTGGTTGGACTTGGGCGTTCATGTTCTTGCTTATATATAGTTCGAACATACTCCAATTGAGAACTCAAACCACACAGGCCAAGATGAGTCTCGTAAACAGCCATAATCTATGGATGAAAGCTAATAATCCTACAGTTGTGAGCATATATGGATGAAAGCCACGATGAAGGCCTATTCCATGACAGAATCAACCCAAAGATGAGAGCCATAAAACAGTAGCAAACTAAGCCATGAAAACAAACATAATGCTATGATCAATCTGTTTCCTGGCCCTGTGGTAATCTATATGCTATGATCTTTTCAACTTAGGGATGAAAATTGGTGAAGTGCTTGGAAAATGGAGTCCATCTCCATGGGACTTCTTTTAGTTTCTTATAAGGTTGATATAAATAGAAGATGCCACAAAAAACAATATCCAAAACACGGCTAAACTATCCTAAACTTAAGAGGCACTACAACGAGGTCCCAGAATCATCAACAATAGGCACAAGGGCAGAAAAGAAGGCAAAAAGGCAGCAGCAAAAGCAGCATTAGAAAATGGAAGAAAATCAAACCTGTTTGAAGTGTTTTTTTCTGATCGCTCCTACAAGACCACAAACCAATAGAGAAAACTATAAGGTTTTCAAGTTTAGGATGTGGTTTTGACAATAAAATCCAAAAGCAACATGCTATAAGAAGAACAATGACTATTTCTCTGGTAAACGAGATTACCAGCCATTTTGGAACAGTCCACTTCTTAGTGACTAAGCTCGTCCACTGCTCTGGATTGACACCAGCTGGTGGATTGTTTCTAGCATACTCTTCCCCCCTCGTTTCTTTAAGTTTCTTGTACTTTTTGTGCAAAACGAAGTTGTGATTGCTCAACCTCCGTCCACATTGTGTTGCCACTGCCTTTTTAACATCGATTGGATCTCCTTGCAAGTCAAACTTATCCTGCAATATTTGAAAATTTTAGTAATGACTTGATCCTAATTTACAGAATTAATACCCTATTTGTAAACTAAGAACTGATCTAGGTTGACAGCAGCGAGTTTGTGCTATTGTAAAAAAATCGTGTACAAGCCTTCATTTGTACAGTACTCTATACCCCATTAAAAGCTCAAACTAAATAATGAAACAAAAAACAGTTGGTGAATAAATTTAGAAACCTGGTAACTTTGGTACACTATACCCTATTACAAGCTCAAACTAACAATAGCTGCAAATGAAAGATTTAACTGCTGGAAATACTTAGAGTTTACCATTATGCGCTGAAGTATAGGCGCTTTCACACTCTCATCTACTGCCTTCCACCTAGGGACGCCAAGGTCTATCACATGTGTGCGAACCTCGACACCAATCCGTGAGGCTAATTGAGCAGCATGCTTTCCTACTGACGCACGGAATAGTTGTGGAATGGGAACTGGAAGCTTTCCTCGTTTGTCAATGAGTCGTTGAGCCAGAATGCCTCGCGTGGGTCCACGGGTTGGTCTATTGATTTCTGTCACAAAGACATACTAATAAGTTGGTAAGTCAAAAAAATTAGTTTTTTTTTTGTGCAGCACTGCTGCTGGTCTGACAGAACAGCAGTAGCACTAGGCTTCACACAACAAAGCAGTAGCTGTAGGAAACTGCATTTTGCCTTGGCTTGAAAAATAGCAGCCATAATAGAAAACAGTAACCAAAACTCAGTGACTTCACTATGACAAACTGACAGTAAGGGACACTATTTGTATCATAGTCCTCTTAAGCATTTACTAAAGAGATGGCAATAAATGGTAGTAACTGATAGCTGGTAGCAGTTCAGATAGTCCATTTGCAAATGGATGGAATGTCGGCTGCAGCAAATAACTAACTATTGCTATTTCAGCATCAAACAGCAACAGCAACAGCAGTAAGCATCAGAATATAAAAGCAAACAGCTATGTACCGCAAACAGCAAACAACAGTAAGCATCGGCAGTAAGCAAAGAGTAGTGGCAGACATGACAGGCAGGCACAACGCAGCCACACTTCTTCTGGCAGCATAATATAAAATCTATTAAAAGAAAACAGCTATGTACAGCTAGAGTCATTCAAGGTAGCCAAGCAAAGACCAGCTGATCTGAATATGCTCAATGAGACCAGTTACAATAACAGCTGCTAGAAGAGCTAATATACACAGTATTAGCAGAAAAATCCAGCACATTGAAGTATCATATACTTGGGACACAAGCACATGCACTTTCCAAAAGCACACAAGCACATATATACTAACAATGGAATTGACAAGAAGTTAAAGTAATCGCAGGTGAACAGGTATCCTGAGCACAAAACTTTGGGGACATCACATTACAAATGCCCACCAAGCTATCACAGCCATGCATAGAAACAATCAAAGAATGAAACCCTTGGTACACAGCTAGCTATCACATTATTTTTTCTTTTTCGTAAGGTTATCAATCAATTGTTCTTTTTTACACAAAAAGTGTACCAGTCATAATTTTATTTAGACTACATAAAACAAGATAATGTAACTGTAAAAATAAACCATATATTACATTACTCACCGCCATTGTTCTCAGGTAGCACCTCATTTTGTGGCTGAGCAATGGGAGGCAGTAAGGCCTGGCTTTCCATGCTGGGATGTGGTGTTGATCGGGTGACCCTCTCAGAGATCAGAGTTGCATCACATTGTGGCTCCATATGCGATTGTGCTGGTAGATCACTTGGTGGTATCTCTATGTCCTATAATAATAGAATACAAAATGCACCAGCATTAATACATATTGCATTTCATTCATACAAGAAGACAATAGAAAAAGTACGAGAAGAAAAGATTAAAAAAATATACATTATTACCTCTTGCTCGAAAGAGTCATCATACTCACTGTTATAGCCACGACCATCCTCATCATTTGATAGTACATAGTCAGGGTCATCCACTTGATTAGCCCTACCACGCTTCCCATTATCATTTGAACACTGGAACCGAGCCGATCCCATCATAGATGTTGCAATTTTCTTAACGCCAAGAGATTCCAATACCTCATCGTTCCTCTTTATTTTCTCATCTCTTACCCTCTCATAATGTGTTTTGTAATGAGTTGCTAGAAAATTAGGCTGGAGCATTACTTTTTCTTGTTTTTTGTTGGTAGGCACTTTTTCTCCTCTGGACTTTTTTGCGTGACGATGAACTACAAATAAACAACGTTGTTTTAAACTAATGCAGATTAAGAGCAGTGTAAAACAAAATATCTAATGCAAACCCATAACGTCAAAAACTAAGCACATGTAAAATACATACAAAGATCCACATACAATGCTTAGAAGTACATATATCTACCGAACAACAGAACTACACGTCATAATCCATATCAGCATCCATATCAGCATCGGATATGTCATGGTCTTCACCAGCTTCGTCATTTATATCCTCTCCTATTATTTCATGCTCTTCATCAACTTCATCATCTGTCAGGTTTTCTATTGTTTCATGTAATGCCCCAACTCCAGCAATAACCTCAACTTCAGCGTCATCCCTACGGAACCGAATATTACCTTCAATGTCAATTGGCACTCCTGAGGTCATACTTTCTTGTTGGAAGGCGTCGGTACATTCTGGAGGATCTAGTGGTTCACCATCTCCCACCTCTGGTGCATGAAACACACCCCTTTGCTTGACCAACTGCACAACTTGCCAAGGTTCGCCCCATTTTGTATCATTTAGGTAGAAAACTTGCTTTGCTTGGCTAGGCAAGATGAATGGGTCGGATTGACACCACCGACTCTTGACATTAATGCTTGTGCAATATTTATCAGTTCGTATAGTGCCATTTCGACCTGTGTTGCCAGTGTTGTACCACTCACATTGAAACAAAAGGACTGTATTCTCACACATGTACTCGAATTCCCAAACTTTGATAATGTGACCATAATAGTTGTGCATCTTCCCCTCGTGGTCTCCATGAGCAAGCACACCACTATTTTGACTCCTACGGCGGTCATCTATTTCTCTTGTACGGAACCTAAACCCATTAGTTATGCATCCGTAGTACTCCTTCACTAGCAAATTGGGACCATTTGCTAATGACCATAGTTCATCGGTCGCCTCTGTTGACTTGTTAGCCCTCAACCGATTTACCTAAAGTAGTATATATAACCATGAAAAAGTTAGTTATGCTAAGTAAATTTAAGTTATGGTTCGTTTAATAGTAATAACTAGCATCTCTAAAAGAATTCCAAGTATCTTACTTACTTTCTCTTTGAACCAATTGGGAAAGACTTTTCGTTGCACACTGGTTATGTTTTGTCCATTTGGAACATGCAAAAGATTTTTGTGTTCCCTATTCAAAAAAGAATGTCATTAATAGCTGAAATACTATCATTGTCATCAGAGCCACTTAAAAAAGTCAACTACATACTTTAGATACTCCTCTATCTCAGGGCTGTTTAACAAAACGAACCAATGGGCTATGTCACGGAGTTCTTGTGACATCTCGCCATTCCTTGTGACTAGCCCAAAAGGACGAGCTGTCTCTGTGAATACTGTGTAGCCTTTACGACGTTCGCCAAAGTCTTCATTTCGTTGAGGTCGATTATGCACGGTTTCAACCTCATCAAGATACATCGAGCAAAAAGTAATGCACTCCTTGACAATGTAAGCCTCTGCAATCGAACCTTCTGGTCGAGCTCGATTAGAAACAAACTGTTTCAAAGTTCCAAGGAACCTTCAAGACCAAGACCAGTTAAGAGTAAGATTACACATGTAAAACAATGACCTTTTTCAATCAATAATTATGTTTGTTACAATTACCTTTCTATTGGGTACATCCACCGATAATGTACTGGTCCTCCAAGTATGGCCTCACGTGGTAGGTGAACAGCTAAGTGGACCATCACGTCAAAGAAGGCTGGAGGAAAGATCTTTTCAAGCTTGCATAGTATGAGCACTATACGTTCTTCTAGTTTCTCCAATTCACTGCGCCTCAATGTCTTAGAACAGAGGTCTTGGAAGAAACTACCCAACTCAAATAATGTTGTACTAATTTCCTTATCCACAAAATCACGCATCCCAATTGGAAGAATCTGTTGTATGAGTATATGGTAGTCATGACTTTTTAGGCCAGTTAGTCTGCCATTAGTTGAACTTACGGACCTTGATATGTTTGCTGCGTAGCCATCTGGATACTTGACCGATTTTAAAAATTCAAAGAAAGCCTCCCTCTCTTTAAGGGTTAGCGCAAAGCTCGCACAAGGCTTGACATACGATCCGTCGGGACGTTGTGTCAACCATAGATCTTTTCGTATGCCCTTATCTTCCAAATCCTTTCGTGCCTTGTCTGTGTCCTTGTTCTTTCCATCAATGCCCAACATTGTTCCAACAATATTTTCACTGAAATTTTTCTCACAATGCATGACATCAATGTTGTGTAGAAGTTTCCTATCCTCCACATATGTTAGTTCATACAAAATACTCCTCTTTGTCCAGTTCGGTTTGTGACGTTTCCTTTTCCTATTGGCTGGATTCTTTCCTAAGATGACATTGCTTACATTGTTCAACTGCTCTCATATCTTTTCCATCGGCAACTCTAAAGACCTCTTCCGATTTTCAGGCTTACCATTATAGGCCAGCCTCTTTCTCCGTTCTGCATGATCTTAAGGCAAGTAGGCTCGATGATTTGTGTACGCATTCTTACTTCTCAGTGACTCAAAATATGGTTCATCGTTGCAAGTATAACAAGAATAATGGTCTTTTGTTCTCCACCCTGAGATGTCACCCAATGCTGGCCAATCATGTAGTGTCCACCAAAAAGCTGCATGCATTTGGAACCACTCACAACTCGCTGCGTCGTAAGTTAATGTACCAGTGTGCCACAACTCCTTTAACTCATCAACCAAAGGTCTCAAATAAACATCGATATCGATCCCGGGTTGTTTGTCCCCTGGAATAAGCAATGTCAGCATGAAGAAAGAATCTTTCATAACCAACCATGGTGGTAGGTTGTAGGGAATAAGAATGACATGCCACATGCTATAAGAGTTGCTCATGTTACCAAAAGGATTGAACCCATCAGTTGCTATTCCTAGTCTCACATTGCGAGCCTCACAAGCGAACTCAGGATGCTTAACATCAAACTCCTTCCACTCATCACTGTGGGCTGGATGCCCAGATTCCTCACCATCAGTAGGATTATTCATGTGCCATCTCATGGCCTTGGCTATCGCTCTAGACATGAACAACCGTTTTAATCTCGGTGTCAAAGGGAAGTAACGCAAAATCTTACGGGCAATCTTCTTTCCCCTTGTACAATTGATCTTGTACCTCGACACATTGCACTTTGGACATCTATCTAGTGCTGCATTTTCCTTCCAAAAGAGTATACAATCATTTATGCAGGCATCAATGAGCTCGTACGACAAGCCTAAGCCAGACAATATCTTCCTTGCCTCGTATGTGTTCTTGGGAACTAAATTACCTTCTGGTAAAAGTTTAATCTGGAATTTCAAGAACATATCAAGCGATTTATTGGTCCAATGGTTCGTTACCTTCATATTAAATACTTCAATTACAAACTTCAACAGATTATAATCTTTGCTACCTGGGTATATCTCACGTTGGGCATCATTCAAAAGTTTATCAAAGTTCTGGACTTCCTCATGATGTTGGGTTGTATCTATTGGTTCCCCTCTTATTCGATCTTCCACCAACGCATCAATACCACCTAGATCACCATCTCTCATTTCATGACGCCGAACATCATTTGATTCACGGGTTTCTCCATACTCATTCCAGATAGTGTAACTTTGCATAATCCCATGCTGAAGCAAATGAATTTGCACATCTTCTGGCCTTTTTCGGTAAAAGTTCACACACTTTAGACAAGGACACAAAATATTACCTTGCGCATCAACAACTGCTCTTGCAAATTGAATAAACAAAGTAACACCATTATAATATAGCTGACTAATTCTTCCATCTGCTGTCACGCCCATTTTCATCCAATTTTTGTCCATGTCTGATAGCAAATGAAAGTACGTTTTAAGTAATCAAATTAATGTCATGTCATGCATCACATAGTAATTAAGTTGCTTACTATGAATAAGGTCTTCAGATTGGATAGATTTGATAAACAAAAATATTAGAGTAGACCTACTTACGAAGCTAAGGCAAAGTACAAAGTTCAATCTCATAATTTTAGAGTAACCTGATTAATGAAAGTATTTAGTTTGACTGTGACTAAGTATACAATGGAGTAAAATTCGGAAGCAAGGGAAAAGCTTAAAGCGCCATATGGAAAGCAACTAATGAAATTAAGGAACCTCCATAATCCATAGACTTCCAAATTAATGAACATCAAAACCAAATAGAACATTATGTCAAACATCTTAGACTGTTGTTGGGAATCTCTCTCCTTTTCACATTCTCCAATAGAAAGAAAGAGACTGTTGTTCTGTTACTCATTCTGTTCTGTTATGTATGCTCTATTCTAGTTCACAAAAGCCTTGTAATTCTACGGCAGTCCAGCAGTGTATAGAGTGGGCTATATTTCTGCTATCCTATTCCTCTTAGGCTGAGCAGCTACTTTACTCAACCATTCAGAGTGCTGGACTGTTTTGATGCCTTCATAAAGTTGTATAAGGTGTTTATGTTGTAATTGTCCAGCTTGGGAGCTTGGTAAGTCCCTATGTTTTGTACCTACCCTTGGGGGGTTGTCTCTCGGGCTGTTTTAAGCTTTCCTAGGGGGTTTGTCCCTAGCTTCCTACATTCTCTTTCGAGTTTCAAACTGTGTACATAATAGATCTCTGTGTGCCTTGCTGCTACTGTTTCCAGCACAGTTTATAAATGCTTAACTGCCTTGCTGCTGCTGCTGCTGTAGTTCAGTAAGTCCAGCTGCTGCTGCTGTTGTGGTTCTCGTTATATGGGTTGCTGTAGTTGCTGTTTGCTGCTTTCATGATAGCAAGTAGCTGCTGTTCTGCTGCTCTCTGCTACTGCTGTTTGAGGCTATCATGGTAGCAAGTAGCTGCTATTCTGCTGCTCTCTACTACTGCTATTGGTTGTCTCTAGCTAGTTGACAAAGTTTGTCATGGTAAAGTTGCTAGTTGCTACTGCTGTACCTGCT
This sequence comes from Rhododendron ovatum, assembly GCA_019656835.1. NCBI lineage: Eukaryota > Viridiplantae > Streptophyta > Magnoliopsida > Ericales > Ericaceae > Rhododendron > Rhododendron ovatum. The sequence continues at coordinate 48,478,402 of CM033792.1, read as the reverse complement.
GCTTCTTGATGTGTGGCAGTGAGAGTACTGCTGTTAATAGTCAATAGATGCCTATAATCCGGTTAGCTACAATGTCAACCACCCTCTCATGGTGGCCTCTCATGCTGCGGACTAAAAGCTACACTGCTGACTAAAACCGTGCTATGCCGCTGTGTTTGTTATGCAATTCGGGCCAGTTTTCAATTTTCAGTGTTCAATCCCTAGACCACTTGGATGTTTGAAGTGCTTAGGATACACAGCGTTAGAATCGGGATTCATGGCACGGCATGGCATGAAACAACCTTACCAATGCCATGTGTTTCTCTTCCATCTCTTAGATGGAATTGAAACATGTGGATGTTCTAATGTAACCTTAGACGTAAATCAATGTAGCCACTTGGCTAGATCATTTTTCTTAATCTTTGCTTTTTTTCTCTTGTTTTTCTCCTCCTGGGGTATGCCCTTTGTAGGCTGTACATTCGCTTAGCCTCTTTTTATTTCAACCTATTTACCCAAAAAGAAAGAAAGAGAATGCCAGGAAAGTCAATACAATTGTGCATTGACAAAAAAACTCTCTATTAGCATGAATACTCTTCACAATTTGCTATGCATAAAGCAACACAATACATTAGGTAAAATGCATACTTCAAGCTTAAAAGTTCTGAATACGTGTGCATGTGGAAGAATCACCGTCTTCTACTACCTCTTAAAGTAAAAAAGCAAACATGTAAATACTACATTAAACAACAATTGGTCAAAAGGTCATCTACATCACTTTGGTTAAGATTTAGTATGCCCAATCCTCACGACAGCTTTTATTTCGAAGAATTGTTTAGTCCCAACATATTTCTATACCTCAATGGCTACTCTTGTTTCAGTGATTCCTATGTACAAGCTTGGTGGCAGTAGCCGTTGTACCATATAATAAGAGGGTTCAACTGAACCCCTAGTCCAAAAATATGAGTTGTACTTATGAAGTTTTAAGTACGAAGAAGGTTCGATTGAACCCGCTGAATTCTGTTTAAAACACATGAATGTTCTGAGTAAATGGTGAAAATTCAGAATTTCTTTGTCCAATTAAGGACAATTCCCTCTACCCTATATAGGCTGTCCCTTTTACTCCTAACCCCTCTCCTCTATATAGACTGCTAATTACCAATACGTGCTCTCTCAAGTTATGGGGGTAAGAAAAGAATAGAGTCCAAAGAAAAATGTGATGCAGTAGCCAAAGAGGAAGAGTTTCATTTTAAGCATGCCAAGGCCCATTTCTACTAACCGGTATTTTCGTAATATTATTGATCGCGGAATTAGGCGACAGGCTTGGCTGGGTTTGATTGGAAATGGGCCGACGGTCAGGACACAGGGCCATAGGCCCTGTTCTGTGCATTTTTTAGCCTTTTGAGGCCGTTTAGGCCTCCGTTTGGGCTTTCGAACCGTTTTTGGGCTATTCTTTACGCTCTTATAACTTTCCGTAGGAAAGTCCAATTCAGCCCATTCTTTTTTCTAATGTTTTGTTTTTCGGTCTAGTTTGTGGGTCCGAATTAATTTCGGTATTGTTTCTTTATGTTTTCTAGGGTTCGCGTTGTTTACCTTTATATTCCGTTTTATGCCTTAGGGCTAAACGGTTGATTAATGATAAAGAAAAGAGTCAGAGAAAGTTTCTCTAAATATTGAGTTTGTGATTGTCCTTATCGCTTCGATTATCAGTTTTCTTATACGCTTCCCTGCATCAAAATGCCTACATGAAGGGGGGAAAAAAAACCCCCTAAGACCATACAAAAAAAACCCTAAAAACAGAAGTAATAAACTCTGAAATCACCTCTAAAACCAGTCCCAAAACAGCCCCCAAGCAGCCATAGCCCCACCCTTATTCCTCCTATATTATCTAGAATCATGTTTGACTTGAAGAATATAAAACGTTAAAAAAAAAAAATTTGAAAGTTAGCTCCATTAAAAAAACTAGGCATAAGACGTAAGGGTACGAGTATCAAAATAAAGAAATGCTAAATAATCTCATTGTGTCGGCACCCAAAAGGAACGAATTAGATAAAAAAAAAAACCAACGAATTTTGATTACAGAATAAACTAATCACAGTATAGGAAATCTATATAGCAAACATAGAATAGGTTACAATGACTTTATGAAGAAATCGAGGGCGACTTACAGGATCAACTTGGGATTACAAATCTAGGGCTTTACAAATACTCCAAAGTAAGAAATTGGGAACCTAATCTACAAAAATAGAGAGAGAGAGAGAGAGAGAGAGAGAGAGAGAGAGACAGACAGAGAGAGAGAGAGAGCTCACCAGAATCAGACATTGATGACTGTTGATGCCGCTGCAAAAAAAAAAAAAAAGAACGCAGTAGAGGTTATAAATCGGGGGAGGAAAGTGAGGAAGGGAATCCATAGAGGAGAAGAGAAATAAGTTGAATAACATACCTTGAGAGAGAGATTCGGAGTTGCAGAGATGGCAAGGGGAGCGGTGTGAGTGATGGAGTTGCAGAGATGGAGTGGGGCGCAGTGTGAGAGACGGTGATGGGGTTTGTGAGAGAAATAAGAGGGGTGTAAAAATTTAGAACGAAAAAGGGGCTTTCACTAAAATTTTGGGATGAAGACCTAAAATTTTCAGCGCCCTTTTCACCCGCCAAAATTCCCCCTCAATGCTGACAATAAAATTTCTCACCAAAACCCTTTCCTTTTGTGAGGAATTAATTTGTCATGTATTGGTTGTAAGCATCTGTTCAGATTTTGAAGGGCACAGATTAGTGACGAAAATAAGTATTTCATCACCTTAAATTTATTTTGTCAATCCTTTAGGTGACGAAATTTATATTTTCCTCACTAATTAACTATTTTTGGTGACAAAATAAAATTTCCTCACCTTCAATTTGTCTATCCTCTTAATTGGTGACGGAAAAAAAATTTCCTCACAAATAGGCACAATTGGAGACGAAATCTATTTTCCTCACAAGCAATTTCGTCACTTATTCTCAGTTTTGTTGTAGTGTAATATTTACCATGCTTGACCTTAAGTTTGTCGAACATCAATGGATATGATTTTACCATGCAGTTTTGAAATAAACTTGGAATAGTGAATCTAAATATATTCATCTTGAGATGAATGAATTGCAATTATTTGTTTGTTGTTCTTATTAGAATACAATTTTTTTAACATAATTGGTTTACTCTTGCAATTTCTAAAAAGAAATTGCTCAGATCATGAGGGGAACAGAACTGCTCGCTTTTGAAAAGGACCGGAGATTGGAGAGTATCTCATTCCTTATATTTTCTCTCAACAATAGTTTAGTCTCAATTCAATTACAAGGAAATAAAATGGAAGTACAAGAATGTCTGACTTTCCTGTATTTTTTGAACCGTATTTTGCTGACAACCAAGTTATTTCTTCTATAAAACTAAATAGTTCAGTAATTGACCCTGTTCTTAAATACAAATCACCGTTCACATACTAATCTTTTAGAGCACCTCCAACCCAATTTTTCAAAGTTCAAAATTTTGAACAATACAACTATTTAAATGAACTTCAATTACCATTCTTTCATTTTTTCAAAATTTCATCTATTTCTCCCCAAACCTCAACTTTTCCTCCAAAATTCTAAAAGAAAATTCATTAATTATATTTGTGATTGGTCTCATTTTAAAGGTATCGTGAATCTCTTTCTAATTAAGCAGATGATAAATAAGCAATAATATTATAGTACAACATTATAAAGAGGGTAAATAAAATGAAGAATGTTCTTCATTGTTTGCCCGATTTTTTTTGATATATGAAGAATCAAAATATTTTTCATTTTAAAGAACTCAAAATGAAGTATGGTTGAGGGAGGGAGATTCATCAAAATGAAGATTTGAAGAATGAAAATGAAGCTTGATTTGAGAGGCTCTTATAATTCCTCCTAATTAATTTCTAGTCTTAACAGGAAATTTTCCTTCCTCCATTAATCTTTGATATGGCTGCGCTGCATAGAACGACGTCGTATTGACTGCGCTACATAGAATGTCGTACCTTGTCAGAGGATTTCCTTGACTAACATTACCCCATTCGTATGTGCTCCGTAGACTCTTTGCTATTTTACGATGAACCATGCATAGATCCTCTCATTAGTCATCTTTTTCCTTTTTTCTTCGAAGTTCTCAGTGAATTTTAACCCCAAAGGAGTTGGCCTATCAGTCAAGGCATGGACTTAGGGGTTTACTCCGTCTTAAGGCATGAAAATCTTTCGCTAGTAGCTGATGCTTCTAGACTTTTGGATGTTTTTCTCTTCTCAACTTTTCGTTGGAAGTTTTCCCCCTCCGCCCTCTTTCTTTCTTTCTTTTCCCCTCTTCTTTTCTCCTCTTCTTTCTTTTTCGATGTATCCATTATCGAGTTTCCTATAAAAATTTTGTCATTTCAAGAAAAAAAGGTTTCAAGTTCGAAATCTTCAATATCAACTCCCTTTGGGGCTAGTCTATATAAAGTTTTGCTCCGACTTTAATTGGGACCCCACAATTAGACAATGGAGTGGGATTAATCCCAGGATTAGAGCCGGGCAACCGACACGAAACACGATAATATGACACGAATCGGACACGAAGTTAGCGGGTTAGGGTTGAGCATTTCTGATACGAAACACAAAAATGACACGACTCGAGAACACGAATTCCAAATGGGTCGGGTTTGGGTTGAACACGCGAGACATGAAATTGACACGACCAACACGGTTACTAATCTGTGTCACCCATTAACACACACACACACACACACACACATATATATATATATATATATACGGGGCGGATTCGAGAACACACAAAAAAATACCTCATAGTTCCCCATTAAATTTTGATGATCCGAGCCGCTCAATGTGATCAGAACGTGATTTTAAGAGTACTCGTGAGAAGTCAGCAAAAAAAAATGACCGGAAAGGGTTTGATCTGAGCAGTTTCGAATTTATTGAATGGTTCAAATAAAAACTGCTCAAATCAAACCTTTCCGAGTCATTTTTTTTGTTAATTTCTCACGGGCACCCTTAAAATCACATTCTGCACATATTGAACGGTTCGGATCTTAAAATTTTGATCGGGAATTATGAGATTGAGATTTTAGATTTTTTTTATGTGTTTTTTTGGGTGTCCACGGAACTGTTCCGATATATATATATATATATACACAGTCCGGTTCCAGTGAGGGATCCTGCACTTTCTTACGGTGTGGGACTCCCCTTTCCGATTGAATTTTGATGATCCGAGTCGCTCAAAGTGATCAGAAGGTGATTTTAAGGGTTCCCGCGAGAAATCAGCAAAAAAAAATGATCGAAAAGGGTTTCATCCTAGCAGTTTTCATTGAACGGTTCAGAAAAAACTGCTCAAATAAAACTCTTTCCGGTCAATTTTTTTGTTGATTTCTTGCGGGAAGCCTTAAAATCACCTTCTGTATACATTGAACGGTTCGAATTTTTAAAATTTGATCAAAAAATAAGAGTCCCGCATTTTAACAAAATGCGGGATCCCTCACTTGATCCGTGGTGTGTGTGTGTGTGTGTGTGTGTGTATATATATATATATATATAATATATGGTATATCTGTAATTCTATATAGAGTTGGGCAACGGACACAATAACATGACATGAACCGGACATGAAGTTAACAGGTAAGAGTTGAACATTTCTGACACGAAACACAAAAATAACACGACTCCAGAAAACACGCATTCTAAAATGGGTCGGATTCGGGTTGGATGGTTTGAGACATGAACCCGATTGACCCGACACAACCTGTTATCCAGGTCTACCCAGGATTTTTTTTTTTGCTAAGCCAGGTTTATTCATAATTAGTCAAGGTGAACGAAAATTAATCTGGACAAGAGTTATTAAAAAAGAAAGAAGTGAATTTTTACGTATGTTTTTCATTTGTCATAGAATTGATAGGGTTGGCAGAGGTGGGGCCATTTCGTGGGGAAGAAGGGGAGAGAGAGAGAGAGTCGGTGGAGAGATAAGAGAATGGAGACAAAATTCTTATGCCTTGTTCTCTTTAGGATTCAAAAAGCATTTTTTAAAAAATTCTTCTTAGATTTTTCGTACTTTCAATATTTCTCTCTCTATCTCTCTTCACTTATTATCCCTACTATTTTTCAAAAAAAATTTCAAACATTAATCCAAACAAAGCATTAATTTGGGCCAAGGCAGACTAACATTTTTTTTTGTTTTGACAGTCAAAAAGGATGGAAATGGGCGACCAGCGTAGCAATTCTTCTTTGGGTGTGACCATAGAGGCTCCCGACCTGCTATGAAATGTCCAGTTTGAACCATAGCTACCGTCCGGAAGGACGGGCTGTTACCACGGCACCATCTGGTGCACAATGGCTAGAAATCTCTCTCTTCGGTCCAACTACGGATTCAAATCAAAGTCTAAACATGCTTCCGCACATTTTTGCACTTTAATGGTGGTGTTAAAAGCTGAGTTGACACTAGGCAACATTAGCTGCAATGTTAACTATAGCATCACAGGTAATGCACAAGGGCGGAGGGAATAAATGAGCCCTGCTATGGGACCATTTTCGGGGTTCCACCGCTAATTTGTTTTAAAAATATCTTTTAACTTTTCTTGTAAAAAATAATTCTGTCAGATATCAGTAAAAGCTTGATCGATTATACGTCCATTTTCTTGTTAGCAAATGGGGCATAAAATTGATCAAGCATTTAAAATTGTCTCAAAAATGAATGAAATTCTTAGTGACACCATTTATTAAATAAAATTCTTTGTGACTAATTAAATTCTGACTTTGACTATTCTTCTGGCTGGCAGTTGCAGAACCTAACTAGCATACTGGTATCTTCCCCGAATGCTGGGCCACAGAGAAAAACTGACGTAACTACAAGGAGTTTTTGTACGTGGGGTATTTCGTGTCGGTGTTATTTTACTTTTTTGCCCATTCAGTTAGTGGGGACAGCGGTTAATTTTACTTGTAAAATCTTTCCTTTACGTATGACAATTTGGAAAGGGCAAAATGTGCTGATTCATCAATGATTCATGATGACTTAACCAAACCCAGGAATATTTCGTCTTCTTGTTGAATTTTCTGTATCAAGTACAAACAGCTATAAATCATTCATGCACCAAATCAAGTAGAAACAGAATTGCATAAAATTTGTTCATTCACGCACCAAAACATTCAAACATAGAGAGTCAAAAAAAGAAAGGGTGAAAAAAGCCTGTGGGGCATGCCTTAACATGCAGAATTGCGCTATCCTTAGAAAGTATACAGTCCCATTGGCAATGGGTTAGATTGCATTTTTCTCCTTTCTAAAACGACCTTTAAACCTGCTTCTGAAAGGTAAAATGATGCTCACAGACCGATGGCTGCCCAAAACTTGAATTTACCACTTAAAATTGTCTCAAATATGAATGAAGGTAAAAAAATAATAATAAATAACAATGATGTATGAATGTAATTAAATACATATGGTATTTTTGAATAGAACTAGAGGTGGTAATATTCGTTTAGGTGGCAAGTACTGTAACAGTTATCAGTCTTTTGTGTTAGAATTTTCCAACAGGGGAATGTACAAAACCACGATGCAGTCGTTACATGGGTATTGACAGGCACGCGGGGCCCACTCTAAGTCTCGTATGGATGATTCGAGCTGTTCAATAATTCTAAAATAAAAAATTTACTGGGTTTGTGAAAAATCAGCTCAATCCAGTATGGTTAAGTGCTTGATCTAATCTTTCCATTTTCATCCAATCTTTCTATTTAGCCATTGTTATCCACCAAAACTATCTTCTCTCTACCTACTATTTTGTACATATCATGGACAATTCGATTCATTCTTGGCACCCCTATCTTTCACTGATCGTATTACGTGCAGACACATTGTGAGATTTATGGACTTTTTCTTTGGAGTCGTATTTAGCCACTAAAACCTACGCGAAGGGAGGCAAATATAATGGAAAAAAAGTAACAAATATGTCCACATCAACATATGTCAACATCAACCACATGTTTATATGTTATCCATGCAAAGAGGTAAGGGCAAATTAGTAAAAATATCTTTGAGAATGGTCTAGGTAGGATAGCGCGACAAAAGACTGTTTGCATGGAACCCCCAAAAAAAATAGGACCGACCGGTAATTTCCCGCTGAAATTTTCCATATAAATTTTTTTGTTTTTGTTTTTTGAAGGTACACCGAGCTACAGTCCAAGGCAGTCCTAACATGCTTCCGCCCTTGTTCCCATTGTTCAGGACTACAAAATAACTTACCCGTTCTAGAAACCCAAATAAGTACTTAAAAAATTAGGATCTATTTTCAAACTTAAAAATAATATGCTTACGAAAATATTTTTTCAATTTTTTTTGCAGGGTTTGATCGAGAACTATCAAAGAAGATCCATATTGCATATTTTTTTATTTCAGTAAGCCTATTATTTTTAAACTTGAAAATTGTAAATAAGTACTTATTTTTTAAGGGGCCTTTCTGGAAATTCTCTTAATTAAGTCATCGATACCCAATCTTTAAAATGGACCTAAACAACATAAAAAGGAGATCAAGATTTTCAACATATAACTCAACAATTAATGATCAAGCCAGCATTCTATGCCAGATTGAGAATTATATGGGTCCTTCTAGATTGAAATCTACACACAAATAGTTCAAAAAATTTCGTAACATGCTTGATAGTAAAAACCTTGATATTTCACCAAGAGAAAGTGCGGACCCATATAATTATGAGGGAGGAAGAAAAAAAAATGTATATGGTGTTCTACGTACTAACATGAGGAAGCAACGAAAATAATACCGATGTGCGAGATATTGAAGGATGATCCAATCGATTAGTTCGGATCGGCAATTTTTTGTTTAGTGACATGTAACACCCCATGCAATTTCTTCGTTCACAGCTCATAACTTCCAATGTTACGGCAGATATTCATTAGAAACCCAAAAATAAAAAAAGAAATTACATACATGGAATCGATAAATCTGGCAGAGACATCAGTGGGAATGAACATAATTACATCGGTAAATGTATGTTTATCTTATGAGACACGATCAAATTTCAAAACGACAGAAATGGGAGAAGATTTATAAACTTGAAAATTATAATATCTTATCTTTTCGGGTCAGGCCCATGTGATTTAGTATTGTATTTTTTGGAGCCTGGCCCGTTTGGGAGTGTTCGGCTTTGTCCAAATAGATTTTTTTTTTTCTTTTTCATCCAACCCGTGGTTAGATTTTCCCTCCCTTTTCCTTATCTTGATGTACTATTTGTCAAGACTTCTAAATTAAATTTTTTTGCCTATCAAAAAAAAAAAAAAACCAATATATCCGGACATTGATTGAATCACTAGAAGTTCTTTTCGTTAATTTTTTCCCTCTTGTAGGATATACATAGCATTCAAATACTTTCAAAAATTGATTTTTGTTATAAATAAATAATTTAAATTCCATAATCTAGAATCTAAAATGAGTGTCGTAACCGTGTAAATAAATAATGCACGTCTTGATACGCTCCACAATTAATCTAGAAGTCTAGTGTGAAAGTTGAAGCAGAGAAGCTCTTTAGTAAGGAATGGAGAGTGACTTAATTTGTTTTGGAAAATCAATGCACGTTTCTTTTGCTTCTTTTAGGAGTGGAGAGAGACTATAATTTGACCAAGGGAAAAGTAAGCTGGTCAAACTCAAAACGCAATTTAATTACTTCACAACTCCTACCCGACCTTAGCCATTTATAATACTCAAAATCAGGTATATACAAAATAAAAAAATTTAGAATACTTTGAATCGAGTTCTTATCCAATGGTTGGATTGTTGAAGCTACAATAAAATTTCAAAAGGTGTTCATAATTTTATCTCAACAAACTTAGAAAGAGTTATTCTTCGGTGGATTTTCGAAGGATTGTGGAAGACTTGAGGAGTCAAGTCAACGGCAATCAATCACAAGAGCGATGTACGTGTGTATTAGCAAGTGGTACATAAAAAACGTTATGAGAATTAACTTCTTTTGGATAGATATATCTGTAACTGCACAGAAATTATAATGATTTGATTATTTTCTATGAATTTTGTCCATTCAGAAGTTTTTCATGTATATCTCTACGTTGTGTGATTAATTACTTCCGTAGTTTTTGCTGATAGTATTACTTTAGTGATTCACATTCATGTTTAAGGGTTTTTACCGATTGCTAGCTAGGGACCCTAATTTTACATCACCCATTTTCTCCTTGTGCAAATATATTTCATTCATGTACGTATTGATGTTCAATCAGGCTAATTTTTTGCGTGAACAAAATACTCGATGAGCTCTACGAAATATTATATTTTTGGTTGTTTTTTTTATCCGGCCGCCTTAGACTTGTGGTTCCAACCGCGATTTTGATTCAATTAATGATCAAACTGGGAAAAAAAATTCAACGGTTCAGGATTGATAGGGAGACTACGGCAAGACTATTTCTGACAAGTTTAAGGATAAGGAGGAAGAGAGAAAAGCAACGGAGTCACCGATTTCAACGGGTTTGAAATTCACTAAAATCATTAATGCCTTGTTTAGATTTAAACTTGGAAAAAAAAATCAAGTCAAAAGACACTAATCACCTCTACTTTCAATTATTATTCTCATTTCTTTTTCTACTCGTTACCCATATTTCTAATTATTATTCTCATTTCTCTCTCTGTTTTTTTTCACTCATTACTCATATATCAAATTATTACCCTAATTTCTCTCTCCACTAATTACCCAAAAAAAAAACTCAAATTTGAATCCGAAGAATAACTCTATGTACATAAATGTAATGACTAATCAATAATAAGAAGAATAAGAAACGCAATACCGTGAAAAGAAGCACGTCGGGTAAGGGTATCAATATGTGGGAAGGTTGCCCTTTATGTAGTCATTTTTAGATTCTAGATCGTCGAGCGTAAATTATAGAATTTTGAATTATACAATAAAATCAATTTGTGGAAGTATTTGGATGGTATGTATAGAATAGATTTTGAAGAAATTGTGAATAAATTAAAATGTAACCAAAATTCAAAAAGTTCCTCCGCAGGTGAGTTTTGGATTTTATATTCTATGGTTTATTTTTTGGAGTACATTTTGACTGAATAAATTTTACAACCGTCTACAAAATATGCACCAGGTAAAATTTTGTCTCCCAAACACCATCGTATTAGGTTTACAGAGAGTATTGTGTGTGGGTAACGAGGAGAAGTGGCATTACATCTCTTAGAAATTACTGTTCCAAAATTTTTTTAGTTTTCACCTGCGTGTATAAATCATTTGGGGAGGAGCGGCCCCGGCCCCGGCCCCTTGAGCCCCTGAATTTATTTATTTATTTTTGTTCTTTTGAAGATAGGGAGTCAAATCCTTTTGCAGAACACATGGAGTTGCCTCAATGTGTAGTTCTCTCTGTTCAAATCTACAAGCTAGGTTTGGGCAGACTAGGTACACGAACCGACCCATGAAAAGGTAAAAATTGGAGTTGTTTTCGTGTGGATTACTTAGATTTCACTGTTGTTCTTATGACATTTGCAATTCGAACACTTACCTAGATAAATCATGACTGCGTTTTGTGTAGTTTTTGGCCAGCTCTGAAAGTTCTTTTACTTTGTTCCAATAGAGATTTTGTGATCTCTCTTGCAGCGCCCAAAGCTCAATCGAGACATTCCTCAGTTTCTAATTTTCAGTTTCCTTTTCGTAGCAGGTCTTTTAGATTTGGATTTTCAATTTACTGAAACTTTTGCTCGGAATTTTGAGTCCTCAATCAAATACTACTTAAGTATGCATGTGCATTGTGTAAAAATATCAGATTGCTGATGTGACTGGGTTATAGAATAGTAGTAGAAAATGTTAGAGTCGCATGGCCACTGATTTGAGGATCACAAGTGCATCAATTAAGGTGTCCATTTACAGTTGGGTATTGCCGATCGTTGTGGTGTGTCTGATGTGGTATTTCACTTGTCGGGCGTTCGAATGCGGAGGAAGTATGGTTTTAGTTCGGGTGGAGTTCCCAGCATTTATGTATTAAAAGTTAATGGGAAAAAATGGAGCTCCTTTTAATATGTACAGCTCGCAATGCTGTGATGAGTTAATTTTTCTCTTAGGGATGCGATTCAAATCCCATGTTTGCGACAAGCAACTGATTGTGGAGTGGTGATATTTGATTAGTGTTTTTTGTTAGTAATACAACGGATTTGGCCTATAAATTCATTTTTTCAGGGTTCATAGATGATTTCATTTTGTTCATAGATTATTTTTCAGGTACAATCATGTGGTTTGATGGCTATTAATCAGTAATTCCTTCAACTCCGTCTTTAATGTGATTTGGCAACTGTAATATTGTTGAAATCCTTCTTGCACTCGTTGAGATTGGAGTTGAATTTGTGTTCTTTAGTTATATTTGGTGGGTTTTGAACTTTGTTAATGTCTTCTCCATGGAAATTGAAAAATACGGTTTTGATAACAGACTTTTTTGTACCTGGTTAATTTTCAGCAATTTGAGTCACTATCAAGATTCAAAAGGTAATTCCAATTCCAATTAGGATGGGTAGTGCCGTAAGCATGGATAAACACTAGTATATGTATATATGTGTATATATGAAAAATATGGTATTTGGATTAAGCACCCTACACACATCAGATGCCGTTGATTCCCGTATGGGACCCCGCGTTTTTTTTATAGAATTTTTGGACGGTTCGAATCGGCCGTCCGGTAGCCGGAGACGGTCTAGCGTGACCGTCGATACGATTTCGAAAGGGTCGGTCGGTTCCTATAGCAGGAGAGTCCTGTTCTAATTCTAAAGGATGTCAACGTTTCTTGGATTATTGTAGGGGGCCACACGGTCTTCACCAACCTCAACAAGTCTAGCTAATTCACTTTCGACCCATGAAAATTGGGTGAAGGCACTAAAGCTAGGGAAGATCAAGGGAAAAGTAAACTGGTTAAACCCCTAACGTAATTTACTCACAACTCCTACCCGACCTTAGCCATTCATTAGCGTTTGTGTCTATTCGGTGTACGGAATAAAAAAAATCAATTCGGTCCCGTATATCCAGGGGCGGCTCCTGGGTGAGCCCAGTAAGCCCTCGGGCTCGGGCAACCTTCCGAGCTGCGGCAACAAAAAAAAAAAAAAGAAGGGAAAATGACGGCCAATAACGTGTTTTGATAATTAATACCTGCCAAGGACATTTTCAGCATTGGAAAAGATTGATTATGCTAAGATGGAGAGAGTTAGAGAGAGAGAGGGTGAGAGAGGGTCAAAAAATGGTATCTGGAAGAACGGAGACACAGATGGTGGGTGGATTCCAGTTATCCGAAATCGTAGGAAGGCGTCTACTGTAAAGATAGGAAACAAGGACTTTGTCACCTTGTTTGTGGATAACATCCCTGATCACAAAGATCAGGTTTGGTTGCAGAGAACTTTTAATAAGTTTGGTGTGGTTAAGGATGCCTTTATTCCAAGAAAAAGGAGCAAACGCACGGGTCATAAATTTGGGTTTGTTAGGTATGACTGTCATGTATCAGCTAATGTGGCAGTTTCTCGGATGAACGGAGTATGGGTGGATAATGATAGATTGTTTGTTAAAGAGGCATGTTTTGGTTATTATGATGTCAAACCCAACGTGCAGATGTCAAGACTTCAGGTTGGGAAGGAGCAGATGGCCTCGGATAAGGGGATTTTACGTAACAAGTTTAGCACAGGGGAGCTGGTGGAGAAAGGCAGTCCAGATATTTTTGGGGCTAAGCGGAATCATGGGTGTTCTTTTGCTCAAGTTCTGAAAGGGGAATCCTCTAAACAGGTGGAGGAACAGAGTATCAAACTGCAACTAAACCCTGGTGGCAATGGGTGGCTGTTTAGGAGTGCGGTAGCAGTCATGCATAGAGTTGTTTCTATGATGACACTAAAAGTTAACTTTAGCTTGGAAACTGATAAAGTTGCTCAGTTCAGATCATTAGGAGGGAGGTCGGTGTTGATAACATTTCAGAGCCAAGAGTGCAGGGATGCCCTCATTCTGCAACCGTGGATGAAGCTATGGTTCGATTCCGTGACACCGTGGAGGGGTGAGCCGGCGAGCCTTGAACGGTTTGTTTGGTTGAACTGCAGAGGAGTTCCCCTTAACGGGTGGAATGCTGAGACGTTTAAGCAAATAGGGGAGATTTGGGGGTTCTTTATCAAGATGGATGAGGATACTCTGAATGACTCATCTTTTGCAAAAGGTAGAGTGCTGATTGCTACAAAAGAAAATCGTCCCATTCACAGATGGATTCAACTGGAGGTTGAGGGTAGAATTTATGATGTGGAAGTTTCAGAGGATTCCACTTTTGTTAATCCAGACGAAGTGGAAGCTTTTGCTTCTAGGGTGAATCACTGTCAAGAAAAACCTCGGAGGGAAGCTTCCATGGAGTCTGGTTCAAACGTAGGAAAGGATGAAGACGATGACGTGGAACGGTGTAAAGTAGTCTCAGCCAATAGAAAGGAGGGGGTTGGTGGAGGGGACAGTATAGCTAGAGGTGTAGCTCTGCATGGGCAGGATAAAGAGCAAGTTGGCTTCGGGGGCTCCGAGTTTGTATTTGCAGGCAAGCATTTAATGCTTGAGAAGTCTAGGACGCAAGCTCTGTCGGTGGATTTTGAATCCCGAGTGGAGGATTCAGTGGGCCCTGTTGAGGTAGAGGTGGGCATGGGCCTTTTAGCCCACTCTATGGCCCAGGTAGCAGATGAAAAGGAAGAGCAAAATTTGGGTGAGGGGGATGGACCTATTGGGCCGTCTACTAAGCTTAGTCAGGAGGACGGGGTAGAGGCCCATGAATCCCATGTTTCTGAGTCTCTTATTTCCCCTCTTCTTGCTCAATTAGGTGGCGATGGGAACTCAGTACAAGGAGATAATACCCCGATGGTGAGGTTGTCGCAGCTCCCTAGTATTAATCTGTTGGTAGACCTCAATAAAGCTGACTGTAGGAGAAGGAGAAGAAGGCAGATGTCCAATTTGCTGAATCTACGAGAGGAGATGGACCGGTCGCGTAACCACGAGGAGAGCTTCTCATCATCATCGGAGGATACTATTCAAAGTGACTCTGAAATTTACAGAGAGGTTCGAGCGACTATGGCGATTGGAGGTCAGTTAGATGTTAATTTCTTACCTCAAGATGAAGTGATTCTGAATAAATTGATAGAGATGGAAGCCCAGGAGTACTCTCTCATGCTTGAGAGAGAAGCTAAGGGTTAATTTTCTCTCTTTCTCTGTGGAGTTTTTGTTGGGTAGGTCAGTCTTAATGCAAATTCTTACTTGGAATATAAGGGGTTTGGGTAGCTCAGTAAAGAAAAGATTTTTGTCCAAGCTCATTAAAAAGAGGAAGCCTAGTATGGTGTGTGTTCAGGAGACAAAGTTAGAGCAGGTGGATAGAACCGTGATTCAGAGGGTCTGGGGTAATGCGGATCTGGATTTTGCTAGCTCAAGTGCTGTTGGGGCATCAGGGGGTTTGTTAACCATTTGGAATAAAGAATTTTTTATTGTGGATTCTGTCATCTCTCATAGATATTTCATTTTGGTGCAAGGGGTCGTGAACGAGGTCTTCCCGTGCATCTTTGTTAATGTTTATGCTCCTAATGATGTGGTGGGTAGGAGAGTGTTATGGGAAGAACTAATAGGCCTAAAAAGGAACTCTCAGGTACCATGGTGTGTGGGGGGGGATTTTAATGAAATTAAAGCTCCCTGTGAAAGGGTGGGATGCCTAAGAATGGAGAGGGGAATGAGGGATTTCGTGGACTTCTGCAACAATATGGAATTGGTGGATCTTCCTATGATTGGCAGAAAATACACTTGGACGAACTACCAAGACCAAGCTATCTTTAGCCGTTTGGATAGATTTCTGTTATCTCATCAATGGCTTAACGAGTTTAAGGTTCACCAGTGGGGGCTAGAACGACCAATATCTGACCATTGTCCAGTTGTGATTATGGACGATAGTAGGGATTGGGGCCCCAGGCCTTTTAAGTTTATGGACATTTGGTTATCTAATCCGAACTGCATGAAGATAGCCAAAGAAGCATGGGAGAATACTCAGGTAAATGGTTGGGCAGGTTTCATTTTATTGCAGAAACTAAAGGCCGTTAAAGCTAAGCTGAAAATGTGGAATAAAGAAGAATTTGGGAATGTAAATTCAGCCTTACTTGCAATTGAAGCTGAACTCCACCAGTTTGAGTTACTGGCCGAAGATAGGCAGCTATCTTCAGATGAGAAAGCAGCAAAGTGTAGAGCGAAAACTGAGTTTTGGAGGCTTTCTCGTTTAACTGAGTCGTTATGGAGACAGAAGTCCAGAGGGAATTGGTTGAAGCTGGGTGATAAGAACACAAGATTTTTCCAGGCCTTGGCGAATAATAGGTACAGGAGGAACATGGTGGGTTCTATCAATGCAGGCGGTAGAGTTGTGGAAGATCCAACAGAAATTAAGGAAGCGGCTGTCGAGCACTTCAGTAATAATTTTTTGGAGGAGAGATTTTCTAGACCTGGGTTGGGGGGTTTTTTTCTCAGAAAATTGAATCCGGATATCTCTCTCCTTCTTGAGAAACAGTTCGACGAGAGGGAGATTGTGGCAGCGTTGAAGGAGTGCAGCAATCTCAAGGCGCCGGGCCCCGACGGCTTTAATTTCTCCTTCGTTAAGAAGGGTTGGGAATTCATGAAAAGTACGGTTCTTTGCTTCTTCTCAGAGTTTCATGCCAATGGAAAGCTTACTAAAGGTATTAATTCAACCTTTGTATCTTTAATTCCTAAGGTGAATTGCCCGTTATCTTTTAGAGAATATAGACCAATCAGTATGGTGGGTTGGGTTTATAAACTGCTTTCTAAAGTCTTGGCGAATAGAATCAAATTCCACTTACCTTCAGTCATTGGTGAGTCTCAAGCTGCCTTTATTGGAGGTAAACAAATATTGGATGGGGTCTTGATAGCTAATGAGGTCATTCACAGTTGGAAAAAGAGTAATCAAGGGGGTCTTATTCTTAAAATTGATTTTGAAAGAGCTTATGATTGTGTTAACTGGGGCTTTTTGCTGGATTTACTTGCTAAAATGGGTTTTGGGGCGAAATGGTGTAGATGGATTAAGGAGTGTTGCTCTTCTATTTCCATGTCGGTATTGATCAATGGCTCTGCTTCTAAAGAGTTTCAAACTCAGAAAGGCCTCAGACAAGGGGACCCTTTATCCCCTTTCCTCTTTAACATCGTTGTTGAAGCTCTTAACATTATGTTGGAAAGAGCAAGGGAGCTAAATATAATTAAAGGAGTTAAGGTTGGAACTAATGGGGTTACTGTATCTCACCTCCAGTTTGCTGATGATACTATCCTCTTTTGTAATAATGATAGAGAGGAGATGGCAAATATTAAAAGGATTCTCAGATGTTTTCAACTAATGTCAGGATTGAAAATTAATTTTTCCAAGAGTTCGTTATGTGGAGTCAATGTTCCACATCAGGCTGTGATATCTCTTGCTCAGGTTATGGGGTGCAAAACTGAATCTCTGCCGATCAAATACCTAGGATTGCCTTTGGGAGCCAATCCTTGAAGGATCAAGACGTGGGATCCAGTCTTGGAAAAGATGGAGAAAAGGCTAAATGTGTGGAGGAGGAGAATTAACTCTTCTGGTGGTAGACTTACTTTGATTAATTCTTCTTTTAGTCATCTCCCCACCTATTTCTTGTCTATTTTCAAAATGCCGTTGGCCGTGGCAAAGGCTATGGAGAAACTTCAGAGACAATTTTTTTGGGGCGATACTTCGGAAAAGAAAAAATTGCATTTAGTCAAGTGGGAAACAATTGCAACAAAGAAAGAGTTTGGTGGGCTGGGAGTGAGGAGAATGATGCAACAAAACCTTGCTCTTCTATCTAAGTGGTGGTGGAGATTTAATAAGGATAAAGACTCTCTTTGGGTTAAGGTTATTAGAGGCAAGTATAACCTGTCGCAAGAGGCTTGGCTTCCGTACTTGCCAAGAGCAGGTAATGTTACCATTATTTGGAGGGACATTTGCTCCTTAGGGGATCCTTCTTCCAATTTGGGTCCCATTATCAATGAGGGCTTCAGAATTCAAGTCAATTCCGGGCACAAAACTTCTTTTTGGAACAATACATGGTTGGGGGATGGTACTCTCAAAGAGGCTTTTCCGAGACTCTTCCTAATTTCCTCTCAAAAGGAAGACACGATTAGCACAGTGAAGGGGGGTTCTGGGGATGAGCTTTGGAATCTACAATTTAGGAAGACACTGCGGGTACGGGAGAACCAACTTCTGGAAGAATTGCTTCAGAGGCTGCAACAGGTTACTCTAGACCTATCTAAGGAAGATGTGTTGCAGTGGAAGTGGTCTTCTGACAAACAATTCTCAGTTAGATCAGCGTATAACCAATGGGAGCAGATTGGTCAATCCAAGAACCAAGTTTTGGGCGCTATTTGGAAGAATCTTTGCCCTCCTAAGGTGGAAATCTTCTCGTGGTTGGCAGTTCAAGAAAAGGTAGCCACTAGATCAATGTTATCAAGAAGGAATTTGATCCAGGAGGATCAGCCGTTATCATGCCCTCTGTGTTCCTTGCAATTAGAAACCCCCAATCATTTGTTTCTACACTGTCAGTTTTCTTGGAGTATTTGGTCTTTGGTTCTCGACTGGTGGCATGTTGTCTGGGTTTGCCCTTCATCCTTGGCAGACCTAACTTTTTGGTGGTTTGACAGCAGGTTTGGAAATGTGGAGAAAAAGTTATGGGAAGCTTCTTTTTATGCTACACTCTGGTCCTTGTGGTTAGTTCGGAATGACTATGTTTTCAACAACGCTACAACTAGTGTCGAGGAGGTGGGGGAGATTGTTAAAACCAGAGTAGCAATGTGGATGAAGTCCAAGTTAGAGATTAAGTTTTACTCGGTGGAAGACTTTAGGCTGTTTTTGGATGGTATCCGAAAGCTTAAATTGTAGTTCTTTTCTTTAGGCGTTGTAACTGTCCAACTTTCTGTTGGATGGTCTTGCATTGTTTGTTTGTCTCTTTTTTCTCCCCTCGATGTACCCCTTCGAGTTTTTAATAAATTTCGTTTGCCGAGCAAAAAAAAAAAAAAAAAAAAGGACATTTTCAGCATTAATAAATGTTCTTAACTTGTCCTTTACAGATATTAATTATCAAAATACGTCATGAGCATTGTGAGGAGTTGTTCTGCCGTTTTCTTTTATTTTGGTCAATGCAAACTTCTTTAGTTCAAGAGGAGTTGTGTTCGACTCCCAGGCCCACCACTGCCGTTTTCCTTTTATTTTTTCACTTTTGTTTTACCTCTTTTTGCTCCAGTACTCTTGCTTGTTTAGGCAAAGACCATTCCTTCTTTTTTCTCCCTGTATAAAAAAAAAGAGAGAATCTGAGACGAAAGCTATGAATATATAAGTATAGGGCAGAAGAAACTTCTCTTTTCGTCAGGAAAATTTCAAAAACGAAAGATAATTTATATCCTTGTTCCTTCGTAATTATAGATAAATTAGCACCTCGTGTACCTTGCAAACTACTCCTTCCGTCCTAATCCTAATTTAATTGACTTTTTTAAAGTTCGTATCACTTTTCAATTGATTATATCGTGTAATTTATAATATTTTATATTATATAATTTTGAAAGTATTGTATTATAGAACTAATTGAAATCTATCAAATAAAATTTATATTTGATATTAAATTTATTACGAATTTAAAAATATAACTAATTTTTTAACTGATTAAAATCTTGGACCAAGAGAGAAATAGTCAACTAATCAGTTAAATTTGAGTTCGCACGTTGTCCTCATGCGTTGATGTACGTGTTTGTCTGTTGTAACCTTTGAGATCACTGGGTCCCACTTTATGACCTTTAAATTTTCCTGATTTTTGAGGGAGGGCAAGAGGGTAATTTCACCTACCAAATTCACCTAGGCAATTGCTGACTAGGGAGAGATAGAGTAAACCCTTTAAACACACACACATACAAATCCAAACTCCCGATGTGGGAGCCAACCCATCTGACGCAGACCCAAGAACCTCGTCGCGAAACGCAGCACAGCGACAGCTGGCCCAAAGGGCCTACACCAGAGGTGCTAGGTATCCTGATCAAAACAAAGTTTCGTGTTTGTTTTGGATTTGAGAAGTGCTAGATATCTCGAAAGAATATTCAAAAATTATTTCAAATTTAAAAATTAATAGTTCAGATTCATTTAAAGTCAATTTGAACCATCAATTTTTAAATTTGAGATAATTTCTGGGTACTCTTTCGAGTTACATAGAATTTTCGTTTGGGTTTACTACCTGTCCTTTCATCCGAATCATCCCCACTACCTCCTGTCCTCCTTTCTTTTCTGTTACTACCTTTCCTCCTTTCATTCATCCCCGCTACCACCTTTCCTTCTTTTCATTCCCTTGGGCCCGCTACCTCCGGTCCTCCTTTCGTCTCTATTACTACCTTTCCTCCTTTCATTCATGGAAAAATACGCTGAATGATATGTTTTGATAATTAATAGTTATTATGGAAAAGTTAAGAATATTTATTAATATTAAAAATATTTTTAATGAGTATTAATTATCAAAACACGTCAATGACCATCATTTTCCCTTCCTTCATCCCTGCTACCACCTTTCCTCCAGTCCCCCTTTCATCCCCAGATTCCCCACTACCTTCTTTCCTCATTTCATCCCCTTGGGCCCCTTACAATAGCGGATCCGGGATTTTATCGTACTGGAGTCAAGCCGTCAAGCATTTACAAGATATAATTTTGCACTTGTACAAAATAACCCAAAAAATAACAAAAATAATAGAACAATAACCAAAATGAGATATCTATTTATAAAATGTTGATTTCCTTTCCCTTAGGCCTTGTGGCCCTCGTCCATGTTCCAGAAACAATGAGTTCCAAAAAACAGCAACAAATTCTGATTTCCATTCCCATATTCATTATCCATGTAGAGAGAAAGTATTTAGAGAAATAGAGTATTTGTGGTTGAAATCCACTCTGTAAAAAAAGGAAAAATGGGATCTAAACTACCCACCTATAAAATGGGTCTGTTCTCGGTCCAATTTCAGCTGAGCTCGTCAACGGTGGTGATCGATATTCGAGAGTTTCTAGATTTTTCCTTCACAGGGTGAGTTCTCCTTCATTCTCCAATTTTTTTCGGAGAGAGAGAGAGAGAGGGGCAACATTGTAGTTTGGTTACAGTATGGGGGCAAAATGTTTGGGGAAAATATTCTATGGGGCAAAATTTATAGAAATACCCCCATAATTATATTACTTCAAAATTTTGCACTGGGTGGGGTCAATGTACCCCCTTGCCTCAATGTCAGTCCGCCCTGGCCCCTTGGAAGGACATCTACAACAATTTCAAGAGTCGATTCCACCAATCAAACTACTACCTGACGAGTAGTGCTAGATGCCATCTATAAATACTCCCCTTTGGACAATGTCCAGCTCTATTGTTTTCTTCTTCTTCCTCGTCCCGGCCAATTTCCCCTCCGAAACCCAAAATGGTGACATCATTCATTTTTCTCCTTATGTTCTCAAATTCACTTCTTTCTCTCGCCACCGCTGCACACCGTTTCACTGACTCCTCGCGTCCGCTGCCCAAACCCCGTTCCGCAGTCTCCTCGCCTCCGCCGCCAACACCCCGTTCGAGTACTGTCTCCTCTTCCCCACCGCCACCAACCCGTTCCACTCTCTCCTCCTCGCCTCCATCTCTGCCGCTGCCGCCACCCCATTCCACTGTCTCCTCGCCTCTGGCACCACCACCCCTAAGCTCTCTCTCCTCGCCTCCACAGCCGGAGGACTCCACATTATACTCCATGGTACATTCGTTCGTCGGTAAGATTGTCCTTGGGATTTTCGCTAGTGGGTTCGCGTACCTTTTGTTTCGGGCTTGCAGATGGTTCCTCGTTGAGTATGTCACACTCGCAGCGATTAACAACTTCTTCCCTATCTAATTAAGACAATTAATATCCGGTAAGTCCTCCGTTGATATTCCAGTAGTATATATAAATAATAATCCTCTTTTGCTCTGGAGGTTGAAATTGTGTTGAGTAGATCTTAACTTATTTTTGCTAGATATATATGGTTTTGTGAAGTTTAATTATCTTGTTTGGTGATTTGTGTTGTTCAGTCACTCCATTTGGTTTAACATTTTGAGAGTTACTTTTAACTCTCGTCACAGTTTTTAATAAATCTTTCTCTCTATCTCTCTCCACTTATTACCACTCCAACTCTTAAAAATAACTTTCTAAAATGTAAACCAAACAAAGTCATATAATTATGGCTATAGTAAAGTAGAGTGGAGTCACTATTTTATTAAGAGGTAAAAGAGATGAGATGTTTACAGAATAGCGATAAACAAGTTACGGAGCTCAATTTCGATCGTTCAAAAGTGTTTTGAACGACAATAATTAATCACTCAACGGTAATAGATCGAGATTACCGTTACTAGATTATTTTTAATCTGAACCGTTCAACACCGAAACGAACAGCTAAGATTACTCAGTTCTGTAAAATAGCTCCGTAAATAGGTATATCTTTTTTATTAATACTATAAATAGTACAATGAAAGAAAGAGGTGCAAATCATCTGGTTTTTCAACGAAAAGATTTCTTTGGCCGCATCGTCAGTATTACGTAAGACCTCTGACGCGCGAAAGAAAGGTACCAAAACGGTGCAAGTGCATGGTTTTTGGTTGCCCTAGTTGCTGCATGCTCACATGCAATATTTACATGAACAGAAAAAAGTACTCCAATATTTTTAAATTTCTTTTTTCCCCTATTTAAAAAAACTACTCGTAATCAGAGTATTTAATTTGGTGAAGATTTGTTTTTTTTTTTTTTTGATAATTATGCACATAGGTAGATTAAATATTTATTTGAGATATATACATCTTATATTAAGAGAATAAAATTGTAAGACAAAGAGAGAGAAAATTAAGAACTTTGACAATTTTCCTATCTTGTCGTCTAACTTTGGTGTTCTCTATTTTCAGGGACTTGACGATAAGCTGGATGTCTTAGGTATTTGAAATTACCTCTAAGTTAGAGTTTTTGCTGCTGGTCTCGCCGCATATATATATATATATATATATATATATATATATATATATATATATATATATATATATATATATATATATAGTTCTAGGCAGGACGTTTGGATTTTAGTTAAAATCCGGACCACGATCTCAGCCGTTAGATTGTGATTTCAATAGTTCGGATTGGCAGAAGGTTTGTGACTGGTCATAAACTATTTATTATCAGTCATAAATCTTTCGCAGATCCAAACCATTGAAAATACAATCCAACTACTAAGAGCAAAAGTTTGGACCTAAATAAAATCCGAACGTCCTAATTTGAACAGCCATATATATATTTTGCTTCAAACTTTCTATGTACCATGTATATATCTTGTGTTTGTGTTTCAAACTTTTTATGTAACCATGTATATATCTTGTGTTTGATGCGGTTTTCGGTGTACCATGTATACATCTTGTGTTTCAAACTTTTTGTTGCAACGGCTCTCCAAGAATCTAATCCTAACTTGTTCGGCTGAATAAGCTAAATAGCTTTTTTTTAGTTTTTATTCAATTTTTTTTTGCATTTGTTAGGTTTTTGTCAACTTTTTGTGAATTATTGATTCTTCTTGACAAGAGGGATTTAAAAAGTAAATAATTATGATTGAACCTAAATTTTTTGAGTTAAGACAAAAATAAGTTAACAAGTTAATTTTTTCGTTTTTATTCAAAATAATTTTGATTTCGATTATAATTTTGTACTTTTTAGATTCTTCTTGTCATTACGAAATAATAATCCACAAAAATTTGACAAAAAACTAAAAAATGCAAAAAAAAATCTGAATAAAGATAAAAAAAAATAAGTCAGTTGACTTATTTAACCAAACAATCCCAACGTAGTTTTGCAATTTATTGAACTTGCAACTTGCAAGCACTTCATATCATTTACATACACCAAGCACATGCAGTTACAGAATTCCAATCTCATATTTTTATAGTACTTTTTGATTTGTCTTATCGAAATAAATGATTAACCCTAAAAATTAGGAAGAAAAACTAAAATAAAAAGTTAAATTCGTCTTATATAATTGCTCTAATTACTCATTGCTTTCGAGTACTGCTAGAGTTGATTTCTTTGCGAAGAAAAAGAAAAAGTTCCTAATGGACAACGTTGACAAGTGCAGGTTAACTCCTCCCATCCAAGCAAACGTACGTTTAAATGAGCAAGGAACTGGGGGTAGCGGTGTAGACAATTATTTTTCTAATGCCGGCCACCTACGAGGCGGTCTTCATCGTAATGTGAAAACGGCTGTTTCTAGTTTTGTTTTTTTGTTTCACTGTTTCCAGGTGTTTGACAAGTATTAAATATGTGAGTAATAGTATTATATATATGTCCCTCAATGTTTATATATATAGTGTATAGTGTGAGAGGTGCTAAGGACACATCGGGTGTAGCACACCTCAGTCACACCTCTCTTATATATAGGTGAGACCTATTCCAACGAGCTCCACCCATATATGAGAGAAATGTCGCTGAGGTGTGTCACACCTGATATGCCTCTAGCATTTTTGACAGTGGATATGTTTGGGTCTTGCCATAATCAGCCAAATAGGCAGTCCAAAGATACCAAAAAGTAACATGATCTGCAAGGGTTCAGAAAAAGCCAATCCTTTTGCAGTTACTTTTTGGTCGTTTCAAAATTTTACCTCAGGAAGACAACTATTTACCTCTTGTGTACTCCAGTAATAGTTTTTCACCGAACTCTTGGGTAATAGTTTTCTTGACAAATTTGTCATGCCACATCAAAGTTTTTTGAAATTATTAAAAAATTAGTCTAACTTTTATCCAAATTTTCTTATAAATATCCAAGACTTAGGCCCCATTCCACTAGTAGCTAAAGGAAAATGCTAACCTCCGCCTTAAGGGCGGAGGATAATAAGTAAAAGGTATATTGATATTCAAAAAAAGCGTATTGATAGTTGTGAAAATGTATTAATATCTGTGATATATGTAGTGATATCTGAACTTTTTTGAAATTATTGAGATATTATTCTCCACCTAGTAGACGGATGTTAGCAAGACCGATAACTAAAATAAGTTCTCTTTTTTAAGTAAATACTTTTTAAAAATTAAAGATGATATATTTTAAGAGAATGACATGTCTCGTAAAACGAAAAATAAGTACTTAAAAAATAATAATTTTAGCGAAACGGGGCCTTAAGCCCAAAAAACTCAACTTTTGGGGCTAAATTGTGAAAAAAATATTAAAAATTTATGACTTTCATCCTAATTGCTTTGTGAGTCACTTCAGGGATCCATAAGAATAACTCAAGCAGTTCATAATTTTTGAACAATTTTTTGAGTGTCTTCGTAAAAAAATTTGTGCAATTTTAAATGACTGTAACTACTTGATCCAATTTTCCAATAGCATATTTAATTTTTAGGTCTTGTATACCAAATAAAAAATTTAAAATTTAAATCAAATACTTACAGATATACTTATGAGATCCTGAAATAGGCCCCAATTTTCCAATAGCCAATTTAATAAAATGAAGCTGGGTTTCCTAATTGGGACTTGGAATTTTATTTTGTTTTGTTTTAGGTTGGGAGAAACTAGAAACAATAAGTCTAGGCCCTACCAACCACTCTCCGATCGCTCATCTCTTACATATGTATGACGCCCATTCTACAATAATATGCATGGGGCCAACACATACGAAAAAGCGGAAATTCTAATCGCAAGGAAGATTTGCAGGAAACCACGCAAAGAAAAACACGTTTAGACCCATTTCGAGTCCCACAAAAATTTAGAAAAATATTCATAAATTTTTAAATATTGTTTTAAGGGTCTCTATAAAAAATCAGCACCAATAGACATCGGTAAATATTACTTTTGGATTCGTAGAGACGACTTTCTTCTTTGCGAACGTATCATTGCTAAGGTGGGAGGGAGTTATCGTTAATATATTAAAAAACGGAGTAGTTCCAGAGACAACTAATTAGACACCTAAAAAAATACTTTGTAGTTCCCAATCAAATTTTATTGATCCGAGCCACTCAATGTGATTAAAATGTGATTTTAAGGGTAGCCGCAAGAAATCAACAAAAAAAAAAGACTGGGAATGACTTAATCTGAGCAGTTTTTAACTTAGATTTGATGAACGATTCAATTAAAAATTGCTCAAAACAAGCATTTTCCAGTCATATTTTTTGCTAATTTCTCCCAAGCACTCTTAAAATCACATTTTGCACACATTAAACGATTCGGATTATAAAAATTTAATCGGAAACTATGAGATTGAACAGACGACTCTTATCAAACATTTGTTTGACTCACATGCACACGCATGTTAACTACTCCATTTTTAATTGTAAATTGAAACATTCTTCAAACGCAGTCTTAACAATGATTACCCATCTTTAATCACACTAGGTATTCACGCAGCAAGAAAGAATGAACACCATTTTAATAAGTTAAGGCCCCTTCCGCTACAGTTTTTATAATTTTTAAGTAATTTTTTTTTTTACAAGACAAGTCATTCTCTCAAAATATATTACTACGTTTAATTCAAAAAATATGTATTTATTTTGCTATTTTTAAAAGGAAAATAAGAATCCTTTTCCACTAAGTAAGGCTGCTAAACGAACCAAACAGCTTCGAGCTCGGCTCAAATTTTGACTTGTTCAAACTTGTTTATAAAATATATAAGTCAAGCTCAATCACGTTTTTTCGTTTGCTTATGAATTCAAGCCAAGCTTGAATATACGGATGTTTGACTCGATAGGTTCGTAAACAAATAAGTCATTCTGTAAATACTCCCTCCGTCCCATAATGTTTGTCCGGTCCGCAAAATGGAGATGTAAAATAATACAATTTTTGTAAGAAAAAATCAAATTTTTTCAACAATTCATTAGCTATCGATGAGTTCTTTTAATTTATGAAAAAAGTTTAAATTTTTTCTTGAAAGAAGTGCATCATTTTTGAGTCCTCATTTTACAGACCGGACAAACAATTTAGGACAGAGGGAGTAATAAATATATAGGGGTACGTTAATAAATATTCCAAAATATGATACTATATGAGTTACATTCATTAGAGATGTGTCAAAAGTTTTATCTAGTACTGTTACATCGAAAAGAAAACCTCCTATGTGAGATATAATTCTTCCATGGAGCAATTCAAACGAGATTTGAGCAAATTTGAGGCTGCTATCACATTCTTCTAGCTAGGGTTTTCTCAGCAAAGATTAGAGAGGTAATTAAGAGGTAACATACTTCATCTTCCCTTCTTCCATTTAAACTCTACGTAGAGCTTGATTTTTATAGGTTATTGTTCTTCCTAAAAGCTCGAAACTTCGTGAGTCCAAGCTCATGCTTGGAAGCTCGAAATTAGCTTGTATATTTCACAAGTCAAGTCAAGTTTCTCACGAACACAAAACTTCAAACGTAAGCCAAGCTTGAACAATTAGTCTCAAAAAGTTCTCAAGCTCAAGCCAAGCTTGAACATTGGTAACAAAGAGTCAAGCCAAGCCTCAACAATACTGTGTTTAGCTTGTTTGGCTCGATTAGCACCCCTACCACTAAGGGTTCTTAAGAAATAAGTACTTGTTCGGTGTGTCATTTTTTATTACTTCAATATTTCAATATAGATCTCAAAAAATATATAATATGGATCTTATTCGATAGATTTCGATTAGTTCTATTATACAATGTTCGCAAAATCATGAAATTTATTATAAATTGAAAGATATTAGCGATCAAAAAATAGCACAGATTTTGATATTTAGAAATAAGAACGCAAAATAAGAAGGTAGTAAAAAACAAGAGCTCCATTGTAATTTTGCCCATTTTAATGTTTGATGATGAATTTCAAGATCAGCTGCTTCAACCACATCTAGTGAAACACCATAACCAAGAGCTGCTTTGGTTAAAGAAACATCATTAAACCAATTTCCATACAAAGAAAAGAACACTAGTGTACTATCAATCGCGTTGGAAATTTTGTGTGTAGCATTTTTGATGCTCTTCAAAAGTGCTACGCGCATAATGGTTGTGCAAAACTCTTTGCACAACCGATCGTTATCCGTTCATTGTTATAATTAATAGTCAGGATTCATTCAGGGAATAAATAAATTATTGGTGTGAATAGTTTACTTAAAATCTGGATCGTCTAAATACATCTGGACGGCCAGAATTAATCACACAACACACAACGGTTGTATGCTCTTGGAGCAATGTTCTCCTCTCTTAACTCTTTTATGTGTGTGGGCTCCACTTTTAAGTGTTGGGATCGCATACATTTTTGTGCGATGAAAAAACATTGTTCGTGGTACACAGAAAAATTAATTTAAAAAAAAAAATAATCAATATCTGCTCTTGGTAAAGTCACGCGGTTTTGACACAGTGGAGGAATAATCTCGAAAGATCAAAGATTTGGAAAACAGTCTAAAACGCAAGGACTTAAATTGGCATGTAAAAGTCAATTTTAGGCAGCAATAATTTTTTTTTTTCAACGGAAGAAGCAAATTCATTAATCAAGCCATACGGCATCTACAGGTGAACTCTGAATACAGAACGACACATGCGACAACTACAGATTTCCACCTAAATACAGAGAAACAGAGACAATACAAGAAATGACTAAGAGACGAACTAGTGTCTAGCGCCTATGCAAGAGCTAAACGCTCACTTCTTCACACCGTCAACATGGCTGGCTAACGTGGAGCTAGTATCCAGACACCACCGTCTCAGGATGGCGGAGCTCTGAATCAAAGATAATAATAATAAACCTGTAGAAATAAAACCTCAAAAAACCCCTTTATCTTTTCCTAACAAAACCAAATTTTCTTTCACAACCACCCAATCTCCCGTAACTATTAAGTCATGCTGCCGCCATCACCACCAGCCATCACCCCCTCCCGTCACTCCCACTCTCGATCTCCTCTCCACAACTCATTCCCATTACCCTATCGTTCACCGCCGGCAACACCACAAACCTGTAGGATTTGAATACTCTATCCCAACGCTAATAGATTTTAAAAGTTATTATCTTGGTGTAAGTGATTTTGGTTTGTTACTACAATAAAGTGACCTTTGTTAACTGTAATCAATACCTACATAGCATACATGTTTATTTGAATTCAAGTTAAGATGAGTTCGTCAAAAAAGAAACTAAGGAAGAAGAAATTAGAAAGAAATTAATTGGAGAATGGCACACCTACGTCATAATAGGTTGGTTTGTTTGTGTTGCAGATTTTTTGGACTAATGTGATAAGAGTTTACTGATGTGAGAGAGTGTTATTTATATTTCTCCATTATAGTTCATTTATTGGATATTATCTTATCGGTTGAAATGTCGTTGGGTACAGGTGTGTTCTTTTTCAGGGATTAAAGAACATAACTTGATTGGTCTGATTTATAAATCATCCACATACTAAATTCGAGGAAGATAAGCAACGTGGAGGTTCTATTTCTTTGTGAAAATATATTTATTAATGAGATATCTCTCGTTTCTTAATAAGTAGATGTACCAAATTTTTATCGTGGTGAAATTTTTTTAGATTATACACGAGAAAAGTATGAGAATATATAAATTTTTTGTTCCTTTTTCTGTACCAATAGACTTTCTGTATGAGAAAAGTATGAGATTAACATAGGCCAAAATTAAAAAGTTTGAGCCTTTTTTTTTTTTTGATCCGCAAAGTTTGAGCATTTGGACATGGAAACCTGGGGGAGGACATGGTCGAAGTATTGAATTGGGCCTTAGATAAGAGTGTCTGACGAGATTCATACAAGCCCAGAGATTCATTTTTGCAAGTCCACCTCATTGACTGGGTTCAATGTGGGCTCTGTAGTGGGCTCACAGTGCAATACTGGTTTCGTCCAATTTTTTTTTTTTAGGGGAAAATGACGGCTCAAGTCGTGTTTTGATAATTAATACCCGCCAAAAATATTTTCAGCATTAACAAATATTCTTAGCATGTTCTTAATGGGTATTAATTATCAAAACACGTCATTGGCCGTCATTTGCCCATTTTATTTTATCAGTTAGCTAGAGACAACTAACTATCAAAGGTTAGTTTTTTAATTTTTTTTGTTAACTTACTATCTAAGGTTAGTATATATGTACAAAAAAATAGGGTTTCTTTTTTCAAAAATTAAATGAACTCGTCACATCTTTTGTTATGATGGGTTTTGTTTTAAAATAAATATTGGACAACTTTTTCCAAAAAAAAAAACATGATATAGACGCATATGGCGAAACACAAATGCGGGCATAGGCGTGTTCTGGATCAATTAATATGCCTAGATCCCGTGTGTACTGTGTTTGACTTACGTGAATCCAACAATTCTGAACAGAGATGCATTCTTTGCTTATTTTTGTAACATTACTCCTTTCTTTAATTGTTACTTTATAGAAAATTAAAATAACACTACTAGTCAAAATCCCTGAAGTCGCAACTGCAAGATGACGGTAGCCTTGGATCACCAAATTTTTGCCAAAAGATAGTGCATCCACTTAGGTAGAATACTAAAATCAATTCAGAATGACGAACTAATCATTTTAGGCTCAATTTCTTCAATCTGAATGAAATATGATTTGATAATGCCATATTTTAATTCGACTATAAAGCTACATAAGCGTTTTAACTTATGATTTTGACTTCGGCATCTAATAATAGTACCATTGCTGAATACAGGAAGAGGATTAATAGTAAATTTAGTAACTCAAAAGTAACACCACCAATTAGAAATGGAGGCGGGAGCTGCTGTCCTTTTAAGGGGCAGCAGCCTACTGTTCCGGTCGATCGGGGCTCGCTCCAGTTTTGATCCGATGATCAGTAACGTTCACTTCGTAGAGCTCGTCAAGTAGAAAAGTGTACCAAAAATTAGGCCGATCGGATATCATTAAATGTCTGATCGGAACACATAACTTGCCAATAATGGGTTCCAGTGAATTTGATCCAGTGTTTCAGATCTATTCTTTTCAAGATATAATAATTGTGATAAGACACTTAATGGTTTCCAATCGAGCTAATTTTTTACCCTCTTGAGTGTGCAAAGATTAGGAGAGAATGAGATAAATTAGGGAAGATAAAGAGAGTGAAAGATTTCAAAGATTAGGAGAGAGAAAGGGTAGTTTAGGATTTATTTGAATTTGAGGATGAAAAAATAAGTTTTTAAACCCTCTAGGATGAGGACTTAAATATTTATATAGCGAAGGACCCCTATTTAAGTTTCCATTTTTTTTAAGATTAAAAATTACAAATAAGTACTTACTTTTTAAGGGGCCTTTCTGGAACAGGGCCTGCCTCTATTAAGCAAAAATTAGATTTCCTTGGACGTTTGCCTTTAATTGCTCATGCTCCATCCTGTGGGTAATGCTCAAAAAAAGACCGAAAAATGGTATGCTCTTTTAACCGATCTAGGGCATGGGAAGCCGATTTTAATTTGCAAGGTTGTTTCGAAAAGGGGTCACGTTTGGAGTTTTCAAATTAAATTTCAATTTTGAGAATATTATTTAAAATGAGGCAGGAAGCTCAAATTATACTCTTCTTATTTATGCATGCAAAATCGCACGGACTACTCTCTCTTTTTTCAGGAGTTCTTTTTTTAGGAGTGAAATAACAATAGGAAAAAAAAATTGAACTGGGCAAAACAATCGAAAATATTTGTTTGGTTTTGAAATTGATTTTGATTTTGGTCCAGATAAAATTGTACAAATTAGACCCAAAATAAGACCAATCTTAATGATTCAATTTTGCCAATATATAGTTGTAGAAGTAAGAGCATCCGCAGTGGAATAATCAAAAGTTACCACATCGCCTTTTGGTTATTCATTTAAGAAGTTGTTAAGGTTAGCAATGTAGATGTCAACAATGACATAATCAAAATTGAATAATCAAAACTTGCAATATTACCTTTTCAACATATAAAAAAAAACCTATAAAAATCTAAATATTGTCACCATATAAAATATTTTTTTAAAATATTTTTTAAACTAATAAAAACAGGTTATTAAAAATAGAAAAAAAAAATTTGAAAAAAACACTTTTCGAAAAAGTTTTATAAAAATAAAAAAATTTGAAAAAAAATATTAGTTTTAAAAAATATTTTTTAATAAAAATTTACTGTTATTCTGGAAAAAAAAAAACAAAAACAAAAACTTCTTTTAAAAGAGAGAGAGAGAGAGAGAGAGAGAGAAGGTTTGGTTATTAGCAAATGTTACTAATTTTGATTATCTAATGGCCAAAATTTGATGAGTTGCTATGAGATTGTTAAGTTTGGTTATGTCATTGTGAGCAGTTTTATGCGAAAACATTGTTAACTTTAGCAACTCTATGGTTTTGGTTATTCCATTGTGGATGCTCTAAGGGCTAGTTCCATAACAACTTTTAAAAAATTAAGTATTTATTTTATATTTTCAAACTAAAAAATAATGTAAATAAAATTATTTTTTGATTTTTCTGCACCGTATAAAAGATCTCATCAAGATCTTTCAAACCAAATCCATATTACATATTTTTAGATTTCAATAAGTCCGTTATTATAAACTTGAGATTGTCTTCTTAAAAAATAAGTACTTATTTTCCATTTTGAAACAGATATTTTCACAATTTTTTACTTTTTATACATGAAATATCGAGTGAAATCACATTTACGAATAGTGAATGGTCAAATGCGTCGCGGAGTCATACTATTACAATCTTGTTAGAGCCTTTTTAGGTTTCTTTTCGGATTGATGTTGATTTAAAAAAATGTTTACTAAAAAAGCTCGAGTTAGATATCTGAGCTAATTCTTTCAACAAGCCAAGCTCGAGTAAGCTGGAGCTCGACTCACCGTCTCACCGAACTTATATCTAACACTTAAAAATCCTACTTTTTGGACATTTTGGCTAGTTTTTGTTCCTCCTTTCTTTCTAAGAAGGAGTCAAAACAACTAGTACAGAAAATCCATTTGTACATTTGTTCTCTTACAATTTTAATTACAGGATTGCAAACAAAAATGTACAATTTTAATCATTCCCCTATAGAAAATGTTGTTTTAATCCTTGGGAATTGAGTTGGAGATGGTCTTAGGGCCAAGAAACTCTCGGCCCAGGCCTACCACCAATTTGGCCCGAAGATTGACCCTAAGCTCGATTCCATGGCGCGGGCATGGCCTGGTCTTTCCTGGATCATGGACTGGGCTTGTGCCCCACAAGTTCGGGAGGGTCCAGTCTAGTTTTATTAATAATGTCCAGTCTGGTTTAGTTTTGGGCCGTTGTGGACTTCTCCGAGAGCCACAACAACAATCGAAATTGTTTATGTTGTAGAATTTATCGAGTATGTCATCCACCTTTAATGTATTAGGCCATGCTATGTTTCTTTTTTTTATTCTTTTTTTTTTGTCCTATTAGTATATTACCAATAGTTTCGTTCTATTACCCTTGTTTGCTAGGGAAAAAAAATAGATGGCGAGACCCATTTGGTTCTTTCCCATTGATGTATTATTACATTAGCAGAGAGAAGTAATTCTAAAAGAAGTAAAATAATAAACATACTTTTTCCAAAAAAAAAAGTTCCGTACGCTTATGTTCACTAACTAAACTTTTCTTCTTCTTTTTTTTGTGTATTTTTTCGTTTTTCCTAAATCTTTGTTAAATTCGAGTGATATTTTTTGGATTAATCATCTATCTCATTGAGAGGAGTCTAAAAAATCCAAAATTATGACCGAAAGCCAAAAAAAAAAACTAAAAACAAAAAATATATCCAACAGTCATTTTATTTGTTTAAAGTGCTGTCTTATTTAACTATTTCTACAGTTTCCTAGAAGAAATTTTTGATGACAACTGCCAATAAATTCGTAGGGGAAATTTTTGATGTCAACTAACAATAAATTCTAGGGGAATATTGCCAACAAATTCGTAGGGGAAATTTTTGATGACAACTAACAATAAATTCTAGGGGAATATTGCCAACAAATTAATTCGTAGGGGAAATTTTTGATGACAACTGACAATAAATGCCCAGGGGAATGCTGCCAACAGAAAGTCTACAGCCACCGCATCAAAATGCAGTGGCCGGCTACTGCACGTCATGTGGGACTCACTCCGGGTCCTGATGATTTGATCCGTTCAATAATTTTTTTTTTTAAATCGAGTTGGTGTTGGAAAACATTAGCTCGATGCGATATGTGTAGAAACTCAAATCAAGCTTCTCATCTTTCTGTATACTAGAAAACCAATCTTTTCATTTTTTTTTCGATTTTCCAAAGATGAAAAGCTTGATCCGAGCATCTACACATATCCGATCGAACTGATATTCAACAATGCCCACTCAATTTTTAAAAAAAAATTATTGAACTGATCGGATCATCCGTGCGGCACCCAAAGTGGGCCCTACACGACATGCAGTGGCTGTAGTACTGCCAATAAATTCCTAGAATACCGACAATGAAATCCTAAGGGGAAATTTTTGTTCAATCCTTTGAATGCTGACTGTCTTTTTTTATCTGAAAAAATATGTAACACTTCGACCCAAAATACATACGTGACTCGACTAAAAATGAAGACAATGTTGAGAATGACACATAAAATTATTTAGCTTTAGTTTGGAACAAAAATTGAAAACATTTCTTTTATATAATGTACGTACACATAATAGATGATTTACTTGAGAGATGACAAAATACCATAATTAGGACATATATATAATAGGTATGAAACTTGGAAATTCTACCAAGTTTCGGAGGATAAAAGAAAGGTTACCACATTCTTCTAGTTCAACACATTACAGGAATAAATTTTACACGTCATGCTTAAAATTTTACCGCCTCAAGCTTACCTGACACCTGGACAGGTTAAGTGTCAGAATTAGGCTAACTAAGGAAGCCTATAAATAGGGGTAATACTCTATGTGCATGTCATAGAAAAAAAAGTAGACAAACTACTTTTGGTACGGTAAAAAAAAAATATATATGCTACTGGTAGTCTTAGAAAAGTAGTCTACAGTTAGTGCTATTGAAAGCAAAGAAAAGAAGTAGTCGAGCAGTGTACTACTTTAGTTCAACAGACAACAAGGGTACAAGTTGAGTCTTCACTACATTCTCAAGTTTCAATGTGAGATACTTATACTCTAGTTACATGATTTTCCTTTATAAAGTAGCATAATTTTGTGTTGAGAAAAGATTATAATTTTTTTTAGATATGCCATGGGAAAAGATATGATAAATTTTTCATGTTGGAAGCACGTCAAACAGAGGTGATGACGCTGTAAAATTTAAGCTTAGAAAATGAAAGCGGTCAGACAAAGGGGATGACCTATTGATGCATCCAGACAGTTGTCCGAGTTTGGGGGACGCATAAAAAGATACCATAACACAGAATGGAGTTATACGGACGGAAAGAATAGGGCCCTAGTGGCTAGTGACTTGATCATTTCACACAGCAAGAGGGGTCGCTCCCCTACAGAAAGATTAGACTGTTGGATGGACATCATAAGATTATTTCAGATTATGCAAGCATTTATGTTAAGAATTCTTTCCATGGTATAAAATGTGCAACTTTAGTATTTGTATCTCACACGAGCATTCGGCTTATGAAAATTAATATTTTTCACAGATAACGAAGACTAGAGATGGAGTTGCTGCTGCCCTGGGACATGCATGTTGTACTTTTGTGTAAATATTGTAAAGATGTTCTCTTTCAGAAGACTTGGGTTTTGTAATAAAACTTAATAAGTATTTTTAAAATAAAATAGTTATGTTTTTCTCAAGCTATTGTCTCCAAATTGATTTTAAAACAAAAAAAAAAAAAAAGAAGAAGAAGAGGCTTGGATGAGCGTTAGGACTCATCGGCCGGTCACGATGACTCGACACAAGTTCCTAGAGTCGGGGTCGTGACAAAATATGAAGATATTATTTAAAAGGAACAATGGTCCGAAGACCTAACATCAGCAAGAGCAAGATTAGCTAGATAATGGGGGACAGAACCCCTCAATTCTCTAATTTAACACCTAATAGAGATTGCTTAGTCAACGAATGAGCTACTCTATTACAAGACCATTTAACATATTTAAAACGACAAGAGAAAAATAATGGAAAAAGCTCTAAACAATCCAAGAAAATAAAGCTACAATCAGAGAATGATTTCCCTGCTTGAATGAGTGCTTGAACAATCTAAAGGGAGTCGCCTTCAATAATTTTGCTAGAAAAGCTTTTGTTCACAGCAATAGCCAAAACTTCATGAAAACCCAACGCTCCAGCTAGAGCTGCCCAAAAAACCCACCCGACCGACCACCCGACCCGACCCGACCCGAAAAATCAGCCTCGGACGGTTTAAACAGACACAGTCGGTCGGGTTCGGGTTGGGCTTAGATGACCCGACAGTTTGTCGGTCGGGTTTCGGGTGTTATATATTAAGTTTCGGGTCACCCGACCCGACCGAATTTCACCGAGTATAAAAGAAAAAAAATCGAATCTTTCTTTCATTAGGGTTATCTGTTCTCAGTTCTCACTTCTCACTTCTCTTCTCAGTCTCCTCTCCTCTCTCCGCCGATTTCCACCCCACCCACACCCAGCCCCACCACGGACGGCCCCCACCCCACTCTCTCAGTCTCTCTGACCGGCGACCAAGTCTCCGGCCAGTCCTCTCCGCTCGGACGTCTCCTGCTCTCCAGTCTCCTCTCGACCTCGCAGCGACACAGCCGATCGAGTCGATCGACAACGGTCAACACCTAACTCTGGTACGTTTCTCTCTCTCTCTCTCTCTCTCTCTCTCTCTCTCTCTCGCTCACGTCAGTCTTCGATCTCCGATTCTCCATAGTTTTGATGATTTAATTTTTTAACTTTTAGTTTTGAATTTCTAGATCTCCAGAATCTTTGTGGACCACTCTCTCGTTCTCGTTCGTAGCCGATTGCAGCCGATCGACGCCTAAATCTGGTACTTCTCTCCCTCTCTCAGTCTCTCTCTCTGTCTCTCTCTCTGTGGAAGTGAGTGGCGGCCCGCCGGCGCCGGCGGTGGTGGACTGGTGGTTGATGGAGTTCAATTTTTAACTGTTAGTTTTGTAATTTGTTGCTAGATTTTAATGGAGTTCATCTGTAATCAGATAGAACTCGTCTCTGTGTGTGTGTGTGTGTTACTGTGTTCTTGTGGAGGGACGACTGTGAATCTGTGATGTACTGATGTTTTGAGGGGAATATCCCGTGCTCACGTTTGTATATTGTTGATTTATTGTATTGCATTTTATAATGCCTATTGAGTTCACAATTTGCCATAGTAATTGTCCATATTAGTGCAATATATTAGATGTTAGACTCAGACACCCGAAGCAGTAGGTTGATCAATTTGTTTCTTCCAGTAGCTTGATTGGATTTTGCATAGTAATTGTCCATATTAGTGCAATATATTAGATGTTAGACTCAGACACCCGAAGCAGTAGCTTGATCAATTTGTTTCTTCCAGTAGCTTGATTGGATTTTGCATAGTAATTGTCCATATTAGTGCAATATATTAGATGTTAGACTCAGACACCCGAAGCAGTAGCTTGATCAATTTGTTTCTTCCAGTAGCTTGATTGGATTTTGCTTCTTCCAGTAGCTTGATTGGATTTTGCTTCTTCCAGTAGCTTGATCAATTTGTTGTTTCCAGACATTCGCGCTTCACTTAGTGGAGTATTACCCCACCTGCAAATTCAGAATTAATTTAGTTGTAAGAATCCACTAACTAATTAAATGAATGATCAGCTCCTCAATTTCGCTACCTGTATGGGGGATGTGTGAATCCGGAAAGCATGAAGGCATGGAATGGATCTTATCTTTTCATGCATTCTTTAATTTGTTGATGCTTGGGGGATTTTTATCCTTTTTATACTCCATCTAGCCCCGTTCTTTGTATAATGCACTTTTCAAAGAATTGTATCTTTCCAAGCATATGAAAGCTATATATTTAACTTGTACTTGTGGGATGCTTGTCCCACTTTGCTAAATTCAGTTCCCTTGTCTTTTGCCCCTATATGAGCAGCCATCCAACAATTGGTTTACACTCTTTCAACTTGTTCCGCACCATTTTCTTGAGTTGGTTATTATATTCACTTGTCAATTTCTTTTTGATTTCAATGTTGTGGTTGTTGACTGACTGGTGGTTGGAGTTTCTTGTACTCCGTAGTCCGTACTATTGATTGTCCAATTTGATGTTATCATGGTTAAATTTAACTAATTGAAAATCATTTGATCATCACTCTTGTTTGTTGTAGGTGATGGAGGCGGAGCCAGTGTTTGATTTCCATCCTGGTGGGGAACTTGAGGATGATGTTGTTGATATCGAAGAACTTGAACTTCAAGGTAATCCTAATCCTGCTGCGACTACCCTTGCCAATGTTGTCGATGTTGAAGATGATACGGTAGATAAAGTAAATCAAGTGGGGGAAAAAATTACCAAGAAAAGAAAGCTTCCACCACAAACTCCTAAAGGCCCCAACCCAAAAAAAGATCGATATCGATCTCCTGCCTGGGATCACTTCAAAAAAATAGTAGAGGGCAATGAAACATGGGGTGAGTGTAACTATTGCAAAAAAAGATATGCGGCTGATAGTAAGAAACATGGCGTTAGTAATTTGAAAGCTCACATCCCCGTTTGCCCGTTATATCCTCTTAGAGACCAACATGGACAACCAAACCTTTCATTCAAAGTCAACGGGGGGGGGGGGGTGTTGACGTTGTGACAAGTGTATTTTCCTTTAAAGAGTGTAAGAGAGCTCTTGCAGAAATGGTGATTATTGATGAACTACCGTTTAGGTTTGTTGAGGGGATTGGATTCAGAAAGTTTTGTAAGGTCATGCAACCGAAGTTCACACCGGTCCCTTCTCGCCAAACGATTACTAGAGAGGTGGTTGCAATTAAAGACTACGAAAGGGGAAAACTGAAAAAATTATTAAAGGGCCGTAGAATTTGCCTCACGACTGATACATGGACATCAATTCAAAACCTTAACTATATGTGTCTCACTGCACACTTCATTGATGATGATTGGAAGTTGCAAAAGAGAATCTTAAACTTTTGTCAAATTGAAGATCATAAGGGAGTTACAATAGGCAAGAAAATTGAGTCATTATTGCTTGAGTGGAATGTTGATGGTATTTTTACACTGACGGTAGATAATGCAAGTTCAAACGCCTCAGCTATTGAGTACTTGAAAAGGAAAACAATGGATTGGAAAAGGACTATTTTGGGGCATGAATATATACATATGCGATGTTGTGCACACATTTTGAATCTTATTGTCGTTGAGGGATTGAAAGATATGAGTGAATCTATTTTGCGAGTTCGTGATGTTGTGAGGTATGTGAGATCTTCTCCACATAGAATGGAGACTTTCAAGAAGTGTGTGGAGAAGGAGAAAATTAAATCGAAACAAACTGTGTGTCTTGATGTGTGTACTCGGTGGAATTCCACTTACTTGATGTTAGAAGTAGCCATCAAGTTTGAGAAGGCATTCCAAAGAATGGGGGAGGAAGACAGTAGTTTCATAAAATTCTTTGGCATAAAAGAAGGCGATGAGGATTTGTCATTGGAGGGTGACGGTAACCAAGGTGGGAGCCATAGCCATAGGGTCCCAAGTCCAAGACAAGCAACTGTCCCAAACAAACTTGATTGGAAGAAATGTGGGTTGTTTGTTAGATTCTTGAAACTTTTTTATGATGCAACCAAAAAATTTTCAGCTTCTCTTTTTGTCACATCCAATGTGTTCTTTCATGAGTTGTTTGAGGTTGAAACCCGTATAGATGAATCAATCCTCAACAGAGATTCTTTTATGTCTAAGATGGCAAGTGAAATGAAAAGAAAATTTGAGACGTATTGGGGGAATGTAGAGAAATTCAATCCGTTACTTTATGTGGCGGTGGCACTTGATCCCCGGTATAAGTTAAGGTTGGTGAAGTTTTGCTATACAAGATCCAAAGGAAAGGCGGTGGGTGAGAAAATGGAGAAACAAGTGAAGGATGTTTTGAACAAGTTGTATGATTTTTATGAAAAAGAGGGTGAAGTTAGACAAAATGTGCCTAGTGCAAGTTCAATGCCGAGAGTAATGGAGGAGAATGAGGATTGTGATCGTCGCTTGAATTTAGCTAGCGAATTTGACACTTACTTGGAGGAGGAGTATTCTAGTGTTTGTTCCTCGGAAGTAGACAAGTACTTGGGGGATTTGTGCGAACGTAGGGACAGTCCAGATTTTGATATCTTGGTATGGTGGAAGAACAATTCCAACAAGTATCCAATCTTGTCAAAAATGGCGCGTGATGTATTAGCTATGCCTGTGTCTACCGTAGCTTCCGAATCAGCCTTTAGTACGGGTGGTCGCGTACTTGATCCATTTCGAAGTTCACTCTCACCGTCAATGGTCGAGACTCTTGTATGCACCCAAAATTGGCTTTTAAGTACGGTTCCAATCTCTCTTCGACAGTCCATGGATAAAGTTGAAGATCTTGAACGAGGTAATTTAATTCAATTGATTTAGTCTACTTACTATTTAGTTTTTATTAGTAATGTATTGAATTAAGTGTGTTTTTTTTTTCAGAACTCTTACAAACTGAATCAATTGATGATGCAACGCAAGTTCTTAGGGATTGAGTGATGGGCCTTTGGACATTAGACCTTGGTATAACATTTAACATTATGTTATTTTGTAATCTTTGAAGTTTTCAATTTGGTTGTATGATTTTTCTTTCTATGTAACAGGTTTGGTCAGTTTACATGGGATTGGAGAGCACTTTGGAGCACATTGAACTACGGGACTAGTTTATTTTATTATGAAAGTGTTTGGTTGTTTTAAATTATTA
Organism: Rhododendron ovatum; assembly: GCA_019656835.1. Taxonomy (NCBI): domain Eukaryota; kingdom Viridiplantae; phylum Streptophyta; class Magnoliopsida; order Ericales; family Ericaceae; genus Rhododendron; species Rhododendron ovatum. Next base: position 48,437,599 of record CM033792.1, on the reverse strand, counting down.
TGGACTTGTAGTTTTAATCATTTTGGACTTGTAATTGCTTGCCTAGTAGACAGTAGTTGACTGAAAATGTTGTGACTGGTTGTATGGCTGGATTGGCTGCTGAAAAAACAGGGGACAGGAGTGACTAGGGAGGCTGGTCACTGGTGTGGTTGTGTGCCCACTGTGCCGTGTTTGGTTTGTTTTTTTTTTTTGACATGTGGTTGTCTTTGATTGTCTTGTTGGAAATCACTTGCTAGAAAATTGGAAATGTAGTAGTAGACTAGTAGTGGACTGGAAAGTAGGCAGACTGGAAATCACTTGCTGGAAATTAATTGCTGGAGCCTGAAAATGTGGTTGACTGGTTGTGGTTGTGTATGGTTTCTAAATGAATTTTTTTTGATATGGCTTGGTGAAAGCCGGAAGTCTGGACTAGTGGATTGCACTAGAAATGTGGTTGACTGGTTGTGTTTGGTTTCTAAATGAATTTTTTTTGATAGGACTTGGTGGAAGCCGGAAGTCTGGACTAGTGGATTGCACTAGAAGTTTGGAAATGTGTAAATTTTTTTCGCTGATGCTTGGTAAATTTTTGCTGTTCATGAATGTGTAAATTTTTTTGGCTGATGGTTGGTAAATTTTTTTTGTTGATGAATGTGTAAATTTAAATGGCTTGGTGGAAGCCCAAAGGTTAATAAGGGCATTGGGCCTTGTGGCCTGCTACGAAACTTGCAAATTAGGAGGTTAACGGCCCAAAACAATTAAGGAAATGGAAAAAAATGGCCCAGAAAAGATGAATATGGCCCAAAAAATAATAGGCCCACAATGAGGCCCAACCCGATGACCCGACCGAACCCGGCCGAATCCACCCGACCACAAATCCGCCCGAACCCGACCAGAAGTTCGGTCGGTTGCGGGTGGGTATTTCTTCAACCCGACAAATGTCGGGTCGGGCCCGACCCGACCCGAACCCGAAAAAATCCGCCCGATGGACAGCTCTAGCTCCAGCAACTCTCGGGAAGAAAAAACCAAGGAATGGAATAGATACCGTACCCAAGATATGGCCTAGATGATCCCGAGCCACAATCCCAACACCAACAAGACCATTTTTCCTACCAACAGCTCCATCAACATTGAACTTAATAACACCAATAGGCGGCAAATGCCATAAAGGAGGAGATGTTGTGGAAGAGGTTGCAGAGGAATACTGACGTCTGACAAATCCCAAAATTATGGTAGATGTTAGGGCCATGTTAATTTGTCACATTTCAACCACACTCGCTCACATACATGTGGGTTTCTAACGAGTCTCAAACATTTATTGTAAAAATTTTATACATGTATTTGAGAGAGGTGTGGTTAGCATGTGTGACATATTGATGTGTACTTAGCATTTCCCCATATGAGTAGAAATGACTAGAAAGTTCGAAATGAGTGGTGCTACAGTTCCTGATGAAGGGATCCCGACGGCACGTTGGGCCCACTCCGAGCCGTCTAAAAATTCTAAAAAACAAAATCGAGTGGGCCGATGTGAAAATCAACGGCCTCCGATGTGTATAAGTGCCTGATCCAAACACTTCATTTTTTTTGTATATAGGCCCACTCGGTTTTCTTTTTGGAATTTTCGGACGGTTCAAATTATATACAAAAACTAGAGTGCATGGATCGGTCACCTACATGCATCGGATGTTATTGATTCTCGTATTGACTTACTCAATTTTTTTTTAAAATTTTTGAATGACTCGAATCCGCTGTTCGGTGGTCGGAGTGGGTCCGACGCGCCATTAGAAACCGATCGGAACGTTACACTTTCTGATCTGGAATATCGTTGTCCAAAAAGAGACCTGCTAATCCCCCCCCCCCCCCCCCCCCCCCCCCCCCCTCCCCTCTCTCTCTCTCTCTCCCTTTTCTTTACAGTTTATTCTTTTCTTTTCTTTTTCCTTTTATTTCCGGTTTTTTTTTTTTTTTTCATTTTATTTCCTTTTCTTTCTTTCAGTTTGATTTTTTTTTCTCTTTAATAATAGGTTAAGTCTAATTCTAGGTTTTGTAAAGTAATTGAGAGAAAAAAAAGTGTTTCAATTGATTATATTTATCCGACTATTTTATTTTTCTTTTTTTGTCCTTTATAGATTAAAAAATATAATTACAAAAATAAGTGTTCAAATTTTCAATCCGTTTGAATCAGTGCAAAGTTGTTATTTTTCTGATCATTTCATCCTAAATGGTCATAATAAATTTTTGGCTCCAAGGCCTTTCAATGGACACCTAAGAGAGTCTTGAAACTAAATAATGAGTTTTAGGGATGTTTGTTGAAAAGCCTTAAACCAAAAAATTCATTATAACCATTTAAAATAAAATAATAAAAAAAATATCTTTGCTCTGATTTAATTGAATCGAGAATTAAAGAACTTAATTATTGAATTATATTTTTAAATATACAAAGGTTGTATTTATAGAAATTAAATAAATAAGATATAAGTAATTAAATAAAAAAATAAATTAAAAAGTATGGGGGACCTGAGGGCTCTGCTGCCGCCATCGACACAGTAGCTCCTAAAACGTTTCCATTTTAGTTATAAAAAAAAAATAGAAACCAGTTATTTGCAATCCTATGGAGTATAAACATGATTTGAAGTAATATATTACTGAATCAGTTAAGAGGATCTTTGCTAAATAATGGTTAACAAATTTATAAAATTGTACTATAGTTAAAAAAAGTAATGCTAAATATAACATTTGTATTCTGGATTAGTATGTCGTTTGCAAAACACATTTCGTAATTAGTTTCCGAACACTAATTGTAATCTTAATGAATTTTTTGCTTCACGTCCTTTCAACGAGCACTGTAAGAATCATTATTTAGTTTCAGGACTGTCTTAGGATGTTCATTGAAAGGCTTTGGAGCCAAAAATTTATTATGACCATTTAGGATGAAATGATTAGAAAAATAACATCTTTACACCGGTTCAAACGGATTGAAAATTGAAACACTTATTTTTGTAATTATATTTTTTAATCTATAAAGGACAAAAAAAAAAATCGGAAAGAAAGAAAATGAAATAAAATAAAAAAAAAACTGGAAAAGAAAAGGAAAAAAGAAGAAGAAAAGAAGCAAACGTAGAAAGAAAGAAAAGGGAGAGAGAGAGAGAGAGAGGGGTAATCCGGGAAAAAGGGAGGTGGGGCCGGGGTGTGCGTGTCAAGGGGAGTAGCAATTTACGTCCAAAAAGTAGGGATCTTGGATCAGATGGCGTCTTTTCAGATGGCATGATTACTAGAACGGTACGGTTCTCTGTCCGGATGGTATCCATAGTCAAAGAAAACACCCTTTTTTCTTTTTATTTTTCTTTTTCTTTTATGTCCTCGACCAACCGCCTAGGTCACATCAAATAGAAGTCGTCAGTTGGGCCAACTTCACAACACGTAATAATAGTAGTGTTTAGTACTCACACGCCACTCGTTCAATTCTAACCAGTTAAAATATGAGTTATATCTTTAAATTGGTATTAAATTTTATATTTAATATTAATTTTGTTTGATAAATTTTAATTAATTCTATAAGATGATATTTTTAAAATTACATAAAATATTATAAATTATAATATATAATCGTTTGTAAAATTGTACGAACTCTAAAAAAGAATTATTATATCCGGACTGTGAGAGCATTTAATTATTGTTTCGACAAATTTGCTTTGATATATGTATCCATTGTTATCCACCGAAACTATCTTCTCTCTAGCTACTATTTTCTACATATCATGAACAATTCGATTCATTCTTGGCACCCCCATCTTCCATTGATCGTATTATGTGGAGACACATTGTGAGATTTACTAACTTTCTTCCTGGAGTGTCGTATTTAGCTACTAAAACCTTGCAAAGGGAGGCAAATATAATGGAAAAAAAGTATAAAATATGTCTACATCAGCATATGTCAACATCAACCACATATTTATATGTTATCCACGCAAAGAGGTGAGAGCAAATTAGTTAAAATGTCTTTGAAAATAGTCTAGGTGGGATAGCGCGACAAAAGAGGATCTGCATGGAACCCCAACAAAAAAACAAGACGGACCAGTAATTTCCCGCTAAAATTTTCCATAGAAACCCAAATAAGTACTTAAAAAATTAAGATCTATTTTCAAATTTAAAAAAAATAGGCTTACGAAAATAAATTTTCAATTTTTTTTTGTAGGGTTGAAGATCCATAGTGCATATTTTTTTATTTTAGTAAGCCAATTATTTTTAAGCTTGAAAATTATAAATAAATACTTATTTTTTAAGGGCCTTTCTGAAAATGCTCTTAATTAAGTCATCGATACCCAATCTTGAAAATAGATCTAAACAACATAAAAGGAGATCAAGATTTTCAACTCAACTAGTATTAATGATCAAGTCAAGATTCTAAGCCAGAATTATATGGGTCCTTCTAGATTGAAATCTACACACTAATAGTTCAAAAAAATTCGTAACATGCTTGATCGTCAAAACCTTGGTATTTTACCTAGAGAAAGTGCGGACCCATATAATTCTGAGGGAGGAAGAAAAAAAAATGTATATGGTGTTCTACCTACTAACATGAGGAAGCAACGAAAATAATACCTATGTAAGAGATATTGAAGGGTGCTCCGATCGATTAATTCGGATTGGCAATTTTTTGTTTTGCGACATGTAACACCCCATGCAATTCCTTCGTTCACAGTTTATAACTTCCAACGTTACAGTAGATTTTCATTAGAACCCGAAAAATAAAAAAAGAAATTACATACATGGGATCGATAAATATGGCAGAGACTTTGGCGGGAGTGAATATAATTACATCGGTAAATATATGTCTATCCTATGAGACACGATCAAATTTCAAAATGACAGAAATGGGAGAAGATTTATAAACTTGGAAATTATAATATCTTGTCTTTTCGGGTCAGACCCATGTGAATTAGTGTTGTATTTTTTGGGGCTTTTTTTGGGGCTTAGCCCGTTTGGGAGTGTTTGCTAAGGCTCCAAACAGTTTTTTTTTTTTTCCCTTTTCATCCAACCCGTGGTTGGATTTTCCTTCCCATTTTCTCATCTTGATGTATCATGTGTCAAGATTTTGAATTAAACTTTTTTGCCTATGAAAAAACAAAAAAAAACCCAATATATCCAGACATTGATTGAATCACTAGAAGTTCTTTTCGTTAATTCTTTCCCTCTTTTAGGATATACATATCATTCAAATACTTTCATTGTAACGCCCCAATTTTCCACGGAATTTTGAAAGCATTAACTCTAAAATATGCTGAATTTTTACAAACTACAAGGCAAGGATCTGTACTTATACAAAAATTACAATCTCAAAATAATACAAAAGTTTATGTACATTTTATTTAAAAACAACTCCAAAGCGACTCTAGTTTTGACATAGATTTCAAGCAACGTTGGCCCATCCTCCATTCTAGGGGTCTCACTTGTATCAATTGCTCCACTGTAGAATTCTGCACGCTCTAGCAAATTGATTACCGAAGTAAACGATTTACCAGGATACAAACGTATCCTGAGTGATAGATCACCAAATAGAAATCCTAAAACCCAATACCACGATATGCAATTTCAATGAAAAAACACAAAATTAAACAACAATTACAATACACAGTCACAAATAGCATTTTATGAATTTATCTTGTATTTAAATAATTTCTACGATTCTTCTTTATCGAGAATCTTTTCCTCCCAATTTTTCCAACTATGACCGTTCCATGATTAAATTCCCTCTTGTTGTCCTGCAAACTATAGTCATGAACTAAATGAATAATCAAAAAGTGATGTGATAACCTTAGGTTATCCAATTTCGGTTAGTTCATTGTGGATGCTCTCAGAAATGGTACCAATAAAGGCCAAAGTTAAAGATACTTTTTTTTTTTTAAAAGATTTAGTTTAATTGGATAACTAAAAGTAAAGATAGAGATCGAAAAAATTAATTGGAGTTTGAATGAATGTTCTCGTTAAATACACTTTCTGAACACATAAAATGTTGTTTTAATTCTTCAAAAAAAAAAAGGGTTGGAAATGCTCTTAAGGCCGAAAACTCACGGTCCAGGCATGCCTACTCGATCCCCTGTATAGGAATGGGATTTCCTCGTCATAATATCATTAATTATCATTTTGAAAAAAATAAAAATAAAGGCGCAAAATTATGCTTCCATATGGTCGGCAGTGAAGCTTTGAAACCCGTTGAAATCGGTGATGCCGGTGCTTTCTCTCTCTTTCGTCCTTATCCTTGCGTCCTGGAGTAGTATTATTGACAATTTGACGTGAAATGTCAGGGAATATTTTATAGTCTTCTATTGACAATTTGACGTGCTGATTCAGTGATTCATGACGGCTTACCAACAATGGTGCCAGTACCACATAATCAAAAACGATACATTCCAATTGATCATATAATCAATTAAAGTAGTGGCAAAAAAAATAAAAGGGGTGAGAAAAGCCTGTGGATTAGATGGGGAATTGCGCTATCCCTTTTACGAGAAACAAAATTAAAAGAACAAGAATTAAAACAATTACCAAAAGACAAGGGTCTTGTTCGTTTAGCATAATTACTTTGTTTTTATTTTATTTTTCAATCATTATTCTATATTTTTTTTCAATCATTACCCTATTTCTCTAATTATTAATTTCATTTCTCTCTCTATCTCTCTCCATTCATTACCTCCCTTTCTAATTATTACCCTATTTCTCTCTCCACCTACTATCAAGACTAAAATACCTAAATGTGCTAAACGAACATGGCCCTTGGTATCTCTAATTATGACCTCCAGGCGTGCTGTAGTCCGTCTCTTCCCCTGCAACATGTTGATCACAGTTTGTGCATCCCCTTTAGCAAAGTATGAATTTCCAACTGAACATATGGAATTGGTCAATGCAATGCGAAATCCTTCAGCTTCCACCATTTCTGCTGATGCTTTCCCTAGAATTGGAACAGCCATAGCTCTCAGAATATCTCCTAAAAAATTCCTACAGACCACTCCCACACCCCCTCTATGAAAACCCGAATCAAACGCACCATCAACATTAACCTTAATCACTCCATGTACTGGCGGGCTCCATATCACAGCATCTCCACCAATTTTGGGACGTAGGATGTACATATCATCATTCAAATACTTTTTCACAAATTGATTATATTCAAATACTTTCTCTAGAATCTAAAATGAGTGTCGCAACCGTGTAATAATTAAATTAAGGCCAGGGCGCGCAACCTTTCCCATGCACGCACGTGATCTTTATACACTCCACATTAATCTAGAAGTCTTAGCTAGTGTGAAAGTTTGAAGCAGATCGAGATGCTCTCTTGTCCGTTAATTTCTTTTCTCTTTATCCCCATCGTACAGTTTAGTGGAGAGTGACTTTTGTTTTGGAAAGAAATCAGGGGCTGTTCCGGTTTCTGGAAAAAAGAACTTTTTGAAAAAAAATGCAATTTTAAACTAAAAAATAATGTATTTACGCAAATAATTTTTCTATCAATATAAATCTTATTTGATAGATCTCATTAAAATCTTTTAAAAGGTGCAAAAAAATTAAAAAAATATTTTTTATATTCATTATATTTGAGTTTAAAATTACATTTATTTAAAAAAAACTTTTTGTAAAAATAAAACACCCTCTCAGAGTGCACGTCTCTAAAATACCAGGCTCTCCATTAGTAAAAAAAATTAAACCAACATTATTGCACCACTTCAATCTTTTCTCTTGTCTGTTGCTTTCCCGGCCCCACTATACATATTTCTCCTTTTTTCAGCTTTCGTTTTTGTAGCAAAGTTTGTTTCTTTTGGGTTAGTGGAACACTAGATCACCTCTGAAAGTTTGTAACTATTTATAAAGTATGGAGTACGTATACAATTATCCATTGGGATAAATAAAACGGACCCTAAGTAACTGTTAGTTAGTCATGATTTATATGTGATACCACATAAAGTTTTGAGAGATTTATCCATTGTAATACATGGAAGGAAGTGCTTGCTTAAATAGTATAACCGCCATGATTCTTACTCAATTTTTCTACTATAGACAGTTATTGGGGCAGTTGTTGTATGACCATATACAATACTTAGTATTTTTTATCCAACAGTTTTTTGAAGTGACAATATCATTTCTCAAATTTTAAAAGAAAATTTATCAATTATATTTGTGATTGGTCTCATTTTAAATGTACTGTGAATCTCTTTCTAATTATGTATCATGATAAATAAGTTATAATATCATATAGTATAGGAGTAGCATTTTAAAGAGGGTAGATAAAATGAAAAATGTTCTTCATTGTTCGCACGATTTTTGATATATGAAGTATAAAATTTGTTTCTTCATTTTAAAGAACTCAAAATGAAGTACGGTTGAGGGAGGGAGATTCTTCAAAATGAAGAATGAAAATGAAGCTTAGTTTGAGAGGCTCATATAATTCCTCCTAATTAATTTCTAATCTTAACAGGAAATTTCCAATCCTCCCTTAATCTTTGATATCTACAGCGCTGCATATATAGAACCATGTCGTATCGACTGCGCTACAGAGAACAACGTACCTTGTCAGAGGATTTCCTTGGCTAACATTCCCCATTTGTTTGTGGTCCGTAGACGCTTTGCTATTTTACGACGACCCATAGAGTACCATCTCATTAGTCATCTTTTTCCTTTTTTCTTCGAAGTTCTCAGTGAATTTTAACCCCGACGGAGTTGGCCTGTTAGTCACGATCAAGACTTAAGGGTTTATTCCGTCCTAAAGTTTCAGGTTTGAAATCACTGCTATCAATTCTTTTTGGGCTAATTCTTATATAGTTTTACTCCAATTTTAATTGGGACCCCGCATTTCGACGGTGGAATGAGATTGATCCCAGAATTAGTCGAGGGGCGCGAAAATTAGTCGAGACACCAGAGTTATTAAAAAGAGAAAGAAGTTTTACATATCTTTTCCATTTGTTCTAAAATTGATAGGGTTGGCAGAGGTGGGGCCATTTCGTGGGGGAAGAAGGAGAGAGAGAGAGAGAGAGAGATTACCAAGGCAGACGTAACATGCTTCCGCCCTTGTTCCCATTGTTCAGAAAGTCATCAATACCCAATCTTGAAAGAGAGATGATACACCCACCGCACCCTCTCCCACCGCGCCGCCCACCGCACACTCGCCGGGCCCACTCCGGCCACCGGACGGTCGATCCGAACCGTCCAAAAATTCTAAAAAAAAAAACCGAGTGGGTCTACGCGAGAATTAACGGCATCCGACATGTGTAAGTACTCAATCTGAACTTCCAAAAATCAGATGATCCGAGCCATTAAAAAATGAAAGTTTAGATCGAGCACTTACACATGTCGGATGCCGTTAATTCTCGCGCAAACCCACTCAGTTTTTTTTTTTAGAATTTTTGGACGGTTCAGATCGACCCTCCGGTGGCCGGAGTGGGTCCGGCGAGTGTGCGGTGGGCGGCGCGGTGGGAGAGGTTCGGTGGGTGTATCATTTCTGATCTTGAAAATGGACCTAAACAATATAAAAAGGAGATGAAAACTATCAACTCAACTATTAATGATCAAGTCATCAATACCCAATCTTGAAATCAGCACACAAATAGTTCAAAAAATTTCGTAACACGCTTGATAGTCAAAACCTTGATATTTTACCAAGAGAAAGTGCGGACTCAATACCTGTGGTGTCAAAGAACATGAGGGAGGAAAAAAAAAAAAAAAGATTCGCGACCATGTTCGTCTCTACTCAAAATATTTAGGTTTGGCTTGGCTCATCTCAGCTCAAACATGCCAATATACAGGTTCATGAACAAGTTCGTCTCAGCTCGAATATTTCAATATTCGGTTCGACTCAGCTCAATTAGCAAATTTTTCAATATTAAGACTCAAAGTTGACGAATTCGAGCTCGAATTCAAGCCGAGCCTGCTCGTTTATTCCAGACCAAATACTAACAAGTCGAGCTTGAGCCGAACTTTTCCGGCTCGATTCGAATTTGAGCCGAACTCGAGCCAGACGAATTCTGATCGAACCGAGCTCGAACATGCCGATATTCGGTTCTACTCGACACGTATATACCCCTAGCGGCGATTATGGGTTTGGGTTTTGCCGAAGCAGACTAGTAAAGTTTTATATATGAGTTTCAAAATTAGTGTTGCAAACTAGTTTTCCGTTTGAATTTAAGTTGCTCCGTGTATGTATCTAAGTTGCTTCATGTATAAATTTAAGTTACTCCGTGTATGAGCCTAAGTTGCACCTGACTTAGGACAAGAGGGATATGAAAGGGCAACAATATTAGGAGAGGGTTATTTTTATCTTTAATACAATGTCCCATAAATCGCTAATGCTAATATCCGCCCAGAAGGCGGACGATGGAGTACTACACGCGCATCAATAAAGCGCCAGTTCCTGTGCTGTGTCTGAAAGTGTATGACACGAGCAATAAATTGCTTTACAGCTATTGAGAATCCTGCCTTTTCAATTGACATGTGGATCAAATTACAAAATTAACCCTTTACCCCTGAATTGAGAATCTCGAGAATTACCGCCATGGGTCCACGGCTCCACTTCACCTCAGGAGTCAGAGACACATCTAAACAGAGGTAAAATCATGAGTAGAAAATTTCAAAACTAAATTGTGGAGTCCACACGTAACAAAAATCACAAAAAAATTTAAAACGTATTTTACCATCTCATTTTTATTAAAAAAATATAAAAAATTTAACGCATTTTACCAAGTGATTTCTACTAACAAAAAAGTTTTTACCTACTTAATAATTTTTTCACTCACATACCCAACAAAAAAAAATTTACTACTAGAAATAACTTGACATTTCTTAACAATTTATTTATTACCGAAAACACCTAACAACTTTTCAACCTTAAATAAAAATTTATAAATTTTTTACTACTGAAAACACCCCCTAATACTCGCCACTTAGATTTTTAGAAATTTTTTCTTTATTTATATTTTTTCGTTAGCCTAACTTTTGTAGTATTGGAAAAATAAAAAATTATGACTTTTACCTAAATATTTTTAAAAATATCTAAAATAAAGTCGGCTTTTTGAAATTTTTGGACTTTATCTTGGATATTTCCAAAAAATCAAAACCAAAACCAAAACCAAACAAAGCCTCAATATTTTAAACAAAATTGAGCGACTCAAATTATTTATACGAAACTTCAAAATAATTTTCACACAATGAATTGAATATTTGGTATAAGTACTGCTATGTGTACATATGTAATGTGTATGCTATGTAAATATGGATTTTATAGGGTCCACCTCAAATCCCACAAAAATTATTCGAATCGCTTATTATTTTTAAAATATTTTTTAATGAAAGGACCCATAAAAAATTTGTCTCTCTTATTGTCAGTTCACTGGGATTAGAATAGAAGGACCCATAAAAAAAAAAATCAAAAAGTAGCCGTGAACATGCAAGAGCAAGAGGTAGAGGTGAACAACTTACAAGAGGTCCATACAGGGTAAAGTTGGAGGGCTATTTTGGTCATTTAATTTCTTTCTTAGTTGAATTTTTCAGGTTTCACCCTGACACTGAAAAAGTACTGTCCATTTGCCATGGAACTCGCGCCCATAGTCAGCCTCTTGGGCGGAGAATAGAAGGACCCCTCATAAATTATTGTTTTCCTTCAAATTGGTGGACAATTTCAAAAACGTACTCCATAGCTTAGGAATAAATTGCCCCTTTCCCACTAAACGTGAGTTTCCCCTTGTCCAAGAAAACAAAAAAAAAAAAGTAGGGAATCTTGGATCAGATGGCGGAATCACTAGTACGGCACGGTACTGTCAAATAAATCTCTGTCGGACTGGTACCCATAGTCAAAGAAAACACTTTTATATATATATATATATATATATATATATATATATATATATATCCACGACCGACCACCTAGATCACATTAAATAGGATTAATAGTCGCGTCTGTTGGGACTACTTTTTTTTTATTTTTTATCCGCGTCTGTTAGGCCTACTTCACATCACATACGTACATAATAATAGTTGTGTTCAGTACTCCCATGACCTGATTTACATAAAATTATCCGTGGGTCTAAAAAATCTAAACTTAATTCCTAATAAGTACGAGCTTAAATTTTATTTATCTTTAAGAATAATCTTATATGAACATTACACTTTTACCTTTCATTAAATGCAACCGCCCCTCCCACCTCCGTTGCACAACCACTTCTAGCCGACAACCACCTCCGGCATGTGACTTTTTCCGGCGACTGAAAATTTGCAGTGTGAAATTCACATACCCCTGCGAATTTGTTTAAAACAACACTCACGGCTGTAAATTCACATATCCCTGTGAAATTCACTTACCCTTGTGAATTTGTTTAAAACAAATAAATCCCGACGAATTTGTATAAAACACCACCCATGACTGTAAATTATCTCTGCGAACCAGCACCCACCACCCCACGGCTACAAATTACCCCTGCGAATTTGTATAAAACCAACAAATCACTATGACTTTTGCGTACTTTACCCTGTGAATTTGTATGAAACAGAACAAATCATGCGAATTTGAATAAAATAGGACAAATCATATAACTTGTGTACATTACCCCTGCGAATTTGTGCACAAATCAAGTGTAGTGAACCAATCGTGGTCCAAAACTAACGGGAAATTGGCAGTCAAACACTTCCTCCATGAATTTGACTAGCCCCTTTGAGCTCTACTACTACAACCGGAGACGGGTTCATTGCCCTGCGTTTATGTATGGTCTCCCTTTTGCAAAATGTGCTTAGGAACCTCTTAGTGGATGTGCTTCGTGTCTAGGTTTTACTAGTTTTGATTCTTGCATGTATTTTCTAATGAAATCGTTGTAGCATTCGGATTTTTACTTTCGGATATTGTGAAATGAAATTGAATTGATTGATTAAAAAAAAAAAGAATTTGACTAGCCCCCTTGATTAACTCGCAGTGAAATTCGCAGTCAGCAGCCACCGTACCTCCGCCGTGCCCAGTCGCGTTCATCGGACACAGTTATAAACAAACCCTACGAAACAAAGAGTCGTACGTTGTCGACACCTGAGGAAGGAAACGTTGGCAGAGAGATTTGAGGGACGCGCGTAAAAACGACCAAAGCCGTCACGTAATCTTCCATTTCCGTGGAAGAGACGCGCGCGAGGATACTTGCGCACTACAAGAAAATGAGGATACGCCAACGCTCAAAAGCATTGGTAAAGGTTCACAAAAACGATGCTATAGTCCTTTTTGGTCTATACCAACGCTTGGGCAAAGTGCTGGCGCAGACGCGCTACTATAGATCTATGCCAACGCTTTTTGTGGGTGTTGGTATAGATTTATGTTTACCAGCACTTTTATTTCTAGTGTTTGCAAGCGCTGGTATAGCATAGTTTTACCGGTGCTTAACCAAAGCGCTGGTATATAGACTCTCTTTACCCAAAAAGAATGCTCAGTAGCAATATTTTCTAGTATTGCTGAGTTTTGAACTCTAGACCTTTCGGTCACCTAGACTCCCGCGTGCACCTACTCCGACCACTGCACCAAATACCATTTACGTTGTATGTTTGAAACTTTTTATATATAACAAATGTTTCAGATCTACTTTTTATTAAATACTAAGTAGATTATTATAAAAGGTGAATCACTACTCCCATGAGAATTATTTTATGCTTTATTTTTGTTCCACTAACATGTCAAAAGCTTCTTCTTCTTTTTTTGTAGTTTTATATTTGTATTTTACAGGATCTTTTCTAGTCACTATTACCACAACCCCGAATAATGCATTTATTGGGAATATTGTTTATTTTCGACTTAAGCAAAATTTTAGATACATCTGCCTGCCCTGCCCCCCCCCCCCCCCCCCCCCCCCCCCCCCAGATTTAATCAACAAGGACAACGTAATGAACAGACTAGATCATCGTGCATGATTGTGTCGAGGCATTAAAGTATTAGATGCATCCTGACCCCACTAGTGTTTTTATTTTTTAATCTAAACCGTCTATTTTTTACATATTGCGAAGTTCATCATTCCTACCAAGAATGAAGTTAATCGCGTATCACTACACACTTGATCGAACAGAAAAACCCATTTTGTTAATAAAATTGTGTCTCGATAAAGAAACTTTCTAAACCCAATCGAGACATTTTTACGAGAACGATAGAAAAACAAAATCAACAGTCTGGATCATCATAATTGTGTCGCGGTCAAATGGCTACCATATGTTCAAATATAGCACAAGACTTAGTTTGTTAACATTTACATTGAACATATAGAATTAAAAAGTCATTACCGACTCAATTTTTACAGTGGGTCAATCTGAACCATTTTTTTTTTGACATGAGTCGATCTGAACTATTAAGATTTCACATCTCATTGATTCCATTGTTGTCGCCGAAATTGGAGATCATCGAATATTGAGATGCGCTAAATAATCATACCGAAAATTATTACTCCCTCCGTTCCTTTTTAAGTGTCCTGCTTCGTAACTCCAACTTATTAAAAAGACATCATTATTATACCTTTCACATCAACTTTTTCCTCCACTTTCCCTACTTACCCATCATCATTACACTTTTACTCACTAACTTTTCAAAATAGAATCTACTTTTAGGGCAAAATGGAAAATTCATCAACTTTTACCCACTAACTTTACAAAATAGACATTTATTAAGAGACAGCCCAAAATGAAATACTGGACTCTAAATAGGGACGGAGGGAGTAGCAAATTGTATAACATATAATATCATTAAAAATTGTTCGATTAATGGTTATTTTCTTTGGATCTATTACAGCGCTTTTCTTGGGCCGCTGGGAAATGGAGGGCATATTCTAGCGCTTTTTATGGGCGCTAGTAAATGGGGGGCCTATTCCAGCGTTTTTGATTAGGCGCTGGAAAATGGTAGCCCAATTCCAGCGCTTTTACTTCGGGCGCTAGGAAATTCCCATTCTAGCAGCAATTAGAAAAAACGCTGTTATAAACCTCCTATTGTAGCGCTTTTTGCAAACGCTGGTAGAAAAAGCACTGGTGTTGCCCAAATTTCTTGTAGTGGCGGTCCCTTTCCATAGAAGCCATTTATAAGTAAAAAAGAAATTCCGACGTACCAAATAAAAAAAAAAGTACATAAAGGAAACTCAATTAAAAGACCGACATATATTTCAACGGAAACCACCACCAACGCACCTCAATAATCCACCACCAACTGTCCATGGAAGGGGAAGCATCGTAGAAAGCCCATAAAACTTTTTAAAAAGAATGTACTGTATTCTCTCTCTCTCTCTCTCTCTCTCTCTCTCTTATATATATACTAGCGAATGCCCGTGCCTGAAGGCACGGCTCGAAATCGGTATTCAATTCATATCAAATGTTGAAGGCTAAGACCCCATTCGCAAAGTTCCAACTACACAAAAACAAAAAACAATATCTCAAGTATATCCACCAGTTAACTTGAATCAGCACATAAACTAATAAACTAATAGTTGTAGCGCTCGTACCCGAAGGAATTTATTGCCAACCATTTAAATTTACAGCCAATTCAACTACAGTACAAACTACAGATCATAACTGGCAAAACCAAACTGTAATCACAAAATTTACTTTATGTGTTTAAAAATAATCAAGCTCCAGAATGTAAGAATACAAAATCAATTGTTAAACTTATTCATCAAGTTTTATAAAATCAAGTAGAAAAGACAAAATATAATCAGCCCTTCAATTGAATATAAAAATAGAATTCCACTTCTACTAAATCATCATTGATAAAAAAAGTTGTAAACTTTCTAAGCTTCAAGTTTCAACCAACTCAATATCTAATTATCTGATACTGCATGTTTAGCCAATGCAACCTGTCAAAAAAACATTTGGCGCTTTAGTTCATATACCATTTCAATCATCTAGCAAGAAAATTTAATGCCATGCTCAGATCATAGTTCCAAAAGCTTGTCTTCATCACTTTTCAACTGTCTTGAAATTTTTCACTTCATCACCCTCCCATAATTTCTTGTATCAAAACATGCCTATTTCGTCCAAAGCAGAATTATATGAAAGTCCTAATGGCTAACAGAATGCTTCTGTTTATATGCTAATCGAATTCATGTTATTTCCTATACCAATAAAAGTTTGGCTGTGTAGGAAATTTATTAATGATCTTCGTGGGATTTTTATGGCAACGTACTTTCCCCTCTTCTTTCTAAGTTAAAATTTCTTGTGGCATTCCCTTATGACTCATTCTCAAATGCAATATATTAAAATGCAACATCATCTCAATTCCAATTTATTTAAACCACTAATCAACCATTTAAAAGCCTAATAAAATGAATTTAAAATATCTTGTGCTTTGAAAGTTCAATATTTCCAATTTTTTTCTGGTAAAAATATTTGATTCATGTTTGGTTTCCGAAAAAAATAAGTACTTAAAGAAAATTCTTATGCATTCTCAAATTTTCAATTACACTTACCATGTACTATAAAAAAAATACGGTAGGAGCAACCAAAAAAAAATTGACAGAGAACGGAAGATTAAAATTCAAACCCACCCTTAACAAAAAATATGGATGGTAGGTGAGACAAAAAAAATTGTTTGACAGGAAACCCAAATGGAGCAAAAATTGAACCAAAAGAAAATGGGTAACATAGAAGGATCCCAAATCAATTTAATCAATTCTTAAAAAAAAAAAACAGATTAAATAAAAAGGGAGATAGAGAGAATCATGGTTGGGTGTAAACCGAAAGA
The DNA here is from genome assembly GCA_019656835.1 of Rhododendron ovatum. Taxonomy (NCBI): domain Eukaryota; kingdom Viridiplantae; phylum Streptophyta; class Magnoliopsida; order Ericales; family Ericaceae; genus Rhododendron; species Rhododendron ovatum. The sequence continues at coordinate 48,420,906 of CM033792.1, read as the reverse complement.
AAATAATTTCCATATATACAATTAAAACAATGGAGTCACTCACCTCAATTCTTGTTGTTTCGGTAGGAGAGTTTGGTGATTTTTGATGGTATGGTTGTATTTAACTAAGTATTAGAGAGAGGGGGGATGGGGGAGGAGAGTGGGAGTTGAGTAAAGAAGAATAGCAAACCTTTTCTTTTTCTTTTTTTCAGATTTTGAAAATCACCGAAGAAGAAATTCATTACCAAAAATCCAACGCCAATCCTTACCAGCATTCATTACCAAAAAATTCAAGCATGACTTTCAACGCCAATCCTTACCACAAATGCATTTAGCATTCAATCGTTCAAAATAAATCATTACCAAAACTGAAATAATCAATGCCAAAACTGAAAAAATCATAACTCAACTATTTAGCAACTCCCAACCGTTGGATTGAAGGTTTCTTTTTCCCTTCTTTCAGCTAAGAAATTTGAAAAGGTAAACAAAAATTAGGTAATATTGTATTTTCCAATATTAGTTGTGTAAAGTTCTTACTATATTAAATATTATTTTCCCAGCTTCACCTAAAGTATATACCAAAAGTATAATGATATATGGCCAACTATTTCAAGCACGGTAATACAACTCCTAGGAATTTTAGGATTCTGAAAATAAGAGCATCTCCAATAGGAGATATCAAAGCTGAAGTGGACAATCAACGGCTAGTTTTGGCATTAAGTCGCCATCCAACCATGATGCCTTCTATCATGACGTGGCCTTGAAGGAAAATCTTAACTTGTCAACTTTGACATCAACCTCTAGACTGTCAATTTTCAAAAATTGACCATAAGCTTTCAATAATTTGACATAAGGGTTGGAGAGGGGGAGCGTGATGTCAAATTAAAAATGTCAAATTGCCACATCAACCTTCAAAATAATTTGACATCTCTACTTTTGACCACTCCTGTTGGAGATGCCCCAAGGAAAGAAGAAAAAATATGCTTGCAACATCATTTAATCTAGCAAAAAAAAAAGAAAAGAAAAAGAGATTGCTCTGTCTCACTTTGCAGCTGTTTGCTACAAAAGCCTAGAAAACAGAACGAAGTGGTTCCAACTCGATCATGTCATTTAAGATTAAAGAGCCGAATAATAAAAAAATAACGCTAATAGCATCCCTACGATTATACAAAAAAACTATGTGCACAGCGCCTAAATTCTGAAGTGATTTTGGGTGTTTTGTTAATGCCTCTAACGATATCGAACGAAACTCATTTTTTACAAAGACTTTAAACGACATATTTTGAACAAAATGAGCGGCTCCGATCATCTTTTTGCGACCCGAGACTGGAGAAAATTGCTGCTGTGCATGTAGCACAGCTCACGATTATATCTTTACTCGATCATGTCATTTATGATTAAAGAGCCGAATGATAAAAAGATAACGCAATAGTATCTCTACGATTATATCTTTGAAAATTGAGGAGCTTAAGGAACACTATGCAATTCAACCGACCCACGTTGCGTTAGGCATAGTAGTTGAAGCTAATGAACTATAACAAAGCAATTTTAATATACAGTCTCAATTTTATTTGTATGAGGCATTTTTACATACACTTTGGATGCATTAAACTAAGGAACATCCGGTTTGCCCGAAGACTAACATACAGATTACAAATTGGGTACACACAATGCATGTGCAAATTGGTCCTATTCTATACTGTAACTAAACATGTGAACAGGGCATGAATCAACGTACTGGAACAAAAGATTAGTTAACGAAAACAATACAATCGGAGTATACCCATTCTAGGAACGTACAGGGCATGAATCAACGTTTTTGGTAAAAAAAATAATCAATAATTACCAATTGATAATCCGTAAAAAATTATCAATAATTACCTATTGATATTGATTTGCCTCTTCGCGATCCCGTCATGGCCGTGCTACTTTGATAACCCATAACTATTCGTCCGGCCGGCGAGGGGAGAGCAAGGCGGTAGCTAACCTGCGTGATGGGAGCTAGCGGAGGCAGAGGCCGTATTCGGGGAGAGAGAGGGGTTTGGAAATTGGATTGTATTCGCAGAGAGAGAGAGTGTGTGGTGAGATTGTTCGTGAGAGAAGAGTGAGAGAGGGGAAAGTAAGGGAGAGGGAGTATTTTACGTGTTTTCCAAATTTCTCACTGAGATCCTGCTCTATGTTTGTCATAAAAAAATAAAGTATTTACCAAAATGTCATTTTGTAAAATAAAGGGTAAAGATTTATCTAGGATAAAAGGATAAATCTTGAGCGTTGGTTATCTATTGGATTCAAACACAACTCTATTTTATTATATATATATATATATATATATATATATATATATATATATATATATATATATATATATATCTCGAACTCTAGCTAATATATAGCCATAAATAAAAGAACAAAGCTCTCCTCAGTCCTCCCAACCAAAATGGAGAGAACAATATTTGCTGCTATTCTTCTCCTTTTCTCACTTCCCCCTCTGATCTCCACCACTAAAACCCACCACAGCCACCTCTCACCACTAAAAACTCACTTCTCACCACCATCACTGCCAAAAAAACCTCACTTCTCACCACCGTCACCGCCACCAGAAACTCACTTATCGCTGCCATCACCACCCAAAAAAACTCCACAAAATACTCGCTTCTCTCGGCCACCACCACACAGCACTGCACCGAAAACTCACCATTCACCACCAACAGACACTCCACCAGAAGCTCACTTCTCGCCACCATCACCACACAAAAAAACTCATTTCTCACCGCCATCACCACCAAAAAAAACTCCACGAAATACTCGCTACTCACCACCACCAAACAGCACTGCACCCAAAACTCACCATTCACCACCAACAAACACTCCACCAAAAACTCACGTCTCACCAACATCAGCGCCACAGCCGGGGACCACGTTATCGGTACTATCGTTCCTCGTGGGTCGCTCTGGGAGGATTGTCCTGGGGTTTATCGCTGTTACGATTGTGTCCCTAATTTCGTTTCTTTGTCGCAAATGGTGTGAATGGTGTCATCCACCAGGACCACCACCGCCTCCGCCCCAGTCACCGGATGGACGCCCATCGCCACAGAGGCAACCATCGAATTGGCCGCTACCCTCCTCTTTTCTATGGGGTCTCGCTACCTCATGTTTGGCATATGAGTCTTAATCGGGTAATTAAATATTCCCTTATTCATATACTCAGTTTATAGTTTTATATGAACCCACTTTTTCTCTGTCTAAGACTTCCTCCACCCGCCTCTCTCTCTCTCTCTCTCTCTCTCTCTCTCTCTCTCTCTCTCTCTCTCTCTCTCTCTCAGTTTATAGTTTTATATGAACCCACTTTTTCTCTGTCTAAGACTTCCTCCACCCGCCTCTCTCTCTCTCTGTGTTGGTATACTGTGTTGAATTAGAATCCGAAATTCTTGAACTGATCTCTCTCTCTCTCTCTCTCTCTCTCTCTCTTGATATACTGTGTTGAATTAGAATCCGGAATTTTTGAACTGATCTCTCTCTCTCTCTCTGGTTGATATACTGTGTTCAATTAGAATCCGGAATTTTTGAACTGAAGCTTTAGATCTATGTCTTGAGGTGGAAATTGTATCAACCGATTTCACTAAACAATCTTTATTTTTGCTAGTGTTTGTGAGGTCTATTACGTCTATCTCTCTCCTCTTATCTCAAATTCTTTCAATGTTTTGGTGGAGAATAAAGTGTTGAATAGAGTTGAGAATGATCGATGTTATCCAGTTCAAAAAAAAGAAAAAAAGAAAGACAACGATCGATGTTATGAGAGAATGGTTGTAAAATATGAGTACATTAATTTCTTATTCGATCGGAAAATACATGTCTTATAGAATATTTTAATTTGTTTAACTTTGATGTTCTCGATATTTTTTTCCCAGGAACTTGATAACCCTACGTTTGAAGATGAAGTTTGCAGGAAGAAGATCTAGAGAGAGATAATGTAGGGCTGCGATGTGATCTGATTATTCTGGGACTATATCTGATTATGTAATATAGAATGATATATATATATATATATATTTGGTAACTATGATGATATGATATTTTGGGACTCTCTCTCTCTCTCTCTCTCTCTCTCTCTCTCTCATGTAATATAGAATGTTCATTAATAGTATGTAATTATTGGTTTGAGATTGGTGAATTTTGTTTTCGTTTATTTTTGGTTTGAACAGCGTCCCTTTTTGTTTTTTTTTATCCGCATTATGCCAAAAAAGCCGGTAACCTTCGTTGGGGCGAAAACTCCAAAACTCTGGAACAAAAGTCTAGTTCTTATAAAACAAACTTTGACAGTAGAACATCCACTTTTTAAGCAGACCAGTGGGGCCCAGACGGAGAGGCGTTTTTATCCTTATAATTTGTAACAACGTACCAATCGTGCACTCACATGACTCCCAGCCTTTTCTCCTCTGATATGAGACTCACAGCTTCCAATTCAACTACTACTTTTTTCTTTCTCCATTAATTCGTCATTTTGAAGCTGTCACGCATCCACGTACATTCATGTGATCACAATGTGATGTTGAATGTCTTTCAATTGTAAATCAAAAATTCTTGAACATGTGTATAATAATTACATTATATACTACATTGGAAGGTTGGAAAGAAATTGAAAATAGTGACTTAGAAGAGACCAACAAATTAATTTATATATAGAAATAAAAAGTAGAGTAAAAAAGAGAGAGTACTTTGAAGAAAATGAAAGTGCACATACGACTGATCAATTCGGATATATACCATCGAATGAAATGGAATGGAATGTGGGTGTGCAAATAAATAAGACAATATGGTCTAAAAATAAACGCATAAGATTTACCAGAGAAAAACTTTAATCATGGAGTACAACTGTAATTTGCGTTGTAATGAGATTTTGACCTCAATCTTATTGATTTTGGTTTATTTAGAGCCCGTTCTAAAAATTTTTAAAAATAAATAATTTATTTTACATTTTTAAACTAAAAAATAATATAAATAAAAAATAATTTATTTTATAGAATTAAGATTAAATTCTTAAAATTTTTAAAAATCAGAAACCGAACGATCAAATACCCCGAGGCACATTTCTGCATATATTTGTACCAATTTCCCACTTGAGCAACTTGTATGCATGTACTGTCCGTTCAACTTGAGTACAGGTTGTACGAGTAGTTAATTCCTCGATTCCACCAATCAAACTTTGTAAGCAAAATTCTTAACCCAATCGAAATGGATGTCGGGACGGCGACAACAAACTACCTGTCTTTTCATTTCCTTTATTAATTTACTGGTTACTAGATCGTGATTGGCTCGGCCTTTTCTTTTGTATCGTACTATCGGAAGAGAATAGTTTTCTAAGACTCCGTTTCAGAACACCTTTTTAAAAAATAAGTATTTATTTCATATTTTTAAATTTAAAAATAATATAAATGAAAAATAAATTTTCAATTTTTTTTTACACTGTATAAAAGATCTCAATGAGATCTATCAAATAAGATCCATATTGATAGAAAAATTATTTACTTAAACGCATAATTTTTGAGTTTAAAATTACTTTCTTAAAAATAAGTACGCATTTTACTTTCCGGAACAGAGCCTAAGATCTTTTGAAGATAAAAAACAGAAATGAAAAGCTCTACTCAATTGGAACAATCGTTAGATTCTATGAAGCACGGGTACTTAGAAAATGTCGCCGTACCGGTTCGGGTACGGCGTGGGTACGGCAAAATTGTGTCGGGTACTTTTGGTAATTTTGGGTACGGCACGGGTACAGCAAGGGTACGGGACGGGTACGACAAGGGTACGTTTTAGCCCAAAATGAAATTTTTTCAAAATTTATGGAATTTTTTTGTAAATAATTATAAAATGCGGGCTTATTGTGTAATTTATTTGTCATTTATAAACACTCCTATCTCTCTTTGTCCATCTCTCTCTTCGTCTCTCTTCTCTTCTCTTCGTCTCTCTCTGTATATTTTTTTTTATCGATCGGAATAGTCTATCTCTTTGTATATATGTACAAATGTATGCATGTGTATTGTATATGTATATATATATCTGAAATTCTGAACACTAAGAGATATGCAGTAGATATGCATATTTGTACTGATTTTGCTTTTTATTGGTAAAATGGGTTTTTATTTCATTTTATGCAATAAAAAATAGAAAAACATTATACATACATACATATATATATATATATATATATGCCGTACCCCCGCCGTATCCGTATCCTACTTTTTTGGAGTTTTACCGTTTTCCGTACCCGTACCGTACCCGTACCGCGTACCGGTACCCGTGCTCCATAGGTTAGATTCGTTACAGTACAATGAAAAGCTTTACCAAGGCGCCCATCACAACTGATCCCAACGGTAATTACTTAGCGTGACAAACTTTCTAACTACTTTCCTAACAAGTAGAGTCTTAGTGGAGCGGGGGAATGAGCTGTAATAGAAATTTTTTTTTTGATACTAAAAAAGGGTAGAAGGGCACGACTGGCGTACCAACCTCCTTTGAGCGGGACCATAAAGGCTCCCGACCCGCTGTGGAATATTCAGTTCGAGTCATAGTTATTGTCTGGAAGGACATGCTATCACCACAGTACCACCTAGTCGCACAGCTGACACATGACCCTCTAGCTCATATATGTTTTTTGCAACTGGAGGGGCTTCCTAACTCAGCTGGGACCTCAACTTGAGCTGTGTTGAACTAAGTTGGTTATCAGCCTCGCGCAAGCTTAAACAATTAGTCTCTAAAAGTTCTCAAACTCAAGTCAAACTTGAACATTAATAACAAAGAGTCAAGCCAAGCCTCAACAATGCTGTGTTTGGCTCGATTAGCATCCCTACCACTAAGGGTTCCTAAGAAATAAGTACTTGTTCGGTGCGTCATTTTTTATTGCTTAAATATTTTAATATGGATATCAAAAAATATACAATATAGATCTTATTTGATAAATCTCAATTAGTTCCATAATACAATGTTCACAAAATCATAAAATTTATTATAAATTGAAAGAGATTAGCAATCAAAAAATAGCACAAATTTTTATATGTAGAAATAAGAGGGCAAAATAAGAGCTCCATCGTAATTTTTCCCATTTTAATGTTTGATGATGAATTTCAAGTTCGGTGCTTCAATCACATCTAGTGAAACACAATAAGCAAGAGCTGCTTTGGTTAAAGAAACGTCATTAAACCAATTTCCATAAAAAGAAAGAACACTAGTATGCTACCAATCGCGTTGGAAATTGTGGGTGTGTAGCATTTTTGATGCTTTTCAAAAGTGCTACGCGCACAACGGTTATGCAAAACTCTTTGCACAACCGATCGTTGTCCGTTCGTTGTTGTAATAAATTGTTAGGATTCGTTAGTGAATAAATAAATTATTTGTGCAAATAATTTACTTAAAATCTGAACTATCCAAATACATCTGGACGGCTAGAATTAGTTACACAACAGTTGTATGCTCTTGGAGCAACGTTCTCCTCTCTTAACTCTTACAAGTGTGTGGCCTCCGCTTTTAAGTGTTGGAATCGCATACATTTTTGTGAGATGGAAAAACATTGTTCGTGGTACACAGAATTATTTATTTTTTTTATAAAAGAAGAAGAAGAAATCAACATCTGCTCTTTGTAAAGTCACGCGGTTGTGACACAGTCAAGGAATAATCTCGAAAGATAAGATTTGGAAAACAGTCTGAAACGCAAGGACTTAAATTGGCATGTAAAAGTCAATTTTAGGTATCAATATACTGGTCTCAATTTTAGGCGCAATTTGCTAAATAAAACCCCAAAAAACTCCTTTACCTTCTACTATCAAAACCAAATTTTCTTTCACAACCACCCCATCCCCGTTACTATTAAGGCACGCTGCCGCCACCAGCGAACTCCATCACCACCATCAACAAACTCCATCACCCCTTCCCGTCACTCCCACTCTCGATCTCGTCTCCACAACTCATTCCCATTACCCTATCGTTCACCACCGGCAACACCACAAACCTGTAGGATTCAAATAGTCTATCTCAACGCTGTTAGATTTTAAAAGTTATTATCTTGGTGAAGTGATTTTGGTTTGTTACTACAATATAAAGTGACCTTTGTTAACCGTAATCAATACCTACATAGCATACATGTTTATCTGAATTCAAGTTAAGATGAGTTCGTCAAAAAAGAAATTAAGGAAGAAGAAATTAGAAAGAAATTAAGTGGAGAATGGCACACGTAAATCATAATAGGTTGGTTTGTTTGTGTTGCAGATTTTTTGGACTAATGTGATAAGAGTTTACTGATGTGAGAGAGTGTTATTTATATTTCTCCATTATAGTTTATTTATTGGATATTATCTTATCGGTTGAAATGTTGTTGGGTATAAGTGTGTTCTTTAACTAGAGTTAAAGAACATAACTTGATTGGTCTGATTTATAAATCATCCACATACTAAATTCGAGGAAGATAAGCAACGTGGAGGTTCTATTTCTTCGTGGAAATATATTTATTAATGAGATATCTCTCATTTCTTGATAAGGAGATGTACCAAATATTTATCGCGGAGAAATTTTTTTGGATTATACACTGTTCTTCATAAGGACACGAGAAAAGTATGAGAATATATAAATTTTTTGTTCCTTTTTCTGTACCAATAGACTTTCTGTACGAGAAAAGTATGAGATTAATGTAGGCCAAAATTAAAAAGTTTGAGCATTTTTTTTTATTTTTTTTGATCCGCAAAGTGTGAGCATTTGGACATGGAAACCTGGGGAATGGGGACATGGTCGAAGTATTGAATTGGGCCTTAGATAAGAGTGTATGACAATTCATATAAGCCCAGAGATTCATTTTGCAAGTCCACCTCATTGACTGGGTTCAATGTGGGCTCTGTAGTGGGCTCACAGTGCAATACTGGTTTAGTCCAATTTTTTTTTTAAGGGGAAAATGACGGCTAAGGTCGTGTTTTGATAATTAATACCCGCCAAAAATATTTTCAGCATTGACAAATATTCTTAGCATGTTCTTAATGGGTATTAATTATCAAAACACGTCATTGGCCATCATTTTCCCATTTTATTTTTTCAGTTAGCTAGAGACAACTAACTATCAAAGGTTAGAATTTTAATTTTTTTTGGTAACTCACTATCTAAGGTTAGTATATATGTTCAAAAAAATAGGGTTTTTTTTTTCAAAAATTAAATGAACTCGTCACATCTTTTGTTATGATGGGTTTTTTAAAAATAAATATTGGACAACTTTTTCCAAAAAAAACACATGCTATAGACGCATGTGGAGAAACACAAATGCGGGCATAGGCGTGTTCTGGATCAATTGATATGCCTGGATCCCGTGCGTACTGTGTTTGACTTACGTGAATCCAACAATTCTGAACAGAGGCATTCTCTGCTTATTTTTGTGACATTACTCCTTTCTTTACTTGTGTCTCCTTTCTTTAATTGTTACTTTATAGAAAATTAAAATAACACTACTAGTCAAAATCCCTGAAGTCGCAACTGCAAGATGACGGTAGCCTTGGATCACCAAATTTTTGCCAAAAGATAGTGCATCCACTTAGGTAGAATACTAAAATCAATTCAGAATGACGAACTAATCATTTTAGGCTCAATTTCTTCAATCTGAATGAAATATGATTTGATAATGCCATATTTTAATTCGACTATAAAGCTACATAAGCGTTTTAACTTATGATTTTGACTTCGGCATCTAATAATAGTACCATTGCTGAATACAGGAAGAGGATTAATAGTAAATTTAGTAACTCAAAAGTAACACCACCAATTAGAAATGGAGGCGGGAGCTGCTGTCCTTTTAAGGGGCAGCAGCCTACTGTTCCGGTCGATCGGGGCTCGCTCCAGTTTTGATCCGATGATCAGTAACGTTCACTTCGTAGAGCTCGTCAAGTAGAAAAGTGTACCAAAAATTAGGCCGATCGGATATCATTAAATGTCTGATCGGAACACATAACTTGCCAATAATGGGTTCCAGTGAATTTGATCCAGTGTTTCAGATCTATTCTTTTCAAGATATAATAATTGTGATAAGACACTTAATGGTTTCCAATCGAGCTAATTTTTTACCCTCTTGAGTGTGCAAAGATTAGGAGAGAATGAGATAAATTAGGGAAGATAAAGAGAGTGAAAGATTTCAAAGATTAGGAGAGAGAAAGGGTAGTTTAGGATTTATTTGAATTTGAGGATGAAAAAATAAGTTTTTAAACCCTCTAGGATGAGGACTTAAATATTTATATAGCGAAGGACCCCTATTTAAGTTTTCATTTTTTTTAAGATTGAAAATTACAAATAAGTATTTACTTTTTAAGGGGCCTTTCTGGAACAGGGCTTGACTCTATTGAGAAAAATTAGATTTCCTTGGACGTTTGCCTTTAATTGCTCATGCTCCATCCCGTGGGTAATGCTAAAAAAAAGACCAAAAAACGGTATGCTCATTTAACCGATCTATGGCATGGGAAGCCGATTTTAATTTGCAAGGTTAGTTTCGAAAAGGGGTCACGTTTGGAGTTTTCAAATTAAATTCCAATTTTGAGAATATTATTTAAAAAGAGGCAGGAAGCTCAAATTATACTCTTCTTATTTATGCATGCAAAATCGCACGGACTACTCTCTTTTTTTTTAGGAGTGAAATAACAATAGGAAAAAAAAATTGAACCGGGCGAAACAATCGAAAATATTTGTTTGGTTTTGAAATTGGTTTTGATTTTGGTCCAGATAAAATTGTACAAATTAGACCCAAAATAAGACCAACCTTAATGATTCAATTTTGCCCATATATAGTTGTAGAAGTAAGAGCATCCGCAGTGGAATAATCAAAAGTTACCACATCGTCTTTTGGTTATTCATTTAAGAGGTTGCTAAGATTAGTAATGTAGATGTCAACAATGGCATAATCAAAATTGAATAATCAAAACTTATAATATTACCTTTTCAACCTATAAAAAAAACCTATACAAATCTAAAAATTGTCACCATATAAAATATTTTTTTTAAAATAATTTTAAAACTAATAAAAACAGGTTATTAGAAATAGAAAATAATTTTTTGAAAAAACCACTTTTCAAAAATGTTTTATAAAAATAAAAAATTTCAAAAAAAAGACTAGTTTTAAAAAATATTTTTTAATAAAAATTTATTGTTTCTGCAAAAAAAAAAAAAAAAAAACCTTCTTTTAAAAATATGAGAGAGAGAGAGAGAGAGAAGGTTTGGTTATTGGCAAATGTTACTAATTTTGATTATCTAATGGCCAAAATTTGATGAGTTGCTATGAAATTGTTAAGTTTGGTTATGTCATTGTGCGCACTGTTATGAGAAAACATTGCTAACTTTAGCAACTCTATGGTTTTTGTTATTCCATTGTAGATGCTCTAAGGGCTAGTTCCATAACAACTTTTTAAAAATTAAGTATTTATTTTATATTTTCAAACTAAAAAATAATGTAAATAAAATTGTTTTTTGATTTTTCTGCACCGTATAAAAGATCTCATCGAGATCTTTCAAACAAAATCCATATTGTATATTTTTAGATTTCACTAAGTCCGTTATTATAAACTTGAGATTGTTTTCTTAAAAAATAATTACTTATTTTCCGTTCTGGAACAGTTATTTTCACAAGTTTTTACTTTTTATACATGAAATATCGAGTGAAATCACATTTACGAATAGTGAATGGTCAAATGCGTCGCGGAGTCATACTATTACAATCCTGTTAGAGCCTTTTTAGGTTTCTTTTCGGATTGATGTTGATTAAAAAAAATGTTTACTAAAAAAGCTCGAGTTAGATATCTGAGCTAGTTCTTTCAACAAGCCAAGCTCGAGTAAGCTGGAGCTCGACTCACCGTCTCACCGAACTTAGATCTAACACTTAAAAATCCTACTTTTTGGACATTTTGGCTAGTTTTTGTTCCTCTTTTCTTTCTAAGAAGGAGTCAAAACAACTAGTACAGAAAATCCATTTGTACATTTGTTCTCGTACAATTTTAATTACAGGATTGCAAACAAAAATGTACAATTTTAATCATTCCCCTAAAGAAAATGTTGTTTTAATCCTTGGGAATTGGGTTGGAGATGGTCTTAGGGCCAAGAAACTCTCGGGCCAGGCCTACCACCAATTTGGCCCAAAGATTGAGCCTAAGCTCGATTCCATAGCGTGGGCATGGCCTGGTCTTTCCTGGATCATGGACTGGGCTTGTGCCCCACAAGTTCGGGGAGGGTCCAGTCTAGTTTTATTAATAATGTCCAGTCCGGTTCAGTTTTGTGCCATTGTGGGCTTCTCCCAAGTCCACAACAACGATCAAAATTGTTCATTTTGTAGAATTCATCAAGTATGTCATCCACCTTTAATGTATTAGGCCGTGCTATGTTTCTTATTTTTGTTTTTGTCCTATTAGTATATTACCAATAGTTTCGTTCTATTACCCTTGTTTTGCTGGGAAAAAAAATAGATGGCGAGACCCTTTTGCTTCTTCCCCATGGATGTATTATTATATTAGCAGAGAGAAGTAATTCTAAAAGAACTAGTAAAAAAATAAACATCCTTTTTCCAAAAAAAAGTTCCGTACGCTTAAGTTCACTAACTATAGCCCCTTTTTCTATTTTCTTCTTGCTTTTTCATAATAGGAAGCTCGTGGGAGGTTTTATTTATTTATAAGCTGCTTCTTGTGGAAGTTGAAATGGAATGGGAGTGGGAAATGAAGGAATCATCATAAATGAGAATGTGGTGAAAGGAAAAGTAAAATAGTGTTTTGGTATCACAAGACTAAACTTTTCTTTTCTTTTCTTTTTTTTTTTGTGTGTATTTTTTTCATTTTTCCTGAATCTTTTTTAAATTCATGTGATATTTTTGAATTAATCATCTATCTCATTGAGAGAAGTCTAAAAAGTACAAAATTATGATCGAAAGTCAAAAAAAAAAACTGAAAACAAAAAATATATCCAACAGTCATCTTATTTGTCTAAAGTGCTGTCTTATTTAACTACTTCTACAGTTTCCTAGAAGAAATTTTCGATGACAACTGCCAATAAATTCATAGGGGAATTTTTTGATGTCAACTAACGATAAATTCGTGGGGAATATTGCCAACAAATTCGTAGGGGAAATTTTTGATGAATGCCCAGGGGAATGTTGCCAACAGAAAGTCTACAGCCACCGCATCAAAATGCGGTGGCCGGCTACTGCACGTCATGTGGGGCTTACTCCGGGTCCCGATGATCTGATCCATTCAATAATTTTTTTTAAAAAAAATCGTGTTGGTGTCGGGAAACATTAGCTCAATGCGATATGTGTAGAAACTCGAATCAAGCTTCTCATCTTTCTGTATACCAGAAAATCAATCTTTTCATTTTTTTTTTTTTGATTTTCCAAAGCTGAAAAGCTTGATCCGAGCATCTACACATATCCGATCGAACTGATATTCGACGATGCCCACTCAAACTTTTAAAAAAAATTATTGAACTGATTGGATCATCCGTGCGGCACCCGTGAGCCCTACACGACATGAGGTGGTTGTAGCGCTGCCAATAAATTCCTAGAATACCGACAACGAAATCCTAAGGGGAAATTTTTGTTCAATCCTTTGAATACTGACCTCTTTTTTTTCTTTTCTAGAAAAATAAGAAGATATTATTTAAAAGAAACAATGGTCCGAAGACCTAACATCAGCAAGGGCAAGATTAGCTAGATAATGGGGGACAGAACTAGACCTGGGTAACAGGTCGGGTCGTGTCGTGTCAGTCGGGTTCGTGTCACAAATCACCCAACCCATTTAGAATTCATGTTTCTCGAGTCGTGTCATTTTTGTGTTTCATGTCAGAAATGCTCAACCCTAACCCGTTAATTTCGTGTCCGGTTCGTGTCGTGTTATCGTGTCTGTTGCCTAAGTCTATATAGAATTGCAGATATACCAGATATTATGTATATATGTTCGTGAAAATGGGTGACACAGATTCGTAACCGTGTTGATCGTGTCAATTTCGTGTGTTGCGTGTTCAACCCGAACTCGACCCATTTAGAATTCGTGTTCTCGAGTCGTGTCATTTTCGTGTTTCGTGTCAAAAATGTTCAACCCTAACCCGCTAACTTCGTGTCCGGTTCGTGTCGTGTTGTCGTGTCTCGTATCTGTTGCCCAGCTCTAGACAGAACCCCCCAATTCTCTAATCTAACACCTAATAGGGATTATTTAGCCAACGAATGAGCTATCCTATTATAAGACCGTTTAACATATTTAAAGCGACCAGAGAAAAATAATCGAAGAAGCTCTAAACAATTCAAGAAAATAGAGCTACAATCGGAGAATGATTTCCTTACTTGAATGAGTGCTTGAACAATCTAAAGAGAGTCGCCTTCAATAATAATGCTAGAAAAGCTTTTGTTCGCAGCAATAACCAAAACTTCATGAAAACCCAATGCTCTAGCAACTCTCGGGAAGAAAAAACCAAGGAATGGAATAGATACCGTACCCAAGATATGGCCTAGATGATCCCGAGCCACAATCCCAACACCAACAAGCCCATTTTTCCTACCAGCAACGCCATCAACATTGAATTTAATAACACCAGCAAGCGGCAAATGCCATAAAGGAGGAGATGTCGTGGAAGAGGTTGCAGAGGAATACTGACGTCTGACAAATCCCAAATGTATGGTAGATGCTAGGGCCATGTCAATTTGTCACATCTCAACCATACTTTCTCACATACATGTGGGTTCCCAACGAGTCTCAAACATTTACTGTGAAATTTTTACACATGTATTTGAGAGAGGTGTAGTTAGGGTGTGTGACATATTGATGTGTCCCTAACATTTTTCCATATGAGTAGAAATGACCGGAGAGTCCAAAATGAGCATTGCTACAATTCTTGACGAAAGGGATACCGATGGCGCACCGGGCCTACTTCGACCATCGGACAGCTAATCTGAGTCGTCCAAAAATTCTAAAAAAAAAATCAAGTGGGCTGATGCAAGAATCAATAGCCTCTGACGTGTATATGTGACAGATCCAAACACTCCATTTTTTTGTATATAGACCCACTAGGTTTTCTTTTTAGAATTTTTGGATGGCTCGGATTATATACAAAAAATAGAATGTATGGATCGGTCACCTACATACATCGGATGCCGTTGATTCTCGTGTTGGCTTACTCAATTTTTTTTAGAATTTTTAAATGACTCGAATCAACTGCTCGGTGGTCAGAGTGGGCCCGGCACGCTATTGGTGTCACGCAGGAAACCTTAGACTTTCTGATCTGGAATATCGTTGTCCAAAAAGTTGGAATCTTGGATCAGATGGCGTCTTTTCAGATGGCATAATTACTAGTACGGTACGGTCCTGTCAACTAAATCTCTGTCCGATTGGTCCCATAGTCAAAGAAAACACCCTTTTTTTCTTTTTCTTTTTTTATACTCGACCAAGCACCTAGGTCACATCAAATAGTAGTCCCTTTTTTTTAGGGCAAATTTCACTGACCTCCCCTGAGGTTTCTGACACGAACAGAAACCTCCCCTGAGGTTTCTGAAATGACACTGCCCTCCCCTCCTTTACCCGACAATATCAAAGGACCCCCCTGCCGTTATCTTTCCGTTAGAAAATGGATGGAAAAGGTGATGTTGTACTATACTTTTTACAATACCTATACTACTCTCACCAGACTCTTTACTCCTCTCATTTATAAAATATAAAATACAAACATCTCCACACTTTGTGCTCATTTCACTTTGAGATTTTGTCCTTATTTAAAAGGATTCATATTTGTTAATTTTCTGTCAAACTCTTGTGAATTATTGGTTCGTCTTGATAAGAGGAATTGAAAAAAGTAAAAAATTAAGACGAACCAATAATTCACAAGAGTTTGACAGAAAATTAACAAATATGAATCCTTTTAAATAAGGACAAAATCTCAAAGTGAAATGAGCACAAAGTGTAGAGATGTTTATATTTTATATTTTATAAATGAGAGGGGTAAAGAGTCTGGTGAGAGTAGTATAGGTATTGTAAAAAGTATAGTACAACATCACCTTTTCCATCCATTTTCTAACGGAAAGATAACGGCAGGGGGGTCCCTTGATATTGTCGGGTAAAGGAGGGGAGGGCAGTGTCATTTCAGAAACCTCAGGGGAGGTTTCTGTTCGTGTCAGAAACCTCAGGGGAGGTCAGTGAAATTTGCCCTTTTTTTTATCCTCGACCAAGCACCTGGGTCACATCAAATAGTAGTCCCATTTTTTATCCTCGACCAACTACCTAGGTCACGTCAAATAGTAGTCGTCTGTTGGGCTTCCTTCACATCATCACATAATAATAGTAGTGTTTAGTACTCGCACGTCCGGATATAATATTCTAACCAGTTAAAAAATAAATTATATCATTAAATTGATATTAAATTTTATATTTAATATTAATTTTATTTGATAGATATCAATTAATTCTATAAGATAATATTTTTAAAATTACATAAAATATTTTAAATTATAATATATAATCGTTTGTAAAATTGTACGAATTCCAAAAAAGAATTATTATATCCAGATGGAGAGAGCATTTAATTATCGTTTCGACAAATTTGCTTTGACATATGTATCCATTGTTATCCATCGAAACTATCTTCTCTATAGCTACTACTTTCTACATATCATGGACAATTAGATTCATTCTTGGCACCCCTATCTTCCACTGATCGTATTATGTGGAGACACATTGTGAGATTTACGGACTTTCTTCTTGGAGTCGTATTTAGCGGCTAAAACCTACGCAAAGGGAGGCAAAAATAATGGGAAAAAAGTATCAAATATGTCCACATCAGCATATGTCAATATCAACATCAACCACATATCTATATGTTATCCACGCAAAGAGGTGAGAGCAAATTAGTAAAAATATCATTGAAAATGGTCTAGGTGGAATAGCGCGACAAAAGAGGATCTGCATGGAACCCCAACAAAAAAACAAGATGGACCGGTAATTTCCCGCTGAAATTTTCCATATACTTCCTCCGTCCGGATTTAATTGTCCTTAGTTCTTTCTAACTGGCTTAAAAACGGGTTATATCTTTAAATCCGTAATGAATTTCATGTCGAATATGGATCTTGTTTAATAGATCTAAATTAGTTCTATAATAGAATATTTTCAAAATCATACCCAATCTTGAAAATGGACCTAAACAACATAAAAGGAGATCAAGATTTTCAACTCAACTAGTATTAATGATCAAGTCAAGATTCTAAGCCAGAATTATATGGGTCCTTCTAGATTGAAATCTACACACTAATAGTTCAAAAAATTTCGTAACATGCTTGATCGTCAAAACCTTGATATTTTTCCTAGAGAAAGTGCGGACCCATATAATTCTGAGGGAGGAAGGAAAAAAAATGTATATGGTGTTCTACCTACTAACATGAGGAAGCAACGAAAATAATACCTATGTGCGAGATATTGAAGGATGATCCGATCGATTAATTCGGATTGGCAATTTTTTGTTTTGCGACACGTAACACCCCATGCAATTTCTTCATTCACAGCTCATAACTTCCAACGTTACGGTAGATTTTCATTAGAACCCGAAAAATAAAAAAGGAAAATGCATACATGGGATCGATAAATATGGCAGAGACATTGGTGGGAATGAACATAATTACATCGGTAAATATTTGTTTATCCTATGAGACACGATTAAATTTCAAAACGACGGAAATGGGAGAAGATTTATAAACTTGGAAATTATAATGTCTTGTCTTTTTGGGTCAGGCCTATGTGATTTAGTGTTGTATTTTTTGGGGCCTGGCCTGTTTGGGAGTGTTTGGCTTGGTCCAAACAGTTTTTTTTTTTCTTTTCATCCAACCCGCGGTCGGATTTTCCTTCCCATTTTCTCATCTTGATGAACCATGTGTCAAGATTTTTGAATTAAACTTTTTTGCCTATGAAAAAACAAAAAAAAACCCAATATATCCGGACATTGATTGAATCACTAGAAGTTCTTTTGAATCATTCAAATACTTTCACTGTAACACCCTGATTTTCCACGGAATTTTGAAAGCATTAACTCTAAAATATGCTGAATTTTTACAAACTACTAGGCCCTTAGCTGTACTTATACAAAAATTACAATCTCAAAATAATACAAAAATTTATGTACATTTTATTTAAAAATAACTCCAGAGCGACTCTAGTTTTGACATGGATTCCAAGCAACGTTGGCCCAGCCTCCATTCTAGGGGTCTCACTTGTATCAACTGCTCCCCTGTAGAATCCTGCACGCTCTAACAAATTGATTGCCGAAGTAAACGATTTGTCGGGATACAAATGTATCTTGAGTGATAGACCACCAAGTAGAAATCCTAAAACCCAATATCACAATATGCAATTTCAATGAAATAACACAAAATTATACAACAATTATAATACACAGTCACAAGTAACATTTTATGAATTTATCTTGTATTTAAACAGTTTCTACGATTCTTCTCTATCGAGAATCTTTTCCTTCCAATATTTCCAACTATGACCGTCCCATGATTAAATTCCCTCTTGTTGTCCTGCAAACTATAGTCATGAACTAAATGACTAATCAAAAGGTGATGTGATAACCTTTGGTTGTCCAATTTCAGTTAGTCCATTGTGGATGCTCTCAGAAATGGTACCAATAAAGGTGAAAGTTAAAGATACTTTTTTTTTAAAAAAAGATTTAGTTTAATTAGATAACTGAAAGTAAAGATAGAGATCAAAAAAATTAATTGGAGTTTGAATGAATGTTCTCGTTAAATACACTTTCTGAACTCATAAAATGTTGTTTTAATTCTTCCAAAAAAAAAAAAAAAAAGGTTGGAAATGCTCTCAAGGCCGAGAAACTCACGGGCCAGGCATGCCCACTCGATTCCCAAGCGTGGATTGGAGTTAAGAAAATTGGGCTGGTCTTTCCTGGCCCGTGGACTGGGCTCGTACCCTGCAAGTTCGGCCTTAATCCCGAAAACCCCAAAATGCTCGTCTAGTACTTGTCCAGATTCATTGTACGGAGAACGTATCTAAAAAAGGGGGACTTTAATACGTAAAAGCAGAAAAATTTGCCATACAGTTTTGAAATAAACTTGGAATAGTGAATCTAAATGTATTCATCTTGAGATAAATGAATTGCAATTATTTCAGAGCTGAGCAAAATATCGAGGAAGAAGCCAGACATCAAGTAGAATGGATTTATCTCGGTAACCCTTTCCCTTTTGATTATAATAATTGTATTTGAAACTCAAACTTAATTATTGTAATGACTCAATTATTGATTTTATTTAAAATAAATGTTGGATTGAATTTGTATATATTTATTTTAATTAATGTTTCCAAAAGTCAGAGCGTTATAATAGGTGCTTACGAGAATCGAATCCTACCCATGTACATAAGAGTATAAATGAGACACTAACTACACTCTATGACCACTCCACTTGCTGCTGATTCACGATTGACTTACCAAACATTTTGAAAATATAATAGAGTCAAAAGGAATACAAATAAACTAGGATCAATGGAGAGATAACTAATTAATCACATAATCAATTAAAGTGGTAACAAAAAAGGGGTGAGAAAAGCCTGCGGGACTCGTCGAAACATGGCAAATTGTGCTATCCTTAAAAACAATACATTCCCATTTGCATTGGGCTAGATGGCGTTATTTTCTTTTCTATGATCTTCAAACATGCATGCTTCTTAACACTAGAGTGAAGCTCACAGACCGATGACTGCCCCAGACAAAAAATTACAATTTAAAAATGTCTAAAATATGAATCACAGTAAAAAAAAAAAATCATAACAATGATGTATGGATGTAATTAAATACATATGGTAATTTTAAATTGAATTAGATGAGGTAAATTTCGTTTAGCTGGCAATTACTACAAGTATTAGTCTTTTGTGTTAAAATATACCTAGAGAGGAAAGTACAAAAACCACGATGCAGTCATTTTGAAATGCGTACATTAAAAAAAAAAAGTTGAGTGCGAAAATTAATTTGTTAATAAAGTGAGTAATGGTACCATGTGGATACACCCTAATTTTGATAGGAAAGTTCAAACACAATTTATTAGTGATGCTTACGTATATTATACTCCTTAAGTTTATGCCCCATAAAGCAGTGCCTTTAATTAATAGAATATCACGTGATTATACCCATGTCATAATCATGCGTTCTTTTTAAGATTGTTCCTCGGCTTACGTAGACATTTGTCCAAGGGGGACCGGGGGTAATGCGGCCAATTTGGTTGTCCATTTCGATAATGGATGGCTTGAATTTTCATCTGAACAATAGACTATTAAAATTTGTAGGAGTTCAAATTAAATTCAAGCCGTTCGCACCGAGGCCCACAGTCGAATCAACCACACTACACGGTGTAATACGACGGGTGCACTACAGCCCCTCCAATGGGGACAGGATGACCCCCAACGTTCTTTCTAAGCTCTTTCATGTGTCGGTCTGCTTCGCTCTTTTTCCAATTAATATATCAATGTCAATTAATTCTCAAACAAGACCCTGTTTATTTAGTTTACTTTTAACAAAATTTCTTCATGTTTTTGACATTTTAAAAATTTCCTTGTCTGACAAACTTACAAAAAAATTGAGTTGCAGAAAGTGAACTTTTAGTGGCTTAGACACATAATCATTAAAAATGTTTTGCGTTTCCGCTCTTAATTCTCACTCTCACGAATTTTAGTTGTTTGAGATGTAATTTGAAGACGCTTTCACGCTCCCGTACACGAATTATGTGACCTAGTTCAGAATACGTACGTGCATCAAAAGTTGGTGAGCAGGTAAAATTGAAAGCGAGACATGAATAATTTGGCTCCTCTATTATTAGAAAGAAGGGAAAAGATACTTCAATTAAGGAGAATCCCTGGCCGGTTTTGCATTATTAATTCCTCGGAAAAGTCATTATCTGAAATTAAAATTAATGGGCTGTCTCTGAGTAACTAATAAAGATGGTTGAAAAATCTCTTTGTCCCCATTGATTGAATCAAAATCGCGGTTCGAACCAAAAGTCTAATGGGTATTTTGCGATGTAGAAAAATGTTAGGCTTGTTAGGATTGATTTGTGAAGTAGAAAAATGGTCAATTTTAAAAACTACTTGTCCTTTTGCGGCAAGTTGATGTGCTTCGGCAGAGGGGGGCTGATGTGAGCTACGCACAGTAGCGTGTAGCATCACATATTCTTACTGTTCAAAAGTGTTTTAACGGTTCGAATTTCAAAACTTCTAAGAGTTTTTTATAATCCGAACTGTTGTTTGTCAAGAGGGTAGGTGAGATAAGCGTTGTTGCACGCTGCTTTGAGTAGTTCACAACAGCCCCCGCTTCTGTATGCTTCTAGACACGTTTTATTAAGTACTTCCTCCGTCCCAATTTACTTGTTCCAGTTCTATTCTAACTGGATAAAAAAATTAGTTATATCTTTAATTTGGTAATGAATTTCATATCCAATATGGTTTTTGTTTGATAGATCTCGATTTGTTCTATAATACAATATTTTCAAAATCACCTAAAACAATATAAATTACAAGATATAATCAATTGAAAAGTGGCACGAACTCCTAAAACTGATAATTGAATTGTGACGGAGGTAGTACCACTATTTGTTTTGGGCATGAGAGAGCAATTTCTCAGAGTTTGATTATGAGGTAGCATGTTCGAATCTCACGGGGGCTAACCATCTTGGGGCCACTGCAGTTATGCTCATTAAAAAAAACTCGAGTTACTGATTAAACTGGCTCTTAGGTAGCCATCCCTTATCGATTGGTTGAAATTAACTAAAACCTAGAAATTGATTGTACTTTTCAGATAATTAAAGGGAGGTATGGTTGTAGGGTTCATAGCACTCGCAACCGGCCCGAACTCATCTGCTCCAATGGGTATTCTTAAAACGTTTGATTTTAGACTGAAAAAGATACCCCGTAAGGTGCGAACCCTTATGGTCGCCGTTTACGCATGCACAGTGGAAAACGAGTTTTGGACCCCCATTCCCCCATTCACATGGACTCCGACTATGTCTTGGTTTGTCTACGGGAAGTATTTTACCAATCTAAAACTATTTTTCTTACATTTTTTTATTTCGAAATAGGAGCAGAACGCGGCCGAACCGGCCATGATGTGCTAATCACCTCGCGACCCTACCTATATGACTATTCATTCAATATTATTAAGCAAGAAACAAAAGAAACGCTAATTTAAAACATGCTTTTATTACATGAGATGAAAAATGAACAAGAAATATCAACTAATCAAATATTAAAGAATATAAAGAACTAAAATTAAAACGAATTACCGGAGTGCAAGTAATTAAACAAAGTTTCGAAAACTTGAAAAGAAAAAACAAAACTATGAAGAAATCAATCTAAAACTGTAAAATAAAATTCAGAATGTGTACTGAAAATAGGCGCAACCCCTTGTTAGGCTCCGTTCGGCTAAAGAAGCTAATTGGCTTTTTTTTTTGTCTTTATTCAAAAAAAATTCATATTTGTTAGTTTTTCGTTAAATTTTTAGGGATTATTGCATCGCCATGATGAGAGAAATCTAAAAAGTAAAAAATTATGTTCGAAATCTAAATTTTTTTTAATACAGACGAAAAAATTGGCTTATTCACTTATTTTTATCTTTATTCAAAAAAATTAGGTTTTGATCGTAATTTTTTACTTTTTAGATTTATTTTGTCATGACAATGCAATAATCTCAAAAAAATTGACGAAAAACTAACAAATACGAATTTTTTTAAATAAAGATAAAAAAATAAACCAATTAACTTATTTAGTGAGAGAACTCGCAGCCCCGTTCTTTCTTCTTTTTCTGTAACGCGTGTGCCACCAAAAAAGGTATCACCGCCCTCTTTCTTTGTTTCGTCCGTGGGAATAAAGTCGTGCGTGAGTCCTCTCGCAATACCCTTTCTTTCTCCCAGCCACTTGACATTGAAGCAAAAGGATGTCAAGTCCGCCACGAAACTCGCGCACATGGAATGTCCAGTCGGCGCTACCTAGCATTTCCATAGGTCGGACTGTACAAACAGGGATAACATATTTACGTCAGTTTATAACATTAATCGTGAGATACTCTCCCAGTGTCTGACTGTACAATCCCTGCTTTCGCGATCCGGATTCTCTATATGGAAATTTTTTTAAATGCAATGATTATTTATAATGCACTCTCATATAAAGTGAATTTCATATATGTGCAGATTTCATCCTATGTGAGAGAAACAATACAATTAACCGTACATCAATTGTAATGAGGAATGTACAAAACCACGATACAATCATTTCAAGGTGCGTATATAAAAATAAGTGGAGTGCAAAAACCAATTCGTTAATAAAGTGGGTAATGGTGACACGTGGATGCACCCTAATTCTGATAGGAAAGTTCAAACACAATTTATTAGTGATGCTTATGTATATTACTTTTAGAGTAAATTATATACACTAGCGGTATAAATATTTATTTTTTTCAAATCAATTACATTGCGTTATGTCGTCAAAATGGTGATTTCAATTAGTAGTTTATAGCGACATGAAACAATATAATTAATTTGAAAAAAATAAGTATTTACATGACGGTATAAATAATTTAATCTCCTTATGTATATGCCCCGTAGACTATATCACGTAGACAAGCCACACTTGTCTTTTTGCCACACTGTTTTTTTAGTTTATTTTTTAAATTTTGTTCATGTTTTTGACTTTTTAAAATTTTCTTGGCAGACAAATTTCCAAAAATTTTGAGTTGCACCAGCCACCTTAGTCACATAATCATTTGAAATGTTTTGCGCTCTCGTTCTCAATCTTTACTTTCACAAATTTTAATTATTTGAGATGCAATTCGAAAATGCTTTCACGCTCACGTACGTGTGCACAAATTATGTGATGCAGAACACGAACGTGCACAAAAATTGGTAAGCTGTTGGGCTTCCCGCTTAAAATCTATCCCCCTTGAGATTTTGGAAAATGTCAAATTTCAAAGGACATGGATAATGCCACGATAACTTTTATTCATGCCACGAATATTGCATTGATCTGACATTTCTGGAAGATAGATTGGAACTCCAAAAAAAGGTCCCCATTGTATTAAGAGTGTTGCTATAGGTACATACACTCAGGTACATACATCGCGTACATATGCACTTTAAATCCGTATCAAGTCCTACAAAAAAGATCCGAGCCGCTCATTTTGTTCAGAATAATTTGTTTATGATCTTTGTAAGAAATTAACTTAACCCGATATCGATAAAGACGTTTATGAAACATTCACTTTTGCTATAGAATCCAAACCTGAATTCTAAAGCAAGTTGGATGTATCGTAAACGCCTTTACCGATATCGGGTTGAGTTGATTTTTAACGAGAACCGTAAATAAACTATTTTGAACAAAATGAATGGTTCGGATCATTTTTATAAGACCCGAGACAGATTTAAAGTGCATATGTACGTATGTATGTACAAGAATATATGTACCCATAGACTTTCCGTTGTATCAATTAGTGTCTTAGAAATGGAAATCCAAATCCAAGCGGACGAGTCAAGATTGTTCTATGATGGAAGCTGATGCCGAAAATGGATGAGAGATAAGAACGAGGAGAGACGATGAACAAGGAACAAGGGGAATAAGGAAAGACGATGAACAAAGGGAAGGAAATACTGGGAGTCGTACATGAGTGGATAGGGGTAAAGTTGTCACAATAATATATGTGATCGTGTCACTAACAAAAGTTGGGGTGGGTTTATCGCCACCCATTTCAAAACGAACTGTGCTATTGGTACAGTAAGAGCTGTACAGACAGCGTGTACAGCAGGCTTTTGGGCCCGTCTCGAGTCCAACAAAGACAATTGGAACCGCTTATTTTGTTCAAAATATTTTTTTTAAGGTTCTTGTATAAAATCGATCAGCTCCATCTGATATCGTGAAGGGCGTTTATGAAATGTCTATATTTGCTAAAGTGCTAGCCTAAATTTTGAAGCGAAATTGGACGTTTTGTAAACGACCTTAATGATAACGGATGGAGCTGATTTTTTACTGAGACCCCAAAAAAAATATTTTGAACAAAATGAGCGGCTCCGATTATCTTTGTTGGACTCGAGACGGACCCAAAAATGAGCTGTAGTACTATCTGTATAGCACTTGCTGTACCAGTAACATTTTTGTTTCAAAACTAATTTAATTAGGGAAAATTAGGTTAAGGAAGCTGCTTGTCCTTTTGTGTCAAGTTTATGCACGTGTGCTTCTAGACACGTTTTAATGAGTATTATTTGTTTCTGCCCTCGGGCCATGAGAAAGCAATTGTCCAGTTCTTATCATGATGTCGCATGTTCGAATTCTATGATGTCGCATGTTCGAATTCTATGAAAGTTAACGATCTCAAATTTTGGGATTACTGGGGGTTAAGTTCGATTTTTACCTTCGAGTCTATATAGTTAGTTGAGGTGCGCATAAGCTGGCCTGGACACATTTTATTTTTAGAGCGCTAGAGCAGGGTTGGCTCAGGCCCACCAGACCATCGCCTAGGGCCTCTAGTTCTGGGCCTAACATTTGGGCCCCCAAATATCGGTATATATCAAATATTGTACTCTCTCCGTTCCAAATTGGAAGACAATTTTTTATATTTGCGTCAATTTCAATTCTTTATATCTTTCAATATAAATCTCAAAAAATATGCAATATGAATCTTGTTTGATAATCCACGATTAGTTCTATTGTATAGAGTTTTCAAATCCCTGAAAAAAATTATTGATTGAAAAATATAAGTAATGAAAATTTCTAAAATTGTTGTCCTTTTTGGGACGGTGGGAGGGAGTATGTACAGAATTTTTTTATATTAGGTTGTTTGCAGTCCAGTAGATAGATAGGTGCGTGTTCTTTTTTCTCTTTTTTTATCCGCTAGGTGCGTGTTCGAGTCCTGGTAAATAGAACATTTATAGACCGCACATATTTTGCGGCTTGTATACAAGAAAAAACAATTCTGCGGCAGCGAGAGTCAAGTCAAACTCACAACCCTAGCTAGTAAACCTTGTTACATTACATGGCTCAGCCACTGCAGCACAAGGCAATTTTGTTCTCTCCGATAGGAAAGATTTATATATAAGAGTGAACTTCCATTAAGAAATCTCGTAACTTGCTAAATTAAGTATCTCATGAGTTTGACATTGCTCGCGATCATATTTTAATGATTTGAATCGTTCAATGCGTTTAAAACATGATTTTAAGGGTATCTGTAAGAGATCGGCGAAAATTATGACTGTAAATGACTTGATCCGAATAGTTTTTCATAAAAATTATGAAAAACTGTTTGAATCAAGTCCTTTCCGGTCATATTTTTTGCTGATTTCTGGTGAGAACTTTTAAAATCATATTATGATCACATTAAGCGATTCAAATTATCAAAATTCGATCCGAAAAAAAGAGGTCCTTAACTTAACTCAATAAGGGAGGTCCTTAACTATAAAAAGGCTCATTTTAAAATCTCAAAAATCTTAGGGCTAAGCTTGCGCTAGAGAGATGCCATGCAAAGTTACGTATCTTTGTTTGGTTTCCACCTTTATGCCTTGTTCTCTTTAGAATTCAAAAAGCATTTTTTTTTAAAAATTCCCCCTAGATTCCCCCTACTCCCAATATTTCTCTCTCTATCTCTCTCCACTTATTACCCCTACTATTTTTCAAAAAAAATTTCAAACATCAATCCAAACAAAGCATTAGATATTTTAATTTTTGTGGTAGGTGAAAAGAGAAACAGAATAATGAATAAATAAAGATAGAGAGAAAATAAAATTAAAAATTAAAAAAATAAGATAATAATTGAAAATAATAATTATTATAATTAAAAAAATAAAAAATAAAATAAAGTTAAACTTGAAAAGAACAAAGCGGTCACGTAATTCCATTTGCGTGGAAGAGGCGCGCTGGGGTACTTTGCGTTCCCTTTCCACATAAGCCAATAAGTACAAGAAAGCAAACTCAATTAATGACCGACATTTCTCCCGACTGACAAAGTGGTAACTCTTTTTCTTCTTCTTTTTCACTTATACGTCACAAACTCCAAACCACGGCTATGAATTCTGAACAATATTACGGTATACTAACGAGGAGGCCATGGTTACTATTTCATATATATGTAAGGCCCATAATTCGAAGCACCATATATATAATCAGTCCACTCTATCAACTGCAAGGCATTATTATTTAAAAAAAAAAAAGAATTAAGAAAGTCTGATGGAAATCATTCGAGTCGACGAAATTAACAATACTATCCGCCAACGCTTTAAGAAGTATAATAGAAAAGTAAAAATTGTGAATACCGGAACTGTACTTAAAGTAAGCGATGGTATTGCTCGTATTAATGGTCTTGATGAAGTAATGTCAGGTAAATTAATAGAATTTGAAGATGGTACATTCGGTATTGCTCTGAATATGGAATCAACTACTGTTAGTGTTGTATTAATCGGTGACGGTTTGATGATACAAGAAAGAAAGTTCTGCAAAAGCAACAAGTTATATTGTAAGAGCAGCCGCATCAGACTCTTTAAATTTCAAACCAAATTACATCTTAAAAGATCACCTTATTATTTTAACTAGTCACTTTTAAGATGCATACTGAATCAGACTCTCTATTTTTACATGTGATCTATTACTATCTTATTTCTTTCTTCTTCCAATTTAATACTATTGAAATGTTAATTTTCTTACGTTTTCTCAAATGTAATACTCCATAGCGGCTATATTTTTGTAACGACTATATTTTTGCAATGACTATATTTTAAGAGTATCCATATCAGCCTCAACAAATTTAAATAAAATTATAATAGATTTCTAATCCCTCTGTTGCGAATGTTGGTCATACACGAAATTAAGAACGAGCAATTTTTCATTCAAATTTTAGGATAATGAAAAATTTGATGAATTTGATCGAGTATCAATAGGTATGGGATTAAGCTGATTTTTCGCAAAATCTTGGTAAAAATATTTTATATTTAATAAACGGTTCGAATCATTTATATGAGGCCCATGATTAGCAGATAAAAGCAGTGTGAAAAACGTGTCAGATAAACGGACATATACTGGGATCCTTTTCGTCAATAATACTACTGGATTTGTACCAAAAAAATTAATACTACTCCGTAACAATACTACTGGATCGTTATTTTCTTTTTCGGTGATTAAACGGTCCTTATCTTACCTGATGATATGGAAGGCGGGTAGCTTCTTAGAAACCCGTGCGTGGTACACGCCGATAGGCCCTCTTTTTCCAATCTATTGTATTCTCTTTTTCCATTCTCTTTTTCCAATCTACTGTATTCTCTTTTTCCATTCTCTTTATTCTCTTTTTCCATTCTCTTTTTCCAATCTACTGTATTCTCTTTATTCTCTTTTTCCATTCTCTTTTTCCAATCTACTGTATTCTCTCTCTCTCTCTCTCTCTCTCTCTCTCTATATATATATATATAGAGGCGGTTCGAACTCTAGCTAATAGTATATAATATATAGCAATAAATAAAAGTACAAAGCTCTCCTCAGTCCTCCCAAAATGGAGAGAACAATATTTGCTGCTATTCTTCTCCTTTTCTCACTTCCGCCTCTGATCTCCACCACTAAAACCCACCACAGCTACCTCTCACCACCAAAAACTCACTTCTCACCACCATCACCGCCAAAAAAACCTCACTCCTCACCACCGTCACCGCCACCGCCACCAGAAACTCACTTCTCGCTGCCAATACCACCCAAAAAAACTCCACAAAATACCCGTTTCTCACGGCCACCACCAAAGAGCGCTGCACCGAAAACTCACCATTCACCGTGAACAAACACTCCACCAGAAGCTCACATCTCGCCACCATCACCACCAAAAAAAACTCACTTCTCACCTCCATCACCACCAAAAAAAACTCCACGAAATACTCGCTACTCACCACCACCAAACAGCACTGCATCAAAAACTCACCATTCGCCACCAACAAACACTCCACATGAAGGTCACATCTCGCCACCATCACCACCAAAAAAAACTCACTTCTCACCGCCATCACCACCAAAAAAAACTCCACGAAATACTCGCTACTCACAACCACCAAACAGCACTGCACCAAAAACTCACCATTCAAAGAGCCCCCACCACCTGTCGATATTTGGTTTGATCAGCTAAGAGTTGGCCATCTTGTTTTGATAATTTAACGGTTGTTGAACTGGGTGTGAGCACAGGTTTGCAATGTTGCATGCCGACTTTGGTTAAAAGATCAGTAATATACCGGCGTTGGGATAAGTGAAGACCGCCACTTGGTGTGCGTGTTGCCTCGATTCCCAAAAAATAATTAAGCAGCCCAAGGTCTTTGAGAGCAAATTCAGAATGGAGTTGACGGATGAGATTGCCAATGGTTGCCGGATGGTTGCTGGTAATTAAAATATCATCAACATATATGAGCATATAGACCCGAAGAGACCCATGATGTTGAATAAAGAGTGAGGCATCAGATTTTGACGCAACAAATCCCACCGATAATAAAAAATCCGATAGACGAGTAAACCATGCGCGCGGGGCTTGTTTGAGCCCGTATAGTGATCGATGAAGTTTGCAAACATAACCTGGATTTTGAGAATCAACAAAGCCAGGGGGCTGCGACATGTATACTGGTTCAGACAAGAAGCCATTTAAAAATGCATTGTTGACATCCAGTTGATGTATTTCCCATCCAAGGGATATAGCAATGGACAAAACCATGCGAATGGTCGCCGGTTTGACAACTGGACTAAATGTTTCAAAATAATCAATACCCGGTTGTTGATGAAAACCCTTGGCCACCAGTCGGGCTTTGTAGCGATCAACGGTGCCATCCGCCTTGCGTTTAATTCGATAAATCCATTTGCAACCAACCACGTTGTGTGCTTCACAAGACGGAACTAAACTCCAAGTCCCATTCTGTAACAGGGCTGAAATCTCAGCACTCATTGCTGCACGCCACTCCGGTGATTTGGAGGCTGAGGAGTAACTTGTGGGTTCATGTTGGTCAGAGGAATCGGTGCACGCAGTAAGAAGCACATGGGGTTGGCTTTGCTTCATAGACCGAAGGAGCATATGATGGGTAGGCGTTGAAGGTGGACGAGTTTTGGGTGGACGTTTTGAGGGTTCATGCAAGTCTATTACCAGGTTAATACCTTGCATGGTGTTTGAATTAGGTATGAATGTAGGAGAGGATAAAATATTGGGGGAGGAATTATTGGATGGAGATAAGGGTGTAGAAGGTGGACTGGGATGTGGTGACGAGAGAATAGGTGAGGTTTCCATTTGGTTAGGAGTTATCTGATTGTTAGGAGTGGGGGGTAAATGAGTGGGAGAGACCTGATGAGAAACAATTGCCCAAGGGGTGGAATCTGTACGTGGTTGCACGGATGGGGCCGCTCCAAGAATAGATGGACCAGAAAATGGGAAATTGTATTCGTCAAATCGAACATGTCGAGCGAAATAGATGCGACTGGAAGCATAATCCAAGCAACGATAGCCCATGTGGGAGGGACTATACCCGAGAAAGACACACGGCGTAGACCGGAATGACATTTTGTGGCGATTGTATGGACGAAGATATGGGTAACACAAGCAACCAAAAGTTTTTAAAAAATGATAATCTGGTGGTTTTCGAAAGAGAAGTTGGAACGGAGGCAAATTCTGAGATACCGGCGAGGGAAGACGATTTATGAGATACACTGCTGTTTCGAACGCAAAATGCCAATATTTTTGGGGAATCGAGGCATGTGCAAGTAAAGATAGCCCCGTTTCAACAACATGGCGATGTCGACGTTCAATTTTTCCATTTTGTTCATGGGTGTGAGGGCATGGAAGACGATGGATGACACCACATTTTTTGAAAAATGGATTCAATGACCGATACTCCCCGCCCCAGTCCGTTTGCCCCTGTTTAATGGATGTGGAAAATTGCCTTTCAACCAGTGTTTGGAATTGAACGAAAATTTGGTAGACATCAGACTTGAGAGAAAATGGGAAATACCATAAATATTTTGAATAAACATCTAGAAATAATACAAAGTACCGATGTCCATCGGTAGATGGCATAGGAGAAGGACCCCATACATCACTAAAAACAAGTTCTAATGGTGCTGAACAAACGGACTTTGTTACAGGTAACGATAATCGAGATGATTTTCCTAACTGGCACCCATGACAAAGAGGTGGTCGCTTATTGGTAGAACATGGCAAGTTATTTTGGGTGAGAATTTGACGCAGAACACGTTGATGTGGATGGCCAAGTCGACGATGCCAACACACGGAGTCGACCCGTTCGGAGAGATGAGCAGATGGAGAGACTGGAGAGGAGGTAGGGATTTTGTAAAGGCCAGACTCAGTCCGCCCTTGGAGTAGCGTTTGGCGAGTAACCTGATCCTTGATGAGAAAAAAAGAGGGATGAAATTCAAAGAAAACCCCATTATCCTTAGTAAATTGGGAAACTGAAAGTAGAGATTTTGTAAGAGATGGAACATGAAGAACATTAAATAAATGGAAGGAAGAAGATGGGGTGGAGAGAGTACCCTGACCAATGTTAGTGATAGGGAGCCCATGACCATTCCCTACACGAAGCTGGTCAGAACCGTGATAATCTTCATGATGGGAGAAGGTGGAAAGATCTGGAGTGGCATGATGGGTAGCGCCGGTATCGGGGAACCATTCGGACATTGGAACAGAAGATGGTGCATAAGAGGCAATATGAGCCGATGGAGGGGCTGCATGGTTGTAACGGTAACGGCAGGTGACAGCAGAGTGATTGGTGTAGTTGCAAATCTGACAGCGTGGGCGTGAGTCCGAAGGCGGGGAACGGTGGGTGCTGACATTGGAAGAATAGTTGTTGCGGAAATCATTAGAGCGAGATCCATTGTGACGCCCACGACCGCGGCCATGGCCACGACCGTTACGGCCTCTCCCATGATCAGAATTGGAAGTGGTGCGCTGAACAAAGTTGGCTTGTGCTGAAGGTTCCATAGAGTCCGCAATTGTAAGTGAGGAGAAGGCCATCGAGTGCATGAACTCATGGCTGAGAAGAAGGCTATGTAGTTCCGTGTACGAGATTGGCGTCGTCCGTGTAGCAAGCGAAGGTATCAAGCCGTTAAAGGTCGGATTCAGCCCTTTGAAGACATAAAGGTTAAAATCTTGAATCGCCAAAGGGCGACTAGCCGCTGCAAGTTCGTCGGAGAGGGATTTGGCTTTGTGCAGATATTGGGTCACCGGTTGATCGCCTTGCTTAATATTTTGGAGATGGAGATGTAGTTGGAGAATACGGGTATGTGAGGGGGAGGCCAGAGCGGCTTCAAGTGTCGTCCAGATTTCACGGGACGAATTAGCATCAATGATAAGCGGAAGAACTTCTTCTGTTAGGGAAGAAATTAACAAACTCATAAGAAGTTGATCCTGATCTTGCCAAAGTACGAACTCTGGATTGGCAATCTCAACGTTGTCGAGATGTGTTTTGGCCTGTGGACACGGGTGTGAACCATCAATGAAACCAAGGAGGTGCTGTCCTCGGAGATAAGGAAAGAGCTGAGTTTTCCAATACAAGAAGTTGTTATTTGTAAGTTTAATGGAAAGAAAATGGTGGGCATTTGAGAAGGGCAGTGAAGGAAGTGAGTTTGCTGAAGTGGTTTTTGAAGTAACAGGTAAAGAGGTTTGAGAAGAGGATGAAGAAGTAGACATGGCTGAGTAGCTCTGATACCAAGTTAAACTTAGATTTTAGAATGGTATTTTGGATGCACACCACAAACTGTGGGTGAGCTTTTAATATATAGATGAAGTAGTTACAAGGGTGATTCAAACCCAAACAATGATAAACCCAAAGTTAAGATACAACAGAATTTGAGATATACATGAATAGGATAATGTTTATCTAATAAGCTCTGTTTTTTTAGTTTACTTTTAAACAATTTATTCCTTTTTTTTTACATTTTAAAATTTTTCTTGTCGGATAAACTTACAAAAAATTTGAGTTGCAGGGAGTGAACTTTGTGGCTTAGACACATAATCATTAAAAATGTTTTGCGCTTTCGCTCTCAATTCTCACTCTCATAAATTTTACTTGTTTGATATGCAATTTGAAGACGCTTTCACGCTCGCGTACACGAATTATGCGACCTAGTGTAGAACACGTACGTGCATAAAAAGTTGGTAAGCTGGTAAAATTCAAAGGTAGACATGAATAATTTTGGTCCGCTACTATTAGAAAGAAACTTCAATTAAGGAGAATCCCGGACTGTTTTGCATTATTAATTCCTCGGAAAAGTCATTATCTGAAATTAAAATTAATGGGCTGTTTCTGAGTAACTAATAAAGATGGTTGAAAAATCTCTTTGTCCCCATTGATTGAATCAAAATCGCGGTTCGAACCAAAAGTCTAATGGATAGTTTGCGATGTAGGAAAATGTTTGGAACTTTGGATTGATATGTGACGTAGAAAAATGGTCAAATTTAAAAACTACTTGTTCTTTTGCGGCAAGTTGATGTGCTTGGGGCTTCGGGAGAAGGGGGCTGATGTGAGCTTCTCACTATAGTGTAGCATCACAAATTTTTACTATCCAAAAGTGTTAGGACGGTTCGGATTTCGAAAATTCTTTCACATTATTCACGCTAGTGATTAATTTATGCAGAATAATTTTTTAATTATCCGTATTAAATTTTTTTTTCCGTTTATTAGTTTTACGCTAAATTTTTATGTGATATGGGTGCGTAAAAACGAGAGGAATTGAAAAAGAAAAAAATTATGACTTTTAAATAAGTATTTTGGAAAATATTCAAAAACCAACTTTTTGAGTTTTTCTTTGGATATTTTCCAAAATATTTGTGTAAAAGTTAAATTTTTTTACTTTTTTTTATTCCTATCATTCTTATTTATTCATATCACATAAAAATTTGACGTAAAACTAATAAATGTGAAAAAAATTGAATAAAGACAACCAAAAAATTATTTTGCACAAGTTAATCACTAACTTAAACCCCCGAGTTCAATGCATTTGCACTGGTAAATCAAATTCACTCTTTTACGAAAATTTAATTTTTGTAATTGTGACGTATTGAAAAATACTAACATGATAATAGAGAATTCACAATATATGTTTTGGTCTCTAGACTAATGTCCAAATATTACTTGTTTCCACTAAAAATAAAATTTAGCTCATTTAGATAAGAGACATGAGTTATCTAAAATCGTGAGTATTTTTTGGTTGAATACAAAAAATATTGTTTAAGATGTATTTTATTAACTAAAATAAATACTTATTTTTTAATAAAAATGATGTATTATGAGACAATAATTTGTCCCACGAAGCGAAAATTTGAGATAATGTCATCTCTTGTCAAGTAAAAATTAAGTACTTAAAAAATAAAAATTTTAGAAGAACGGACCTAATTAGTCAAGTTTGGCCACAAAAAAAGAAGTAAAATTGTCCCAGCGAAATTGGGAGGGAGGGGGGCTGCTGTCCCCAATGGGACAGCAGCATGCTGCTGCGCTCCATTTTGGGGCCCACTCCGGTCACGCTCCGATGATCTGAATCGTTCACTTTGTAGAACTCGTCGAGTAGAATAACTATGCAAAAAATCAACTTAATTGGATATCATTAAGTACCTGATCGGAACATTTTTATCTTAAAAAGAATGGATCCGAAACACTGGATCAAATCCACTGTAACCCATGGACTGAGAGTTATATGGGTTCCGATCAGGTATTTAATAATATCCAATTAAACTGATTTTTTGCATAGTTGTTCTAATCGACGAGATCTACAAAGTGAACGATTCAGATTATCAGAGCGAGACCGAGGTGGGCCCCAAAATTGAGGCAGCAGCACGCTGCTGTCCCCTTGGGGACAGCAGCCCCCCCCCGCCCCCCGCCCCGCGAAATTGAAGCAAAAGGCTGTTAAGTCGGCCACGAAACTCGTGCACATAGAATGTCCAGTGGGGGCTACCTAGCCTTTCCTTACGTCAGTTTTTAACATTAATTTAATCGTGAGATACTCTCCATGTGTGTCGGACTGTACAAACCCTGCTTTCGGCGTCCGGATCCTCTATATGGAAAAAATCTTCTATGCAAGTTGACGCACGTGTGCCTCTAGACACGTTTTATTGAGTGTTACTATTTGTTTCGGCTCTTCGGCCATGAGAAAGCAATTATTCAGTGCTTGATCATAAAATCGCATGTTTAAATTTTACGGAAGTCAATTATCTCAAATTTTGAGGTCATTGAAAGTTTGTCCGATTTTTATCTTTGAGGCTCCATAGTTAGTTGAGATCTGTACAAACTGGTCTGGACATATTTTATTTTTAGAGCGCTAGAGCAGGGCTGGCCCAGGCTCACCAGGCTATTGCCTAAGGCCTCCAATTCTGGGCCACCAAATATCAGTATATATGAAAATTGTACTCTCTCCATTCCAAATTGGACGATAATTTTTTATATTTTTGCCAATTTCAATTTCTTATATTTTTCAATATGAATCTCAAAAAATATAAAATGTGGATCTTGTTTGATAGTTTACGATTAGTTCTATTATACAAAATTTTCAAACCCCTAAAAAATATTATTGATTGAAAATATAAGTAATGAAAATTTCTAAAATTGTCATCTTTTTTGGGACGGATGAAGAGTATGTTAAGAATTTTTCTATTATGTTGTTTGCAGTCTAGTAGATAGATAGGTGTGTGTTCGAGTCCTGGTAAATACATTTTTATACCGCACATATTTTGCAGCTTGTACTCAAGAAAAAACAATACTGCTGGAAGCGAGAGTCAAACTCACAACCCTAGCTAGTAAACCTTGTTACATTGCATGGCTCAGGCACTGCACCACAAGGCAGCTTTGTTCTATATGATAAGAAAGATTTATATATATAGTGAGCTTCCATTAAGAGATTTCTTAATTTACTAAGTTAAGAATCTTATGAGTTTGACATTATTTTCGATCAAATTTTAATGATCCAAACCGTTTAATGTGTTTAAAACGTAATTTTAAAGGTATTTGCAAAAGGTCGGTGAAAATTATGACAAAAAATGGCTTGATCCGAACAATTTTTCAGAAAAGTGCATTTAAACGCTATAAATGCATTTTTATGAAAACCTGTTCGAGTCAAGCCCTTTTCGGTCATATTTTTTGTTGATTTCTGGATATGACTTTGAAAATCATGTTCTGATCATATTAAGCAGTCCGAATCATAAAAATTCGATCAAAAAAAGGGAGGTCCTTAACTATAAAAGGGTCCATTTTAAAATCTCGCCTAGGGCCTCAAAAATCTCAGGGCCAGGCTTACGCTAGAGAGATGCCACGCAAAGTTACGAACCTTTGTTTGGTTTTCATTTTTGGATATTTTAGTTTTGGTAGTAGGCGGATAGAAAAATAGGATAATGAGTAGATAAAGATAGAGAAAAAAATAACAGTAATAATTAAAAAAATAGAAAAATAATTATAGAAAAAAATAAAATAAAAAATAAAAGATAAAATAAAGTTAAAACTTAGAAAACGAACAAAGTGGTCACGTAATCTTCCATTTCCGTGGGAGAGACGCGCGCGGGGGTACCTTGCGGTCCCTTTCCACAGAAGCCAATAAATAAAGTACTCCACAAAACAAAAAGCAAACTCAATTACAGACCGCCAATTCAACGGAAGCCACCACCAACTCAAAGACCGACATTTCTCCCAACGTACTCATTTTTTCTTCTTTTTCACTTTTATATATATATATATATATATGTATATGTCACAAACTCCAAAACCACGGCGCTGATAAAAAAAAACCTCCAAACCACGGCTATGAATTCTGAACAACATTACAGTATACTAATGAGGAGGCCTTGGTTACTATTTCACATGCATGATACATGTAAGATCCATAACCCGAAGCACCATATATATAATCAGTCCACTCTATTAACTCTTTTTTTTTTATCATTAGTCCACTCTATTAACTGTGAGGCATTATTTTTTAAAAGAAAAAAAAAGAATTAAGAAAGACTCATGGGAACCATTCGAGCCGACGAAATTAGTAATACTATTCGTCAACGTATTAAGCAATATAATAGAAAAGTAAAAATTGTAAATACCGGTACTGTGCTTAAAGTAGGCGATGGTATTGCTCGTATTCATGGTCTTGATGAAGTAATGTCAGGTGAATTAGTAGAATTTGAAGAGGGTACAATCGGCATTGCTCTGAATCTGGAATCAACTAATGTTGGTGCTGTATTAATGGGTGACGGTTTGATGATACAAGAAAGAAAGTTCTGCATAGGCAACAAGTTATATTGTAAGGGGTTTGATTTGCTCCTGTGGCTTTTACCCTTTTTAAAATGTTTTCCACGTATATGTTGTGTTCATCGTTTATTGTTAGGTGAATTAGTAGAATTTGAAGAAGGTACAATCGGCATTGCTCTGAGTCTGGAATCAACTACTGTTAGCGTTGTATTAATGGGTGACGGTTTGATGATACAAGAAAGAAAGTTCTGCATAGGCAACAAAGTTATATTGTAAGGGGTTTGATTTGCTCCTGTGGTTTTTACCCTTTTTAAAATGTTTTCCACGAATATCGTTGTGTTCATCGTTTATTGTTCTTCAATTCCTTTTATCTTGCATGTTAAGTATTTAGATAGCCAAAAAAAAAAAATCATATGTGTGTGTAGGGCCCTCCTAATTGGAAGAAAAAAATTTGATAAAGAAGTTATCACATTTTCTCTATGCAAACTTTTCACTCAGATTTCAGGATAATGTAAAGTTCGATGAATTTGATCGAGTATCCATAGGTATGTGATTGAGCTGATTTTATACAAGAACCCTCGTAAAAGTATTTTACATTTAATAAGCGGTTCAGATTGTTTGTGTATGGTCCATAGTTAGCAGTTCTTTTCTGAATGAACTTTTGATGGGAGTACGTAACAAATAAAAGCAGTGTGAAAAACGGACACATACTGGTATCCTTTTCGTCAATAATACTACTGGATTTGTACCAAAAAAATAGTAATACTACTCCGCAAAAATACTACTGGATCGTTATTTTCTTTTACGGTGATTAAACGAACGATATCTTACCTAATATGGAAGGCGGGAAGCTTCTTCGAAAGCCGTATGGTAAACGCCGATAGGCCCTTTTTTCCAATCTACTGTATTTTCTCTCTATATATAGGGCGGTTCGAACTCTACCGAAGAAGATCTAGAGAGAGATAATGTAGCTGTGCGATGTGATCTGATTATTCTGGGACTGTATCTGATTATATTATATAGAATGGTACCACACACAGATACTAGGATGATATGATTTCTGGGACTCTCTCCCTCTCATGTAATATAGAACGTTCATTAATAATACTCCTTCCGTCCATTTTTAAATGTCTTGTTTCGTAATTTCAACTTATTAAAAAGACATTATCATTATACCTTTCACATTAACTTTTTCCTTCATTTTTCCTACTTACCCATCATCATTACACTTTTACTCACTAATTTTTCAAAATGAAATCTACTTTTAGGGACAAAATAGACAATACACCAACTTTTACCCACTAACTTTACAAAATAGACACTTATTAAGGAACAGCCCAAAATAAAATACTGAACTCTAAAAAAAGGACGGAGGGAGTATGTAATTATTGGTTTGAAATTGGTGAATTTTGTTTTCGTTAATTTTCGGTTTGAACGGCGTACTTGATTATGCCAAAAAAACTGGCAACCTAGGCTGGGGCGAAAATTCCAAAACTCTGGAACAAAAGACAAGTTCGTATGAAACAAACCTGACAGTTGAATATCCACTTTATAGTAAAAAATAGGAAGACGACTATGGTAGGCCCAGATAGAGACGTTTTTATCGTTTCTTATAGGAGTAAACAACCACTCGTGAGGGCCTGCATCAGATGGGCTGGCTCCCACATCAGGAGTTTGGATTTGTGTGTGTGTTTAAAGTGTTTACTCTATCTCTCCCTAGTCAGCAATTGCCTAGGTGAGTTTGATAGGTAAAACTACCCTCTTATCCTCTCTAAAAAAAAAAGCAAAAAAAACAAACAATCGTGCACTCTGACTCATGACTCCGAGCCTTTTCTCCTCTGACTCACAGATTCCAATTCAACTACTTTTTCTTTCTCCATTTGTCATTTTGAAGCTCTCATCCACGTGCATTCAAGTGATCACAATGTGATGTTGAATGTTTTTCAATTGTAAATCAAAAATTCTTGAACATGTGTATAATTAATTACATTGGAGTATACATTGGAAGGTTGGAAAGAAATTGAAAAATAGTGACTTAGAAGAGACCAGCAAATTAATTTATATACAGAAATAAAAAGTTAGAGTAAAAAAGAGAGATCGAGTACTTCGAAGAAAATGAAAGTGAACATACAACTGATCAATCCGGGTATACTAATAATACTAACTAACATATCCATAATACCATGGAATTAATGGAATGTGGGTGTGCAAATAAACAAGACAAGATGGTATGAATTAAACGGATAAGATTTACCAGAGATAAACTTTAATCATGCAGTACAACTGTAGTTTGCGTTGTACTGAGATTTTGACCTCAATCTTATTGATTTTGGTTGATTTCATCAAAGTTTTAACTTTTATTCGAAAGGAAAAAAAAATATTTGATGCGAATGAAGTACACACATGACCGCCCACATAAGAAGTCATGTTTCTTTTCGAACAAACGTGACAGACAGAGAATCTTCAACTTTTGGACCACCCCCTAGATAACATGGTTTTGTTTTTCACGGGAAAAAAAAAAAAAAAAAACACCCTAGATCACATCACGTAGTCGCCTACTTCTTTCTCCCAGTAACAGATACCGATGACAGAAACAGACCGTATGTACCGATAGCATGCAAGGCCTACTTTGGATTTCGCATGGATGATCTGAGCCTACCATTATTTTAATAAAAAATTTCGATTAAGCTTGTGAAAAATTAGCTCAATCCGATATGTGTAGGTACTCAATCCAATCTTTTCATTTTTCATCTAATCTTCTCATTTTTTCCCGATTTTTCAAAAATAATAAGATTATAAAAAAATTGTTAATGCAGATGAAAGAGGATAGAAAATCAGTGGGAGATCATGAAATTGCCCAAGTACTCTAGGAAGAACAAATCAAAAAGTGTAGGAACTTTCAGACACAGCTCTGAACACAATTGTGTTTTTTAGCTAAAAGACCAAAAAAAAAGGAGTGTAGATATAAAAAAGGGGAATGTGAAAATCAATTTCGAAAATATACTCCATGAACACAAACAATACATCATTCCCCAAATCCGAAAGCATGGCCAATCGTGAACTATGTGACCATCATGGAACACAAAGCCTAATTAAAATATATTAATAACTCGAAACAAATAACAATGGAGTACTGAACAATATTGCCTGAGATTTCCTAGTCCTAAAATAACGGCTTGCCCCAAGTGTAGGGCTAAGACCGACGTAACACAATATCCGAAAAGTTCGGAGTCGAATCCACAGAGACTGTGATGTGTGATGACTAAAAAAACTCGAGTTGTTACTGATTAAACTGGCTCTTAGGTAGCCACCCCTTGTCGATTGGTTGAAATTAACTAAAACCTAAAAATTGATTGTACTTTTCAGATAATTTAAGGGAGGTACGGTCGTAAGGTTCATAGCACACGCAACCGGCCCGGACTCATCTGCTCCAATTGGTGTTCTTAAAACATTTGATTTTAAACTTAAAAAGATACCCGCAAGATGCGAACCTTTATGGTCGCCGTTTACGCATGGGCAATGGAGAATGAGTTTTGAATCTCCATTCCCCCGTTCATATGAGTTCCGACAATGCCCAGGTTCGTCTACAGGAAGTATTTTACCAATCTAAAATTATTGTTTTTACATTTTTTTATTTCGAAATAGGAGCAGAACGCGTTTGAACTAGCCACGGTGTGCTAATTACCCCGCGACCCTACCTATATGACTACTCATTCATTATTAAGCAAGAAACAAAAGAAACCCTAATTTGAAACATGCTTCCATTACACGAGATGAAAAATAAACAAGAAATATCAACTAATCAAATATTAACGAATAACTTTCATAAAGAACTGAAATTAAAACGAATTACCGGAGTGCAAGTAATTAAACAAAGTTTCGAAAACTTGAAAGGAAAAAACAAAACTTTGAAGAAATCAATCTAAAACTGTAAAATAAAATTTGGAATGTGTACTGAAAATAGGCGCAGCCCCGTTCGGATAAATAAGTCAAGTGGTTTTTTTTTTTTTTTATCATTATTCAAAAAAATTCCTCATTTGTTATTTTTTCGTCAATTTTTTGGGGATTATTGCTTCGTCATGATGAAAGGAATCTAAAAATAAAAAATTACGATCAAAACTTAATTTTTTTTAATAAATACAAAAATAAGCTAATAAGCCAATTTTTTCGTCTTTATTCAAAAAAAATTGGATTTCGATGGTAATTTTTTACTTTTTAAATTCCTATTGTCATGAAGAAGCAATAATCTCCAAAAAAATTGACAAAAAACTAATAAATACAAAAAAAAATTGAATATGAATAAAAAAATAAACCAAATAACTTATTTAGCCGAACGGCAAATCGCTGCCCCGTTCTTTCTTCTTTTTCTTTAATGCGTGCCACCCAAGAAGATATCACCGCACTTACCCAAAAAAGAAAAAAAGAAAAGAAAAGAAGAAGATATCACCGCCCTCTTTCTTTGTTTCGTCCGTGGTCGTGAGTGAGTCCCCTTGTTCGTTAGGGTTTGACTGTACAAACAGGGATAACATACTTACGTCAGTTTATAACATTAATCGTGAGATACTCTCCCTGTGTCGGACTGTACAGACCCTGCTTTCGCGATCCGGATCCTCTGTATGGAAAAAAATTTAAATGCAATGGTGGTTATTTGTAACAGAAAAGCTATGAGTATCGACCATGGAGAGGGAAATCAGACCGACGGCTGTCTATGGGCCGTCTCTGACCACCGGACGGCCGATCCGAGCCGTCCAAAAATTCTAAAAAAAAAAACCAATGGGGCCCGCGTAGGAATCAACGGCATCCGAGGTGTGTAGGGTGATTGATTTGAGCACCTTTTTTTCATGTATATATGTATATATGTGTATATACACGAAAAAGTGATGCTCGGATCAAGCACCCTACACACCTAGGATGCCGTTGATTCCCGCATAGAAGCTCATCGGTTTTTTTTTATAGAATTTTTGGACGGCTCGAATTGGCTGTCCGATAGTTGGAGACGGCCCGCCAGCGGCCGTCGGTACGATTTTCCTCCCCCATGGTCTTTACATATAGCACAACTCTATTTGTAACGGCCTCTCATATATAATGGATTTTATATATGTGTAGGTTTCAACCTAGATGAGAGAAGCAATACAGTTAACCATACATTAATTGTATTGAGGAATGTACAAAACCACGATACAGTCATTTCGAGTTGCGTATATAAAAATAATTGGAGTGCAAAAACCAGTTTGTTAATAAAGTGGGTAATGGTGACATGTGGATGCACCCTAATTCTGATAGGAAAGTTCAAACACAATTTATTAGTGATGCTTATGTATATTACTAGAGTAAATTATATACATTGGCGGTGCAAACATTTATTTTCTTCAAATCAATTACATTGCATCATGTCATCAAACTAGTAGTTTCAATTACTCCCTCTGTCCCTAATTAACTGTCCATGTTACTATTCC
Source organism: Rhododendron ovatum (assembly GCA_019656835.1). NCBI lineage: Eukaryota > Viridiplantae > Streptophyta > Magnoliopsida > Ericales > Ericaceae > Rhododendron > Rhododendron ovatum. The sequence continues at coordinate 48,378,231 of CM033792.1, read as the reverse complement.
GGACATTTTAAAAAATCATTTATATCTTCCAGAGTATAATATTTTTTCTTATTTGATAGATCTCAATTGATTTTATTAGACAAAATTTTGAAAATTATGAAAAACAGTATAAATTAAAAGATATAACTCATTTTAAAAAATTTGGAAAAAGTGAAAGTGGACAATTAATTAGAGACAGAGGGAGTAGTAGTTTATATCGACATAAAACAATATAATTGATTTGAAAAAAATAAATATTTGTACGGCAGTATAAATAATTTAATCTCCTTACGTATATGCCCCGTAGAGTATATCACGTAGACATGCCACACTTGTCTTTTTGTCACACTGTTTTTTTAGTTTACTTTTTAAATTTGATCATGTTTTTGACATTTTAAAATTTTCTTGGCAGAAAAATTTCCAAAAATTTTGAGTTGCACCAGTCACCTTAGTCACATAATCATTTGAAATGTTTTAATTGTGTTCTCGCTCTCAATCCTCACTCTCACAAATTTTAATTGTTTGAGATGCAATTCGAAAATGCTTTCACACTCACGTACGCGTGCACGAATTATGTGATGCAGAACATGAACGTGCACAAAAATTGGTAAGCGGTAAGGCTTCCCTCTTAAAATCTAGAGCAGTGTTAGCATAAATTTTGAAGTAAAGTTGGATGATTCGTAAATACCCTTCTCGATATCGGATTGAGGTGATTTTTTTTCAGGGACCTTAAACGACGTATTTTGAACAAAATGAGCGGCTCCGATCATTTTTGTGGGACCGAAGGCGGGCGCAAAGGGGATCTGTACGCAGCTGTTGTACAGCAGCTGCTGTACCAGTAGCATTTTTGTATAATCTATCCCCTTTGAGATTTTGGAAAATGTTAAATTTTAAAAGGCATGGATAATGCCACGATAACTTCTGTTTATGCCACGAATATTGCATTGATCTGACATTTCTAGAAGATATATTGGAACCCAAAAACAAGTCTCCATTGTATTAATTAGTGTCCTAGAAATAGAAATCCAAATCCAAGCAAACGGGTCAAGATTGTTCTATGATGGAAGCTGATGTCGAAAATGGATGAGAGATAGGAACAAGGAAAGACGATGAACAAGGAACAAGGGAATAAGGAGAGACGATGAACAGAGGAAAGGAAATTCTGGAAGTTGTACATGTGTGGATAGGTATAAAATTGTCACGATAGCATATGCGATTGTGTTACCAACAAAAGTTATCGTGGGTTTATTGCCACCTATTTCAAAACTAATTTAATTAGGGTAAGGAAGCTGCTTGTCCTTTTGCGTCAAGTTGATGCACGTGCTTCTAGACACGTTTTATTGAGTATTACGTATTTGTTTCTGCCCTCGGGCTATGAGAAAGCAATTGTCCAGTTCTTGACCATGAGGTCACCTGTTTTGAATTATACGGAAGTTAACCATCTCAAATCATAAGGTCATGGGTAGGGCTGCAAACGAGTCGAGCCGAGCCGAGCTTTACGGTGTTCAAGCTCGTTTATTAAGTTTTTAACGAACACGAGCTCGAGTTCGAGCTCAGTAAAAACTTAACGAGTCGAGCTCGAGCCGAGCAGGGCTTGGCTTGACTCGAGCTCGAGCTTGTTCACGAGCCTTAACGAACCAACGAAAATTATATATATATCCTCACATAGGCCTAATACAACCAAAAATATTTTGATTGTGAAGGTATATATCTTTCATTTTCCTATGGAGCGGGGGTGTACTGGTATATGTGTGCTCTCGCTTCCTTTGGTTGACTAGAAAGTGAAAACAGAAAAAACAAATTATGAAATAACAATAAAAATCCTAAGTTTAAGTATATATACCCCGGCTCGCGAGCCGACTCGAGCCGAGCTTATCCTAGCTCGAGCTCGGCTCGTTTACAAAACGAGCTGAAAAAATCGGCTCGAGCTCGTTCATTTAACTTCCGAGCCGAGCTTGAACGAGCCGAGTTGCGAGCGGCTCGGTTCGTTTGCAGCCCTAGTCATGGGGGTTATGTTCGATTTTTACATTTGAGGCTCTATAATTAGTCGAGGTACGCACAAATTAATCTGAACACATTTTATTTTTAGAGCGCTAGAGCAAGGCTAGCCCAGGCCCACCAGGCCATCGCCTAGGGCCTACAGTTCTGGCCCCAAATATCGGTATATATCAAATATTGTACTCCCTCCGTCCCAAATTGGAGGACAATTTTTTATATTTGAGCCAATTACAATTCCTTATATCTTTTAATATGAATATCAAAAAATATGTAATATAGATCTTGTTTGATGATTTACAATTAATTCTACTATATGAAGTTTTCATACCCCTAAAAAACATTATTGATTGAAAGATAACAGTAATAAAATTTTTTAAAATTGTCGTCTTTTTTGGAAGGCAGGAGGGAGTATGTTAAGAATTTTTCTATTAGGTTGCTTGCAGTCCCGTAGATAGATAGCCAATATAGGTGCGTGTTCGAGTCCTGGTAAATACAGGACATTTTTAGGCCGCACATATTTTGAAGCTTGTGCACCAAAAAACATTAATACTGCTGGAAGCGAGAGTCAAACTCACAACCCTAGCTAGTAAACCTTGTTACATTACATGGCTCAGGCACTGCACCGCAAGGCAATTTTGTTCTCTATGAAAAGAAAGATTTATATATAAGAATGAGCTTCTATTAAGGGATCTCTTAACTTGCTAAGTTAAGGATCTTATGAGTTTAACAATGTTTCCAATCATATTTTGATGATTTGAATCGTTCAATATGTTTAAAACGTGATTTTGAGGGTATCTGTGAAAGATCGGCGAAAAATATGACTGAAAATGACTTGATTTGAACAGTTTTTCATAAAAATGCATTTAAACGCTATAAATGCATTTTTATGAAAAACTATTCGGATCAAGTCTTTTTCGGTCATATTTTTTGCTAGTTTATGGCAAGAACTTTTAAAATCACTTTCTGATCACATTAAACGATTCGGATCATCAAAATTTGATCGAAAAAAATGAGATCATTAACTTAACTCAATAAGGAAGGTCCTTAACTATAAAATGGCCCATTTTAAAATCTCGCATAGGGTCTTAAAAATCTTACGACCAGGCTTGCACTAGAGAGATGCTATGCGTACCTTTTTTTGATTTCCATCTTTAGGTGTTTTAGTTTTGATAAATGAAAAAATAATTAAAAAAATAAAATAACAATTAAAAAAATAAAATTAAACTTGAGGAAAACAAACGAAGCCGTAACGTAATCTTCCATTTCCGTGGAAGAGACGCGCGCGGGGGTACTTCGCGGTCCATTTCCACAGAAGCCAACAAATAAGTACTCTACAAAAAAGCAAACTCTCAATTATAGACCGGCTGCACCGGCATTTCAACGTAAATTGCTGCTCCCCCTGACACACACCCCCCGGCCCCACCTCCCTTTTTTCCGGATTACCCCCTCTCTCTCTCTCTCTCTCTCTCTCTCTCCCTCCCTCCCTTCCTTTTCTTTCTTTCTACGTTTGCTTCTTTTCTTCTTCTTTTTTTCCTTTTCTTTTCCAGTTTTTTTTTCCATTTTTTTTCATTTTCTTTCTTTCCGGTTTCATTTTTCTTTTTTTGTCCTTTATAGATTAAAAAATATAATTACAAAAATAAATGTTCTAATTTTCAATCCGTTTGAATCGGTGCAAAGATGTTATTTTTCTGATCATTTCATCCTAAATGGGCGTAATAAATTTTTAGCTCCAAAACCTTTCAATGAACACCCTAAGAGAGTTCTGAAACTAAATAATGAGTCTTACGGTGCTCATTGAAAGGCCGTGAAGCAAAAAATTCATTAAGATTACAATTAGTGTTCGGGAACTAATTACGAAATGTATTTTGCAAACGACATACTAATCCAGAATACAAATGTTATATTTAGGATTACTTTTTTTTAACTATAGTACAATTTTATAAATTTGTTAACCATTATTTAGCAAATATCCTCTTAACTGATTCAGTAGTATGTTACTTCAAATCACGTTTATACTCCATAGGATTGCAAATGGCTAGTTTCTATTTTTTTTATAACTAAAACGGAAACGTTTTAGGGGCTACTGTGTCAATGGGGGCAGCAGAGCCCCCGGGTCCCCCATACTTTTTTATTTATTTTTTTATTTAATTACTTATATCTTATTTATTTAATTTCTATAAATACACCCTTTGTATATTTAAAAATATAATTCAAGAATTAAGTGCTTTAATTCTCAATTCAATTAAATCAGAGTAAAGATCGTTTTTTTTATTATTTTATTTTAAACGGTCATAATGAATTTTTGGGTTTAAGGCTTTTCAACAAACACCCTAAGACTTATTATTTAATTTCAAAACTCTTTTAGGGTGTCCATTGAAAGAACTTGAAGTCAAAAATTTATTATGACCATTTAGGATGAAATGATCAGAAAAATAACAACTTTGTACCGGTTCAAACAGATTAAAAATTGGAACACTTATTTTTGTAATTATATTTTAATCTATAAAGGACAAAAAAAGAAAAAGAAAACAGTCGGATAAACATAATCAATTGAAACACTTTTTTTTTCTCTCAATTACTTTACAAAGTCTAGAATTAGATTTGAACCTAATATTAAAGAGAAAAAAAAATTCAAATTGAAAAGAAAGAAAAGGAAATAAAATGTAAAAAAAAAACAAACCGGAAAAAAGAGAGAGAATAAACTGTAAAGAAAAAGAAAAGGGCGAGAGGAAGGGAGGGAGAGCGCCCGGGGGTGGGTGTGGGGAGGGAATAGCAGGCCTCATTTCAACGGAAGCCACCACCAACTCAAAGACCGACATGTCTGTCCAAAACTCTTTTCTTCTTCTTTTTCTCAAACTCCAAAGCACGGCTATGAATTCTGAACAAATGGCCATATACTATATAATAGTCCACTCTATCAACTGTACGGTATTATTTTTTTAAAGAAAAATAATAATTAAAAAAGACTGATGAAAAGTAAAAATTGTGAATATTGGAACTGCACTTAAAGTAGGCGATGGTATTGTTCATATTTATGATTTTGATGTAATATCAGGTGAATTAGTAGAATTTGAAAAGGGTACAATCGGCATTGCTCTGAATTTGGAATCAACTACTCTTAGTGTTGTATTAATGGGTGACGGTTTGATGATACAAGAAAGAAAGTTTTGCAAAGGCAACAAGTTATATTGTAAGAGCATCCGTATCAATTTTTTTAAATTTCAAACCAAATTATACTTAAAAGACCATTTTATTACTTTAGTTAGTCACTTTTAAAATGCATATTACATTAGACTCTCTATTTTAACATGTGATCTATTACTATATTATTTCTTTTTTCTTCCAATATAATACTATTGAAATGTTAATTTTTTTTATGTTTTCTCAAATGTAATACTCTATAGCGGCTATATTTTCGTAACGACTAAATTTTTGCAATGACTATATTTAAAGAGTATCCATATCAGCCTCAACAAATTTAAGTAAAATAATAACATATTCCTAATCCCTCTGTTGGTCATACAAGAAAGAGAGAGCAATTTTTCGATAAAAAAATCAAGTTTTTTTTGTGCATAATTTTTCTAGTTTTTTGACATCAAATTAAAAAACTAATTGACATCTCTAATTCGGTGTCAAAAAATTTTAAACTATGCACAAAAATATATAATTTTTATTATAAAAATTATGTAGTTGGTGTCTCTATTATACTCCAATGTACATAAGCAGAGTTTGATTATCGTAAACACTCATTTCCCTTCCCAAATTTCCTAAAATAAAATAAAATAAAATAAATTTAATGAATAGCAAAAAAATACTTTTTTATTAAAAAATTACACGTCCTTTTGTACAGGACCAACGGATGGAAAGAGTACTACTCTATACATCAAACCCATTATTTTATTTATACTTCAATAATCTAAATACTTTTCGTGCTTGAGAAAGAAGTGAGGCCAGAGCCATGTGGGGAAACGAAGACAGACACATTAAAGTATAATATAAAATTTTGGTTAGCCTATGAACAGTTGCTCATTACAAAAGCCAAGCAACTGTAACATTCGTTTCTCTAACCCATGAACAAGCAAGACTGATGCATCACCTTTTTCTCCCTTTTACTCGCTTTATAGTTTTACAGGATGAGAAACGAGCCTAGTGTGGATACTCTAAGAGTATGTTTGGTTGGATGGAATTAAGGTTGAAATAGAATAGTCATTCTAATAACTTATTTATTCCAATATTTGGTTCACCATTGAATAATGAAATGATGATTCCAAATGGAATCACTATTCATAGTAAAGGAATTGTCATTCCATAAAAAAACTAAGGAATTGTTATTCCATTTTTTTGTCACACCAAAATTACTAGTGTCACTCCAACATTCACTATTGCCACACAAAAAATTACTATTGTCACTCTAAAAAATGCTATTGTCACTCAAAAAATTACTATTGTCACTCCAAAAATTGCTATTGCCACATTATTCAATTGGAGATGAGAATGATTATTCCATTCTTAATTCCTCCAATTCTATTCCATTCTTAATTTCATTTCTATTCACATTTTATTCTATCCAACCAAATGCACCTTAAGGGGTTTGATTTCCTCTTGTTGTTTTTGCCCCTTTTAAGGAATTTTTCATGTATATCGTTGTGTTCATTGTTTATTGTTCTTCAATTCCTTTTATCTTGCATGTTAAGTATTTAGATAGCAAAAAAAAGAAATTTTACGGATCAAAAAAAAAAAAAGAAAGAAATTTTCATATGTGTGTATAGGGCCCTCCTAATTGGAAGAAAAAAATTTGATAAAGAAGTTATCACATTTTCTCTATGCAAATTTTTATTCAAATTTTAGGATAATGAAAAATTCGATGAATTTGATCGAGCATCATTAGGTATGAGATTGAATTGATTTTTCGCAAAAGCCTTCGTAAAAATATTTTTTATTTAATAAACGGTTTGAATCGTTTGTATGAGACTTATGATTAAGTTCTGTTCTGAATGAACTTTTGATGGGAGTGCGTAACAGATAAAAGCATTGTGAAAAATGTGTCAGATAAATGGACATATACTGGTATCCTTTTCGTCAATAATACTGACTTGTACCAAAAAAATAATACTACTCCTTAATAGTACTATCGTTATTTTCTTTTTCAGTGATTAAACGGATCTTATCTTATCGGAAAAATGACGGTCAATGACGTGTTTTGATAATTAATATCTGTCAAGGACATTTTCAGTATTAACAAATATTCTTAATTTATTCTTAACTGATATTAATTATCAAAATACGTCTTGGGCCATTATTTTCCCTATCTTACCTGATGACATGGAAGGCAGGAAGGTTCCTAGAAAGCCATATGGTAAAAGCCGATAGGCCCGTTTTTCCAATCTACTACTATGTTCTCTGTTCTCTCTCTCTCTCTCCATCTCTCTCTCTCTCTCTCTCCCTCTCTCTCTCTCTCTATATATATATATATATATAGAGAGAGAGAGAGAATCTAGCTAATATTAAGTACAAAGCTCTCCTCAGTCCTCCCAAAATGGAGAGATCATTTGCTGCTATTCTTCTCCTTTTCTCACTTCTGCCTCTGATCTCCACCACTAAATTCCGCCACAGCTACCTCTCACCGCCAAAAACTCACTTCTCACCATCATCACCGCCAAAAAAACCTCACTTTGTGATCTCCACCACTAAAACCCACCACAGCTACCTCTCACCACCAAAAACTCACTTCTCACCAGCATCACCGCCAAAAAAACCTCAGTTCGTGATCTCCACCACTAAAACCCACCACAGCTATCTCTCACCACCAGAAACTCACTTCTCACCACCATCAGCGCCAAAAAAACCTCAGTTCGTGATCTCCACCACTAAAACCCACCACAGCTACCTCTCACCACCAAAAACTCACTTCTCACCACAATCACCACCAAAAAAACCTCAGTTCGTGATCTCCACCACTAAAACCCACCACAGCTACCTCTCACCACCAAAAACTCATTTCTCACCGCAATCACCGCCAAAAAAGCCTCACTTCGTGATCTCCACCACTAAAACCCACCACAGCTACCTCTCACCACCAAAAACTCACTTCTCACCACAATCACCGCCAAAAAAACCTCAGTTCGTGATCTCCACCACTAAAACCCACCACAGCTACCTCTCACCACCAAAAACTCACTTCTCACCAGCATTTCCGCCAAAAAAACCTCACTTCTCACCACCGTCAACACCACCAGAAACTCACTTCTCGCTGCCATCACCACCCAAAAAAACTCCCCAAAATACTCGCTTCTCACGGCCACCACCAAAGAGCACTGCACCGAAAACTCACCATTCACCACCAACAAACACTCCACCAGAAGCTCACATCTCGCCACCATCACCACCAAAACAAACTCACTTCTCACCTCCATCACCACCAAAAAAAACTCCACGAAATACTCGCTACTCACCACCACCAAACAGCACTTCACCAAAAACTCACCATTCACCACCAACAAACACTCCACCAAAAACTCACGTCTCACCAGCATCAGCGCCACAGCCGGGGACCACGTTATCGGAACTATCGTTCCTCGTGGGTCGCTCTGGGAGGATTGTCCTGGGGTTTATCGCTGTTATGATTGTGTCCCTAATTTCGTTTCTTTGTCGCAAATGGTGTCCTGGGGTTTATCGCTGTTACCTCATCTTTGGCATATGAGTCTTAATCCGGTAATTAAATATTCCCTTATTCATATACTCAGTCTATAGTTTTATATGAATACACTTTTTCTCTGTCTAAGACTTCCTCCACCCGCCTCTCTCCGAAATCTGAACTTGACGGTTGATATACTGTGATGAATAAGCATCCCGAATTTTTGAACTGAAGCTTTAGATCTATGTCTTGAGGTGGAAATTGACTTAAAGGATAGGCAAGAGAAGCATGCGCTTCGGGCCTCAAAAATAGGCTAAAAATGAGAACTCCAAAATTTTAGGATTCCGATTTTGTTTCGAGTCCCATTGTGATGTTTCGAACCGTTGATCTTATTTAAATTAGTAAAATAGGGGACCTTGCAACAATTCAGCTCAATTTGTTATTCGTAAGGGCTTGATCCAAACAGTTTTACAGAAATTGTGACAGAAACTAGTGTTTGCAAAACCGTTTGAATTAAGCCCTTACCAAGATTAGCCCTGATTCGAATCCTGAATTTTTGAACTGAAGCTTTACATCTATGTCTTGACGTGGAAATTCTATCAACCGATTTCTCTAAAGAGCAAAGCCGGCCCTGAGCTAAAGCAAGTATTGTGGTCGCTTTAGGCCTCCAAAAAATTCTGAATTGTAAAGGCATCTCCTACTTTTTTTTATCCCTCCTTATAATTCAACAAAAGAGACTCTATTTTTAATTTTTGCTTTAAGCTCTCGAAAAGTCAGGGCTGGCACTGGGAAATTGTTTCAATCGATTTCGCCAAACAGTCTTTATTTTTGCTAGGGTTTGTGAGGTCTATTACGTCTATCTCTCTCCTCTTATCTCAAATTCTTTCAATGTTTTGGTCGAGAATAAAGGGTTGAATAGAGTTGAGAAAGATCGATGTTATCCGGTTCAAAAAAAAGAAGAAGAAGAAAGACAACAATCGATGTTATCAGAGAATGGTTGTAAAATATGAGTACATTAATTTCTTATTCGGAAAATCTATGTCTTATCGAATATTTTATTTTGCTTAACTTTGATGTTCTTGATATTTTTTTCCCAGGAACTTGATAACCCTACGTTTGAAGCTGAAGTTTGCAGGAAGAGATCTAGAGAGAGATGAATGTAGGTGGGACACGATGTGATGATATGATTTATTTTTAATTTCTTTTGGTTACTAGGATGATATAATATTCTGGGACTCTATCTGATTATGTAATATAGAATGATATATATTTTTATTTTATTTGTTGATAACTATGATGATATGATATTTTGGGACTATCTCTCTCTCTCTCTCTCTCTCTCTCTCTCTCTTATGTAATATAGAATTTTCTAATATAGTATCTAATGATTGGCTTGAGATTGGTGAATTTTGTTTTCGTGTATTTTTGGTTTGAGCGTACGGCGTACGGTTATTATGCCAAAATACTGGTAGCAACAAAAAAAGTCAGATTCGTTTAGAAACAAACCTGACAGTTGAATATTCCAGTTTTGGAAAGCAAACTATATGGTGGCGTAGGTATATGAAGATGGTGAGACTTTGAGACGTTTTTGTTGAAATGGGGATGGTGTCGTGCAGTAGTGTGTATAACATCGTGTTGTGCACCTTCGAACTGTTTGATCGTTCATCCAATGGTTCAGATTTCATCTTAGCAATGATCGGTTTTTGATCGTTGGTTGTCGAGATGAGATCCGAACCGTCGGATAAACGATCAAACGACTCGGAGGTGCACAGCACGGTGCCTCATTGCACAACACCAACCTAAAGTCCATTTTTGTCCTTCTTACGGAGTAATTACTAACAACCAATCGTGCTCACAGCTTCCAATTCAAACTACTTTTTCATTTATATTCATGTGATCAAAATTTAACATCACAATGTGATGTTGAATGTTTTTCAATTGAGAAGAGACCAACAAATTAATTTTATATATATAAAAAAGTTACTCTTACACATTGGAAGGTTGGAAAGAAATTTAAAATAGTGACTTAGAGGAGACCAAAAAAATAATTTTATAGAAATAAAAAGTTAAGAGTAAAAAACTGAGCGTACTTTGAAGAAAATGAAAGTGTGCGTACAGCTGATCGATTCGGGTATATGCATTACTACCATGGAATGGAATGTGGGTGTGCAAATAAACAAAGACAAGATGATATATGAATTAAACGCATAAGATTTACTCCACTAGAGAAAAACTTGAATCATGCAGCACAGCTGGAGTTTGCGTTGGAACTCACCGTGAAGAAACTTCAAGAAATTCAGTTTTTGGTTACATCCTGGAATTGCTCTTTTCATTTATTTTTTTTAACTTTTCTTAGCTTGATAGGTATGCTCTGATTGTATTGAGATTTTGATCTCTTGTTAGAGCATGTACACTAGATTAGGTAAAAGAGCATTTAAGCTATTTTACTTAAGCAAAAATCCAAAATAAGCATTGCTCCAGGCTAACAATAGCCACTTTTGAGGTTAGGTAAATTAAATTTCGCTACAGTGTTTAGATAAATTTACCTAAGAACTCTTCACCATTTATATATTTAATATTATTTTTATTCCCTTCTAGCCCCTCTCTCTGCTGCAACAAGAAGAAGAATAGTGAAAAGAGAAGAAAAATAAAAACAAAAATAAAGCATTACTTTAATCAAAAATACGTAAAATAGATAATATTTGTATAATATTGAAAATGATGTGGATAGCGGAAAGAAAAAATGTGCAACCGTTCATTGGCATTCCTGGCTCAATTTTTGCCTAATTTGGTATATTTGCTGGGTGTTTGGACAAATAAACCAAAGTGACTTATTTTTTGTCCGTATTCAATTTTTTTTCATATCACTTGGCTTATCATTAATTTTTTAAAAATTATTACATCCTCATGACAAGAGGAATCTAAAGAGTAAAAAATGTTAATCGAAATCTAATTTTTTTTAAATAAAGACGAAAAAATTGGCTTATTAGCTTATTTTTTGTCTTTATTCAAAAAAAATAAGATTTGATCGAATTTTTTTACTTTTTCGATTCTTCTCGTTATGAAGAAATAATAATTTCTAAAAAATTAACGAAAAATTAACAAATACAAAAAAAATTTAAATAAAAACAAAAAATAAGTCACTTTGTTTGTTTATTTGTCAACACCCTGAAGTTTTGATTGGTTTGCTTTATTCAAAGTTTTAACTTATCACAAGGAAAAAAATTGATCCACGTGAAGTACACTCATGACCGCCAACGTGTTTTCGATAAACCAGACAGAATATTTTTAACTTTTGACCACCCATTCTAGGTATCACATCACATTGCGTACTTCTTTCTTTCCGAAACTGACTGTACGTAACCATGGCACGTGAGCGCACTCCGGGCTCCACAAGAGATGATACGAATTATTCAATAATTTTAAAAAAAATTTGAAATGAATTTAGAAAAAATTAGCTCAATCAGATATCTATAGATCTCAAATCAATATTTCATCTAATCTTCTCATTTTTCTCAATTTTTTTCAAAAATAATAAGATTGAATTGAATACCTAAACATATTGAATTGAGTAATTTTATTTAGACCTACTCAGATTTTATTTTAAAAAATTATTAAATTGTTTGGATCAATCGTACGGGACCTGAAATGGACCTCATGTGCTGTCTACGTACGATCTACTCCCTCCGTTCCATAATATTTGTCCGGTCCGCAAAACGGAGACGTAAAAATAATACTATTTTTGTAAGAATAGTTGAAAAAAAAATTAACAATTTACTAGATCTCGACGAGTTATTTTAACTTATGAAAAAAATTTAAAATTTTTTTCAAAAGAAATGTATTATTTTGTAATTCTCGTTTCGCGAACCGAACAAATCTTATGGGAGGGAAGGAGTATTTCCCCTGGTCGGTGTGCTTAGGCTTTACGCTCTTATACAAAGTGAGCCTACCTTTGGAACACCCTTTTAAACTTTCCGCTCGTACAAAGTAGGCCTACCTTCGGAACACCCACCGGAATCTAATGCATTTTACGAATATACAGTAGTATTGTGATTTGGTTTCTTAATCTTAAAGAATAACGGTAAACTAGAGTTAACCCCCTCTAACTAAGTCTTCAGTACACTTTGCTTCCTCAAACTTTTTTTTTGATATTCAATTCCCTCTAACTAACTGAAATGCTGATTCCATTTAGAAATGGATGGAAAAGATCACATGCCCTCTTTTTTGAAATTTTTAGGCGTAATTGCCCTCATATGTGGTCTACTTCTATATATACATACGTATATCATCAACAATGATCATCCCCTCTCTCTCTGTCTCTCTACGTCTGTAGCTGTCTCTCACTCTCTATCTCTCTCCCTCCCTCTTTATTTGGGTTTCAATGACTTCCTCATGCAATTCGGCCTAGATGAGCGGTGAGGAATCAACACTGTGCTAACATCTAAGACGAAAACGAACCCGTGCATAAAATTTTATGTTTATCAAGTCATATGCAATGTCAAGGAAACAATTAATAGCCCAAGATTCGACAAACATAAAATATGAATGCTTTAGATTTTCTGTCAACAAAAGAAGATAGCATATCCCAACGACTATTTGCAAATACTGCAAATCCTTTTTAAATATATTTTTCAAATCATGCCTGCAAATTTCAAATTGAGGGTGGCAAATAATAAATATAGATGTGAGAGAGAAATCTCCATATAAAGATTTATAAAAACAAGTATGAGATGGCTTGGACCCATCATAGAACTTAGAGAGAGACAGAAAAAACAGAACGCTCTATTTTTTTTTAAAGCTTTTTGGCAGCCCCCGGATCAAGGCCCGGTCAACCGGCCGGTTGACCTATATTCCAACCGCTACTCCATCTGCCCGACCTTCCGAAACAGCTAGACATATTTTGGCTTAATTTCAAACGGTCATAATTTCTTCGTCCGATATCGAAAACATGCAAATTATATATCGATTTCGAGGTCTTGAAATCAGCTTTCTAATAACACCAAAATCACATCACAATTCAAAGCACACAGAAAGTTATGATCAAAAGAGTAAGGGCTGGTAGCTGCCAAAAATAAAGGAATGTACATTTGGCCCCATCTCAATCGATGGTTGTTCTGTCAAAGGGTTGGGTTTCTTTTTTTTATCCGAAAGGGTTGGGTTTCCATTTCATCAGTTTCCCAAGTGTTTTTTAATAGAGGGCAAAAGTGTAACTTCCTTCCTCTCCGTTAATTAGGGTAGAGACAACGGAATCAGCATTTCAGTTAATTAGAAGAGATTGAGTGCCAAGAAAAAAAGTTAGAAGGGGAAGAGTGCACGTGAGGCTTAGAGGAGGTTAACTATAGTTTACCCAAAGAATAAAGAGCATAGATTCAACTTTAAAAAAAGAATAAAGTGCATAAATCGATCTGCACGTTTCTTTTCTCTTCCTCTAGAGGCACCGTAAAAAAACTAAAAATAAAAAACAGTACCATGTGAGACTGGGGCCTATTGGAATTTAGTATAAGAATACAGTTGCACCGGTAAGAGTAGATGTTGGAAATTTGGAATAGATCATTTTGGTTTGTTTTTATTTTTACATGATGAGTTTTATAATTGTCCTTGACAAGTTAAGTTATGGATAACATATCGGCAAGAGGAATGACCCCACTCAATGCAAAATTTCTTCAGAAATAATATAGTTTTTGGGGTATTTTTTATAAATTTCCACCATGAAATGTATTGCCCTAAACATATTGCCCCAATACCTCAACCAAATAACAAATCTTGCCGTTATTCCATGCGTATATCTTTTACAAGCTCCAATCTTCCCACTTTTCAGTCACTTTCTCCCCTAACTCTCGGTCTCAAAAAAATTAAAAAATGGAGAACGCACCCTTTGAAGGAAGAATCTAAGAGCATGTACATAAACATAGGTAAAATACCTGCTAAAAAAGCTACAATTTATACTTTACTGTACCTATCCATTTTTTCTTCCACACCACTACAGCCTCTTCATAATCTTCTCTCTATCCATTAAATTATAGAAAAGAATAAAATGAATGAGAGAGAGAGAGAGAGAGAGAGAGAGAGAGAGAGATGGAGGAAAAGGAATAAAAAAAAAAAAGGGTACCGAGGAACAATACCTCTGTTGCCTAGGCCGGTGTACATGCTCTAAAAAAAGCCTCTGTAATTGTTCTCATTTTTCATGCATCTTTCTTTCTCACTCTAATCTCGGGAAAGGAAAACAACATTTAAAAAGGTAAAAGCTAAACCTAGCTCTTCTAGTTTCAAAACCCTTAAATCTAGATTAATTTAGGCTAAATTGATTATCTTTTCAGTAGTGACTGTTTTTGTGGGGTTTTTTTTGTTGTAAATTGCAAAGTTATGTAGTGTATAATAATATTTGTGTCAAATTTCATGGTAACTTGTAGAAAATTTTCATGATTAGTATAGTCGATATGATTTGAATGCGTGCTTTGACTAATTTTGTGGCGAAATGTGTAATGAGTGTTAAACTTTTTTAGTTCGATGGCTCACGTGTTCATTTGTAGAGTAAATTAAGTTAAAATTGCATTATGGCCGACTGAAATATATGAATAGGTATTTACAACTCCATGTCTAGAGTGTTTAATTGACAACCCATGGTATAATGTGGAGCAGCGCGCAAGTGTTTGCTTGGACTTCTTGTCAAACAGGTTCTTGTAAACATACTGTCTAAGTTGTCCTTATTCACAGTTATAAATGGTATTTTTGTCTAAACGGTATACTTTTTTGACTCATTTTGTCTTCAAGTTAAAAGACAACTCATTCTCCCAAAATTTTGATATTTTTAGTATTATTTTATTTTCACAATTGTTTAAGTTTTCGTGGAACTTATTTGGGGAGGGGTATCTTGTGTAATTAAAGGAAAATGGCTTGGATTCTTTTGTTCAATCAAAATTTAACAACTTAAAATACACAAAAAAATTTATTTATTAACAAACATTCATGTTTTAACAAATCAAAAAAATCTAGCTTTTTGAGTCATATAAAAGAAAAGCAAAATAAGTGATTATTGCTCCTCCATTAAATTTCTTTTAAAGAAAATATGCTAAATAAATTAGATTATAAGTGCTAGCAAACAGAAACATAATATAGAATTTGTTCAGATTAATTTCTTTACCATACATCATTCATTCCGAGGATATGTGAAAAGCATGAAAATATGGAGAAGTTTAAAAAGTTTGAGCTGTTTGACATTGAAACCTGGGGAGTAGGAGACAGGGTCGATTTGTTGAATTGGGCTGTAGATAAAGAGTAAAATGATGATTCATAGAAGCCCACATAATATAGTAACTGAAATCATCGGCTTTAAGGGATGACTAAGATTGTCTAGTTACAGAAAGGGGCAACCACCCTTAGAAACATCCCTTCTTTCTGCTTATTAGCCTCATTCTCTTCAGTTACTTTCCAGATACTCATTCGAGTGATTCTATTTGCACACAACTTTCATTAGAGCATCTCCAGAACCCACACTCATTTATTGATAACCAGGGTGTCCGAGCCAACACCAGCCTTGTCTCAAGATGATATCCAGAATTCTCAGGGCTTCTTGAGAGTTCTTGGATTCTTGACCGCGTAGGGCATTGGCTATTGATTGCATCGGAATCTTGGCAGCAAAGCTTATCTCCACCTTAAATGTCTTAGAGTTGTATGGTCTTCGTCAGCGGCGGATTTAAGAAAGGACGAGTGGGGGCACCAGCCCCCACTGCTGCAAAATTCCGGAACTTTTTTATTTTATTTTTTAATTTTGACTTTAAAAAAATATTTGCTCCTTAGTCCTACCTTTTTGTCCTCTTTACAATTTCCACTGACCCATGTCTCTCTCTCTCTTTCCAAAACCGACCGAAATCGCCAGCGAGGGCAAGGAACCAGAGAGGCAAAGAGCCGATCGTCGACATCGAAGCTCGTCGGACCAGCTCCAACGCCGATCGCCGGAGATCGTCGAACGGTTGGGTATTTTTTTTTCCTCGTTTTGTTTCTCCTCCCTTTACAAGAAAAACTAGGGTTGTTTCTCATTCCTTTCCTGTGAATCTGTGTTCTTATGAATCATATTTTGATGATGATTCATTTGTTTGATTGATTCGAGGTCTTTGTGGGGAAGAAAACAAGGGGACTGGGGACCTAGGGAGGTGAATATGACAAATGATAATATATATATACCTATAGAATAATATAAAACAAGGGGAATAAAATAAGTCTACACTACTTTAGCAAACAAAATAATCAATAATGCCCACTACCATCAAAATGACCCCTTTGTTTTTTTCCGGATGTGTTATAAACTATTTTTTGTTTACAGATATGGAGATATACTATAAAACAAAGCCAAAAACTGATGAAATCCGTGATTCTCAAAAACAAGATGAGAGTTCTCTTTCCAAACGAAGTCGTGTGGATTTTAATTTGACAGAACTTCCCGCGGATCCAGGGCTATGTCCTTCGATTATGGATTGAAATCTAAATGATCAAGACCAAAAACAAGATGAGAGTTCTGTTATGCCCCCAAAGGTTTTCATTCCTAGCTACGCCACTGGTCTTCGTTGCCTTTTTCGGTCATCATTAGGACTTCCAGGGCATCGATTACCATTTACAAATGCATAAAATCAGCAAGTGTCAACAAATCCAGAAAAGATACCAATATCAACATGGAAAGAGTCCTAAACAAGCTTTTCTCGCCATACCTGCTAGACACGACATCCTCTAGCACAATGGTGAACCCTAGTTTATTCCTCGGAAGAGGATCCAGCATAAACAGGCACTTTTCGCCATCCTGGGCGAAGTCCTACCTGCCAGCTCTGTATCGTAAACAAAATTCTACCAACAAACACACGCACCTAGATATATACACACAAATACATACACAGAGGGCTGTTGATTTTGTAGATATAACTGAAATCATAGGCATTGATGATCTGATTAAGGGATCAAGATAATCTTTTCAAGAGAGAGGGGCAACCACCCTAAGAAACATCAAACATCCCTTCTCTCTGTTTATTAGCCTCATTCTAGGATTTGGGTTTCTGAACCACCCTAAATGCATGGGTTTTCATTGTAACTATATTTTATGTGTGTCAGTCCTAGATTACTAATTGATTAGAATCAGAACCAACCCAAAATCTTAATCTTAATTGAACAAGGCTCTGAGGCCATGCTTGGTTGTTGCTTTCACAAAAGTTTTCTAGAGCTTTTTGGGAATTGGGAGCTTCTTAATGCACACCATTTCGATCATCGCCTCAATATTCCAGGCTCTGGTCACGGATTTTGGATTGGTGGCACGTGAGATTGGTGTGCCCGGAGTCATTGGAAGGTCTTTTCTTATGGTGGGGGGACAATAGTTTCAGAAAGTGGGGGCAACTCTTGTGGGAAGTTACATTCTTTGCGACTTTGTGGTGCTTGTGGTTGGCAAGAAATACTTATGTGTTCAACAATGCAACTACAAGTGCTGGGGAAATGGGTGAACTAATTAAATCTAGAGTTGCAATGTGGGCAAAGGCGAAATTCGACATAAAGGTGTATTCGGTGGAGGATTTTAGGATTTTTCTAGATGGAGTTAGGTTGTTGAAGCTGTAACTTTAGTTGAGTGGTGAGGTGTTTGCCATCCAACTTTCTGTTGGATGGCAGTGTTTTTGTTGTTTTTTCCTCTTTCTTCTGGTTGGATCGAGTAAGTGTGTAATCTTTTGGTGTTCGAACTGCTCGATGTATCCCTTCGAGTTTTGTTATAAAATTTCGTTTGCCGAGCAAAAAATATTCCAGGCTCTGAAGAAGTGTGAGGACAAATTGATGGAAAAGGTGAGGCTCAGATTTGTGTTTTGGTTGTAAAAGAGAAGGGTTTTCCCACCATGGCTGCAACATCAGTCGCCCTGCCAAGAAATGGGTCACATCTTCTCAGCCTATGAACTTGAGAAAATTATCATCACAGTCTCTTATACTTGCATATTCAGTGATCATGGTTCCTGTATGTAGCAGCAACAGCAGCAGCAGAACAGGAAAAGGTTAGGAAATGCGAACCAAACAGGTCATAAACCAAATTCCACGCGCAAACTCGCACTCTCAGATACATACATATGTCTACATATGCAAAGGATTGTAGATTTTTTTGAAGGAACTGAAATCATTGGCTTTGATGATCTGAGTAAGGGATGATTAAGAGTCTAAGACCATCTAGTTACAGAGAGGGGCAACCACCCTCAGAAACATCCCTTCTCTCTCTCCTTAGAAACACCTACAGACCCAATCAGTTCACGTGAAACGACAAGAATTACCAAGGCAATATATGGTTATACCAATTTCCAAACAAAATATTCAGCATGTATTGAAACTTGAAAGACTAGACTTAAATAGTCATTCTTTCACCGAATCACCTAAGTTGTCATACATTTAAAAACTTAATCAGTGCACTAACAAGGTTCTAATTGTTCTCATTGTGATTGGCAAGGAAGTAGAACCCCAGACAAAATTTGGTTTTGAGTTATTCACATAGGTGGTTTACTACGCGAATACACAAATAATTGACTTCTTAAGAACTTAAACAACCTACTCACTTATAACAATTAGCAAAAAAAACAAAAATTCCAACCCCGGGTAATACCTCTCTCATGGTTCAGAAACAAAAAACTTCGTGATGCTTCTAATTACCCATTTTTCCTATCTCAAAATTTCGCTCAAATGTAAACAGACAGCAAACCATTTGGTTTTTCTTCCTCTTTGATGAACCAATGAAGTAAAGAAGACAACAAACTTCTAGCAAAAAAAGGAAAGCCCAATGTATTGTAGATCATTTACCAAGGCAAACGTCTGATTCCACGAATCTAAGATCCAGGGCAGCAGCATTCTGAAATCTGAATGACCACCAAGCTAAAATTTGAAGTGCAATTCAATAACAGGAACCCAGTCATGAATTCACTCGAACAATGCGATGAATTGTTATTCAAGATGAGAACTCACTGGGGATTTCTATCAAATAGTTCATGTCCTTGTGTTCAATCCCAAGTACCTACCAATAACAACATAAAACAAAACACAACTATTCAGGAAAAAATCGTAAATGATTCAGAAACCAAAATGCTCCAAAAGACTAGAGAAAAAGAAAAAGAAAAAGAAAAAGAAAAAACTGTGCAATTAGAGTTGTAGACTAAACAAGGTCATAAAACTGAGAACAATACAGGGTAAACAAGACTGCTGAGTCATACCACAACTTAAGAGTTTTAAGTCTTTCTGGGTAGTAAATTGTCACGTTCCTCGGTTAGAAACATGAAAATAGTTTCCATCACTTTCCACTAGACTAACCCCATGTAGCATGTTGAAATAGACACAATGGATTTACCAAGCACCCCCATTAAGATTTGATACGCATTTAATCATAAAAAATTATGAGATACGATGGTTGTTTCATACTATACGCCAAATCGAAATGTGCTCTTAAACATTATGCATGGCTATGCAGAAACAAGCCTAAGACATGTTATTCAAGTATATCTCAGAAAAAAGTACGCCCTGAAATAGCTTCCACATCCAATTCCAAAGATCGAATTCAATTTTGCCGAACAATTGTGATTCAAATTCCAAGGCATGCATTAACTTTTCAGGATTGGAATGACTAAACACAATATATCGAATAAAGTTGCTGATTCCTTAGGATAAAAAGGGTCTCGCAGCAAAGCAAGCAATAATCTCACTATGCATATGAAAGAAATGTGTAGCCGCCGAGATTTTGCAGGTTGTTTTAAAAAGGATGTGAACATGTGTTGGGATATCAACTGTGTGAAGAGAAGAACATGAGAAAATAAAAAAACTAGAAACATAACTTCTTTCAGTTTACTCACACTTTCCTATCTGATTTCCATATTTCCCCTGCAAAAACCAAAACCAAAACCAAAATGTAGCAGAAGGAGCCATTCCAGGGATCACCTCACTATCAATTCAACTAAACATAGGATAAAATTGGAGACTCAACGTCAACTGCCACTTTAATAAGTTCCCTTAAGTCTGTCACTGCCTCTAACTCTTGTTCTTTAAACATAGGAAAGGACCATCCCTGCTGGCTTCTACGCCCAATAGAACACATGACAACCAATCATGCAGATACCACAGCAATAATCAAACTACAGTTAGCACATATCATCCATCTACATGTACCTTGGCTACTTTCCTTTCCTATAGGAAAGGGCTTTTCCTCGTTCACTCTCTTGTTCTGTAGTAATTCCAACTGAGTGTCCAAAACAGGAGTAAATGATGATTCACAGAACCCGCAGGTTCGTTTCTGTAATTCCAACTCAGTGTCAAAAAATGGATAAAAACAAAAACCTCAGTGTCCAAAAGTTTAGCCCGAAAATAGACCAACTATTTCATACGATCAATTCCACAATCCTGCCATGACAAAATTTACATAAGCCCTTGTAACTTGGTATTCGCCGAAATTGACTCTCAATTCTAAAGATCGATTCCGCAAATCAGCCGGGGAAAAACTTCATATGAACTGAACCCAAGACAAGACCCCATGTATGTCCCAAAAAGTGGGTAAGTGTTTTTTGGGACAAGCTCGTTCTTCCAAGAGCCAAGCTTGAGTAAGCTGAAGCTTAACCCTCCTTATTTTGGCTAGTTTGTGTTCCTCTCTTCTTTTCTAAAGGGAGTCACATCACTTGTGCAGAAATCCCTCTATAGATTTGTTCTTGCAATTTCATTTACAGAATTGCACAAAAATGATTTTGTGCAATACGAATTTGCAAAATCAGAGGTATAGAGAGATTTGTAATTTTGTACCGTGGGCTTATCGCAGCTCACAAAATGTACAAATGAGAGATGCAATTTTGGACAGTGGCCCTATCAGAACTCACAAGTATATTGGACTCGCAAAGAAAAGTTCCATAAATACAACAAAAACATCCATGATTATCCCATTATGTACGGATTTAAAAATTATTTTTTCAATTTAAAATTTGCAGTTGCAATGATTTGTCCCATGGTTTGTGTATTTAGAAGGAAACAACAAAATTTAATTAGAGAATGGGATGGGTACTACTCATTATATTGTTTTTTGAAACCGCATGTACAATTTAGCTTCCGTAACTCAACTAATTCCGAAGTCCTGAAATTAATGACTAGACAAACTCTCCAATGACACCAAGGTTTAGAGTTTTTGGCCTTTGGTCAAATCACTTATTTGTTTTCTCATACCCACTTGGCCAAATCTCTTGGGGTTGGGTACTACCCATTGTTCTCTCCTCCTCAACCTTCGTATCTTATAACCCGTAAAAATCAGTTCATTACAAATAATTGCCCACCACTACATTCAATTGTAATTTACGTACCCACAAAAATTTTAGTCAGAAATTATTTTAACATAGCCGTATAAAGCAAACATAAGACATGGAGTAGTTAATAGTTATGAATTTTTTATAACCAAACTACATAAGTAATACAGAGGTAGTAAAATTTGATACTGGGGTAGATTTGACCCTATTTGATACTTCTACGATCACTAATGAGAGGAATTGGAGAACTCTTAATTTACCAATGTACGATTAATTATTCTTTCACGTTAGAATGGCGCATACCAACTTTTACCTCATTTAATATGCTTAAAGTTATGCCCCAGGGGCACCGGTTAGAATTGACCTTATTAATTATGTCAAAAATTATGTTGATCGAATTCAATTAATACAAAACTTAGAGTACATCAATATTGAAAAAGAAAACCCTAGAAACACCCAATCTGAATGCATTTATGTCAAAATAAATGCGTTGCAATAATTTATTTGTTGATCTCCATAGAATATATGTTGCTGTACTTGATGTTCTCGAACAAAAAAATGAACAAAAAAGGACCACTAAAACACCATTGTTAGGCCATCCACAGTGGTATAATCAAATGTCAATTATTTTTAAAGTTAACAATGTTGGTACAAAAGATCGCTCACAATGATATAATCAAACTTAGCAACATCCTTAGAAATAATCAAATTTTGGGTTTTGGATAACCAAAACTAGGGACTGGAGGGGGCTGCTGTCCCTTCAAGGGACAGCAGCGTGCTGTCCCGGCCGATGGGGTCCCGCTCCGGTTTCGCTCCAACGATCGAAAACGTTCACTTCGTAGAGCTTGTCGAGTTGAACACGTACATAAAAAATCAGCTCGATTGGATATCATTAAGTGCCTTATCGAAACCTTTTCGTCTTGAAAAGAATGGATCCGTAACACTGAATCAAATCTACTAGAACCCATTATTGGAAAGTTATATGTGTTCCGATCAAGCACTTAAAGATATCCAATCAAACTGATTTTTTGCATACTTGTTCAACTCGACGAGCTCTACGAAGTGAACATTTCCGATCGTTAGAGCGAGACCGGGGCGGGGCCCCATCGTCCGGGACAGCACGCTGCTGTCCCTTCAAGGGACAGCAGCCCCCCCAGGTCCCAAAACTAGTAACTTTTTTCAAATAATCAAAATTTATGAACCCTACACCATATATCCAAAATTTGTATACACACGCGTTTCAATTGGTATTTTCTCCTTCTCTTCTTCGCCTACTTTTTTTTTTTGGTAAAAAAAATAAAATTGAAGAATAAAATTTTTATGTAGCCAAGTTTCTTCGTCTACTTTATATCTTTTTCACTTCACCCACAAACTATTTCTCTCTTTTTTCCTTCAAAAGTGAAACTCATATCTCTCGATCATCTACAATTCAACTCATTGTCGCCGGATTAAGGTGTTTCACTCTTCTTTCTTGTTTCTATTCCCCCCACACCCCACCAAAGAAAAAAAAATCATAATAAGAGGGAAGGAAGTCACCGATTTTTTTTCCTAAAATTAAGAGAGGGAATCAATATATTTTAACCCATAAAAAACGTAAATTGAGGGAAGTGAATGACAGAAAACAGAGGGGGATGGAGAGTGAAATCGTAGTGGACCCCATATTTTGGTTATGGACTAGAAGTGACCATAGTGAAGCTTAATATTGTTAAGCTTAGAAACCACTTAAGTGAATAATCAAAAGCTGATGTGTCAACTTTTGATTATCTTTTTTTGATTATACCACAGTGGATGGCCACTTAAGTGAATAATCAAAATTTGATGTGTCAACTTTTGATTATCCTTTTTTGATTATACTACTGTGAATGGCCTTAGCGGGTGACAGGAAGAATCTCTCCTTTTTATTGTGTTCTCCCAGAGTAGCATCACATGATGCACTGACACTATTTACGCCACATATTTTTGTGGACTTCAGTACTAAAGTTTATAAATTCTAGGGGAATATGTGACTATAAAGGGTAATAGAGAATGACGTGGTGCCCAGCATTGCTATAATCACTTTAATGATTAATATGGGATGTTCTGACTTAATAATCTTTTCGAATATATTTTAGTTTTTATTCAAATTTGTTTCATCTTTGTAGCTTTGTGTCAATTTTTTGTATATTTTTGTATTTATCTTTACAAGAGAAATTTTAAAATTTTAAAAAAATATATGAACAACATTAAAAAAGTTCAGGGGAAAAAAATCCTAAAAATCTATCTGTTTTCTATTGTGTTCGTCTTTAGTGAAGTTTCTTCAAATTTCAATCATAATTCTCCACATTTCATTTTTCAAACGTCGAACCAATGATCCAGAAAAAAAACCTAACGCAATCTAATAAAAGTGATTTTTTTTAGTTAAGACAAACAAATAATCAAAAAAAATTATTAAACCAAAACACCCGAAAGTCAAGAATAATGCATTTACACAATGTCTAACATACCCCTCGATCGCCCTCACCACCAATCCACCATTCATTCCTTTTCCTGATGTAAATAACTGGGCAAACAAGGTAAAAAAGTAAACTTCGAGGGACATGAATACTGGGCTTGGATCTTTGTCCTAGGGTTCATGCTCAAGAATGAGGCTCCGGTGGAGAGATTTGGGAATTCTCAAGGGCGGTTGCCTATCTTCCCAAATTAGCCGATGATTTCACCTCCAATATCAACAGCTCTCTCTCTCTCTCTCTCTCTCTCTCTCTGTAGGGTTGCTGTCAGTGGCGGACCTACACTATGGCAAGCGGGGTACCTTAATAAATATTCCAAAATATGATACTATATGAGTTACATTCATTATAGATATGTCCCAAGTTTTATATAGTACTATTACATCAAAAAGAAAACCTCCTTGGTGAGATATGGAGATTTTGGGCTACACTAAATCGTATATAATTCTTCCATGGAGCAATTCAAACGAGACTTGAGCAAATTTGATGCTGCTATTACATTTTTCTAGCTAGGGTTTTCTCAACAAAGATTAGAGAGGTAATTAAGGGGTAACATACTTCATCTTCCCTTCTTCCATTTAAACTCTACGTAGCTTGCTTTTTCTAGGTAATTATTCTTCCTAAAAGCTCGAAACTGCATGAGCCTAAAGCTCATGCTAGGAAGCTCGAAATTAGCTTGTATATTTCACGAGCCAAGCCAAATTTCTCACGAACACAAAACTTCAAACTCAAACCGAACTTGAACAATTAGTCTTAAAAAGTTCTCAAGCCAAGCTTGAACATTGGTAACAAGGAGTCAAACCAAACGTCAATAATACTGTGTTTGGGTTGCTTGGCTTGATTAGCACCCCTACCACTAAGGGTTCTTAAGAAAAATACTTGTTCGGTGTGTCATTTTTTTATTGCTTAAATATTTCAATATAAATCTCAAAAAATACACAATATGAATCTTATTTAATAGATCTTGATTAGTTCTATTATACAAGCTTAAACATTAGTAACAAGGAGTCAAGCCAAGCCTCACCAATACTGTGTTTGGGTTGCTTGGCTTGATTAGCACCCCTACCACTAAGGGTTCTTAAGAAAAGTACTTGTTCAGTGTGTTATTTTTTATTGCTTAAATATTTCAATATAGATCTCAAAAAATATACAATGTTCACAAAATCATGAAATTTATTATAAATTGAAAGATATTAGCGATTAAAAAATAGCACATATTTTGATATGTAGAAATAAGAAGGCAAAATAAGAAGGTAGTAAAAAACAAGAGCTCCATTGTAATTTTGCCCATTTTAATGTTTGATGATGAATTTCAAGATCAGCTGCTTCAATCACATGAAACACAATAAGCAAGAGCTGCTTTGGTTAAAGAAACATCATTAAACCAATTTCCATCCAAAGAAAGAACACTAGTATACTACCAATCGCGTTGGAAATTTTGTGTGTGTAGCATTTTTGATGCTCTTCAAAAGTGTTACGTGCACAACAATTGTGCAAAACTCTTTGCACAATCGATCGTTATCCGTTCATTGTTGTAATAAATGGTCAAGATTCGTTCAGAAAATAAATAAACTATTCGCACGAATAGTTTACTTAAAATTTGGACCGTCCAAACACATCTAGACGGCCAGAATTAGTTACATAACACATACAATGACTGTATGCAGTTGGAGCAATGTTCTCCTCTCTTAACTCTTATAAGTATGTGGGCTCCGCTTTAAAGTGTTGGGATCGCATACATTTTTGTGAGATGAAAAGGCAGAATTATTAATTTAAAAAAAAAAAAGAAGAAAAAAATCAATATCTGCTCTTTGTAAAGTCACGGGGTTTTGACACAGTCAAGGAATAATCTCGAAAGATAAGATTTGTAAAACAGTCTGAAACGCAAGGACTTAAATTGGCATGTAAAAGTCAATTTTAGGCATCAATGTACTGGTCTCAATTTTAGGCGCAATTTGCTAAATAAAACCCCAAAAAACTCCTTTACCTTCTCCTATCAAAACCAAATTTTCTTTCACAACCACCCCATCCCCCGTTACTATTAGGCACGCTACCGCCACCACCATCAACAAACTCCATCACCCCCTCCCGTCACTCCCACTCTCGATCTCCTCTCCACATCTCATTCCCATTACCCTATCGTTATTATCTTGGTCTAAGTGATATTGGTTTATTATTACTACAATAAAGTGACCTTTGTTAACCGTAATCAATACCTACATGGCATACATGTTTATCTGAATTCAAGTTAAGATGAGTTCGTCAAAAATGAAATTAAGGAAGAAGAAGAAAAAGAAGAAGTTAGAAAGAAAGTAATTGGAGAATGGCACACATAAGTCATAATAGGTTGGTTAATTTGTCTGTGTACGTTGCAGATTTTTTGGACTAATGTGATAAGAGTTTACTAATGTGAGAGAGTGTTATTTATATTTCTCCATTATAGTTCATTTATTGGATATTATCTTATCGGTTGAAATGTCGTTGGGCATAAGTGTGTTCTTTAACTGGAGTTAAGAACATAATTTGATTGGCCTGATTTATAAATCATCCACATACTAAATTCAAGGAAGATAAACAACGTGGACATTCTATTTCTTCATGGAAACATATTTATTAATGAGATATCTCTCGTTTCTTGATAAGGAGATGTACCAAATTTTTATCTTGGAGAAATTTTTTTAGATTACATTGTTCTTCATAAGGATACGAGAAAAATATGAGAATATATAAACTTTTTTGTTCCTTTTTGCTGTACCAATAGTCTTACTGTACGAGAAAAGTATGAGATTAATATAGGCCAAAATTAAATAGTTTGAGCAATTTATTTTTTTTTTTGATCCGCAAAGTTTGAGCATTTGGATATGGTCGAAGTATTGAATTGGGCCTTAGATAAGAGTGTATGACGATTCATACAAGCCCAGAGATTCATTTTTGCGACTCCACCTCATTGATGATCAATGTGGGCTCTCTAGTGGGCTCACAATGCAATACTGGATTAGTCCAATTTTATTTGTTCAGTTAGCTGGAGACAACAATCGGAGGTTAAGTCTTTTAATTTTTTTTGGTAACTAACTATCAAAGGTTAGTATATACGTTCAAAAAAACTGGTGTTTTTTTTTTCAAAAATTAAATGAACTCGTCACAACTTTTGTTATGATGTTTTTTTTTTTTAAATATTGGACAACTTTTTCCAAAAAAAAAAAACCATGCTGCATAGGGAAAAACACAAATCCGGGCATAGGCGTGTTCTGGATCAATTGATATGCCTGGATCATGTGTGCATTGCGTTTGACTTACGGGAATTGAATGATTATGAACAAAGATGCATTCTCTGTTTATTTTTGTGACATTACTCCTTCCTTCACTTGTGTCTCCTTAGAGCGTCTTCAAAGTTATAGCCAAAATTAAATTTTTTTTCTAAAGTTAACAATGTTGGTTCAAAATATAGTTCACCATGATATAAACCACAAACTTAACAACTCCTAAACCAATAAGCAAAATTTGACATGTAGATAACCAAACTAGTATCTTTTTTTTAGTAGTCAAATTTAATGGAGATCACACTTTCTTTCTGAACAAATACAAGAGGAAGAACACTTTCGCGTAGGTGGAAAGATTCGAACTCCTGATTTCGTAACAACACGCAAGAGTTTTAAGCAATCGAGCTAACTCCAGTTGGTTAATTTGTATACACTACAAAGGGACCAATCAAAATGCTCATTTCAATTCTCATGGGCCACTTTCTATAGCACTAAGGCCTCGTTTAAGAAACTTTCTCAAAAAATAAACAACTTATTTCACATTTTCAAGCTCAAAAATAATATAAATAAAAAATAATTTTTCAAAATTTTTTGCATTGTATAAAATATCTAGATGAGATCTTTCAAAAAAGATCCATATTACATATTTTTATATTTCAATAAATCCGTAATTTTTAAGCTTGAAATTGTCTTCTTAAAAAGTAAGAATCTTTTTTTGCGTTGCGGAAGAGGCTCTAATACTTTCCACAACGAACAAAAACAAAAAACAAGAAAAAATCATTTCGACGATGTCCAGCAGACCCCTCCACCGTTGCCCCCTTCTCCTTTCTCCAAGCCGCAAATAAGCGGTCAAACAGGGTAGAAGGGACAATAAACTTTCAGACCATATAAATACCGAACTTCAGTCCAAAAAAATATTAGGGTTAATGCTCGAGAATGAGGCACAGCGGAGAGGATTTGGGGATTTTTCCGAGGGTGGTTGCCCCTCTCTGCAATTCGCCCATGATTTCTCCCTCCCAATTCAACAGCCCTCTCTCTCTCTCTCTACTCTGTGTGTGTGTGTGTTTGTGGAGGCGGCGGGGGTGATCTGTTGTTGTTGTTGTTCTTCATCGTTGTCTTCTTCTTCTTCTTCTTCTTGATTCGCTGTCTCTGTTTATGATTGCTGGTAAACTGCATTTCGCCATTATCGCTCCACAATCGAGACCAGCAGAAAAACCAAAACCCTAAACCATGGCCCTGTTCCGCTAAGGGTTACGTGAATGTAGAGAGATCGTATACATTCCCATGGAGGCACTGAAAAATTTCTCCTTTATTATGAGAGGCTGTGATGATATCTACTAAATCTCAAGAGCATTTTAGAGTCGGGCTTTGTGAACCAGACCCGTTTCCTGGCGGGGCGACTGCGGTTGCAGCCATGGCGGAGCCGCTGTTCTCAGCCCTCTCCTACACAGATCTGAGCCTCCCCTTTGTTTTTATTTTTTTTATTAGACCTTTCATCCCCGTTTATTTCGAGGATCTTTTATTTTGGAGAAAATGCACGGTAAATTAGGGGGGGAAGAGATGGATTAGGGGGGAAAGAGATGGATTAAGTTTTTGGAATCCTCACAATTGGGAATTTGGAAAGTAGAAAAGAAAAAAAAACATACGAGTTTTAAAAGTATAAGTAAAATACTATACATACAATCTTTTACGAAAAAGATAAATTAATTAAGGTAGTCTTTTTTTTTGTTTATCTTGCTGAATTATTTTTCTAATAAAATTTCTCTACATATTTTACAAATGAATCTAATATTGGTTATCGTATCGTGTGAAAGCAGTAGAGTGACACGGCCATTAAAAGCGCAAAAAGATTAGCAAAAAGATTACGAATAAAGAGGTTCGTAGTAGCTTCATCGATGCTACCTACTGTGATTATAATTTCTTAAGCTTTAAAACTAAGAGAGTTCAACCCAATTTCACCGCTTGGCAATTTTTCTCCAATTTTTCCAATTGAATCCCTCCAGTGGGCAGGCTTCCATTGTGGCCCGAGGGGTAATTATGTCTTTTCACGTGTGCTCCCAAAACGACGTCGTCGTGGCTGCGTATATATTATATTCCCGAGATGGTGTTTCACTGTGCACGCTTGCGAGAGGGCATGAGATGCTTCCAGAGTCTTCCTCCGTGATTAGCTGAAGGAGGATTTGTGTCGGTGTCCACGATGGGTGCGATCTCTGCCGGCTGTGCTCTTGGCTTGGTGGTTTATGCGCTGCTCGCTCGACAGGTTCTCCGTTCCTTTTCCCTCTCTGATTTTTCTGCTAACCGTTTGTTGTTATTAGTTTTCTGGTGCAAAAATGTGCACGCACGCGCGCACACACATGCACATACACAGAGAGAGAGAGAGAGAGAGAGAGAGAGAGAGAGAGAGAGAGAGCAAGAGAGAGAGAGAGAGAGAGAGAGAGAGAGAGAGAGCATGCTTGCTGGATTCATTATTTATTTTTGTTCTGGGTGTTTGGATTTTGGGTATGATAGAGATCTAGATTTCTGGCCGCCTCTGTCTGTTTTGGTGGATTATTATAGAATAGGAGATAAAGTGTAGAATTTTAGAAGTTGTTGGGACTCTGGACTTAGTAATAAGGCTTCATTGATTCTGGGTTTAATAGATTTGGATATCTTAAGCTGTTATACTAGGAACCTTGAAAGCAATTGAGAGGCTTGCCAAATTTTGGCCGATTTCTCCGATTGAGCCCCTCAAATGGCTGGCTTCCCTCTCTAACCCGAGGGGTAATTTCTTCTTTCAAAGGCTGCTCCCGTGACGACATCGTAGTGGCTGGGTATATATCCCTGTACACGCTTGTGAGAGGGCACTAGATGTTTCCTGAGGTCTCTTCCGTGTTTAGGTGAAGGGCGACTTTTGTCGATGTCCATGGCGATTGGGACCTCTGACGGTTGAAATCTTCGCTTGGGGGTTTATGTGTTGTTCCTTCAACAAGTTCTCCCTCCCTCTTCTCTCTTAGTTTCTGCTGCTTGTTCGTTCTTAATTTTTCCGGCAGATCGGCTCTCCACTGATGCTATGGTTTCCCAAATTCTATAGTAGATGTATATAGAGGTTTTGCATACGGAGAAAAACAAATATACACACATGCACACATAGAGAGAGGGGGGAGAGAGAATTTCGTTGTTTATTGTGCTTATCACACATTGACACACACACCCAGGCAAAGGCAAAGAGTTTGCTGGATTTATTATTATTATTATTCTGCTTTCAGATTCGTTGTGTTTGTGCCGAGTGCTTAGATTTTGGGTTTAACAGATTAGATTTCTATGCTCCATGTGTTTTTGTGGGGTTTTGGAGTTGTGATATAAAATGTGAAATTTATGAGACGAAAAATTATGGGTATGGTGGTTGTGACTTTAGGCCCAGTATAATATAGTTTTAATCGATTGTGTATTATAAGCCTATTTGCTATTTGTGCTGATTCTCGAACACGCTCATTCACACACACCCCCCAAAAGAGAGGCAAAGAGTTTACTGAATTTATTATTATTTTGCTTTATGATTCGTTGTGTTTATGCAGAGTACTTAGTTTGTGAGTTTAATAGACCAGATTTCTTTGCTCCATGTATTTCTGTGGGGTTTTGGAGTTGTGATATAAAATGTGAAATTTTGAAAGTTGTTGGGACTCTAGACTCAGTAATATAGCTTTTATGGGTTGAGCGTTACTCTAAGCTTAGCGATATATTGGCTATGTTGAGAGTGTATTTTTTGGTACTTTTTTGCTGGTTTTTCTGATCTTACTTCAAGCATTCTATCGACCATTTGTGTTTTTTCCAATTTAAAAGACACAACTACAACGATGATGAAAGAGTCTAGAAATTGTTTAGCTATAGCCATCGTTATGTTTCTAGACTAGCAAATTCAATTTTTCATCCATATAATATGTGAAAGATGCCATTGACAGAGTCAAGATTGGATTTAATAATTGGTAATACTCCCTACAAATCCTGAAAAGAAAAAAAATGACAAATGACATTATCTTCACATGCTTATTAATTCTTTCTGAACATTTGCAATTTTATTAGTGTAGTTCCCCAATGGCTTTCCTCCATATTTGTTTGTTCTACTTTTTCCTTCTTATGGACCTCTCAAATGGACTTTTGTCATTTGTTTCTTTGCTTGATCATAATTGGGGGCAGGATCATCAAGAGGCAGACGAAAAAATTGAGAATCATACAAGGAGACAGATTGTACCATTGAATGCACATGGATCGCAAGAGAATCATGATTGCGTTACCATGTTAGTGGCCCAAATAGCATCATCATGGTGTTCTTTTTTGTCTATGTACTTGCGTAAAATTTTCCTATCCTATTGACTTCATTACACAAATATAACCTAAAAAATATTTTTAGGTATTCCATTAATTGTTTTAATAATCTGATTTGAGCATATGAGAGGAGATGTCTAAACTCCAAGTGAAAGGGCTTCTAATGGGTTATAAGTATTTTGATCTTTATTTTCCAAAGGAATACAACATTGAATTCTCTGTCAAAAGTTTTAATTTATATATTTCTTAATTTGTTCTGTAACTGTTCATTCCTTTTTCCTTAATGTTTGCTAAAAACAATGCTTCTCCCACTTGATATTTTTTCAATGTATGGAGGTATAATTAAAAAACCAAAGCACATACAATGTTATGCCTGGTTGGGTTGTTTGGATTCCTAAAAATTGTATTTATGCTTTTATTTTTATGTAGCCTGGTTTATGGGTATGAGTAAACTAATGCAAGGGCCGGAAATGCTTAATTTGAAGCTTCAAGTCTTTAACTTTTTATTTATGTAGCCTGGTTTATGAATTTCATGCTTAATTTGATGCTTCAAGTATTGTGTGTCATGTGCTATTCACTCCATAGTTGTCAGGGTTGACTCGTAATGATAGGAGAAACTGTGAGCCACCTCAACACTTTAGCCGCAGGGTATGCAAAGCTTCTCCTTTATAGTAGATCATTGAATTCTTGGACTGCCTTCTGCGCTATTACTGGCTGGCATTTTTGTGCACAAGCCTTTGATTTATAATGTACATGAATTTTAATACTATGAGCTAAGATATTACATTTCTAACCTATGTCGCACCATAAATTAGCTGTAGCTATCGAAGGAATTAAAAAATGTACGAGCCCTTATGTTCTGACTGTTTTCTCCTTTTTATTTTGTGTGTGAAAAGCCTTTGTTTTGTCTTCTGTACAAAACTATAACAGCGGTATTGCTATTTTAGAAGTTTGGATTTAACTGTTTTCCCATCTTTATCTTAGTATTTATCTATGCATATAAAATTTATCGTATATTTTTTTTGTGCATTTTCAGAAGCGGCTTTTTCTCTGAGCGATGGTTATGTTCAAGTCTCTTGCTACCCTTTATTGAGTTGTAGATCATGCTCTGTCTGACCTTTTTTTCTTTTTTTGTCAGATTACTGATGGAATAGCAGTAGAAGTGTATAATGTCAATATTCTACAAGAGCTCATGGGGGTCCACAAGAAGTAACTTGGTGAGTTTCCTTGCTCAAGACCATCAGTTTGTTTATATGTTGGTACTTGGTACTCAGTCAAGAACCTGCAGTTCACAAGGTAAATCAGATGTTGTGAACCTGCATTTTTATCTGTGTTTTTTCATGGGAAGGGATTAAGCTGCCAAATTGTATGCTCATCTACGTAGTTGGTGTTTTAATTAACTTGGCGTTTATAGTTGTGATTTCATTCAAGTTACATAATTTCATTATTCAACACGCATGGGGCATCATGCAAACCACGTGATGCTCATCAATTTCTCCAAATTTTTGGAATGCTTCATCATTCTGGATTTTTGAAAATATATTGGTGCTTCAACACAAGACTAAGGTGCTTAGGTGTGCAATGTTTCAAGGAAGAGAGCGTAAGTTTGATTACAACTTCCAAGTATCAAGAAGGTCAAGAGTAATGTATGTATTCTATTGGTGTCAAGTCCAATTGTAGTGTAATGACTTATAGTTTCTTTGGATTTTATTTTAGTAGAAATGTTTGTCTTCTTTTTCAATCTTAAAATTTGTAGCAATGAGGTGTGTAGATTTGTATTCTGCATATGTAAATAACAAGAAGTATACTTTTGCGCCTGAACTTTGAAGTAACCACAAGTAAACTATGGCTGCACTTTCTGTAATTGCTTGCTTTCAAACCAAACCATATTGTATTATCAGTTAACCATAAGTAAACTATGGCTGCACTTTCTGTAATTGCTTGCTTTCAAACCTAACCATATTATACTATAAACTGTTTATGTCTAGAAATTCATTTACTGAAAAAAAAAAGCACAACAGGCACGAAAATCTCATGCTAGCACAAGTCGGCAGAAGGGCGGCTTGATATTGTAACCCGTTTTTCCAGTGTACGTGAAAAAGAGTGATGAACTCATTTTTGTTCGGTCATGGATTGGTCAGAAGAACGAGTTTTGGCTTATCAATCTATTTCTTTGTTGAAAGAGCAGAAATGTGTTTATGATGCAGTAAAAGCAAATCTTTTGGTTTGTATGATTTGCTTTTCAACTCTCGCACTACTTAACTATGACTTCGAAGTATATGCAAACTGCTCGCAAAACATATTCTACTATGAACTACCTTAGTTTACAATACCAATACTCCAAACAAAACAATACTAGGCATGAAACACCTCATGCCAATTCTAGGCATGAGACACCTCGTGCTAGCACGAGCCGATCACCTAGTATTTTAGCTAAGCAAACATACATGTAAGTACCTTCTTTCTTTTAGTAGGTGTTTTACGGTACTTTTTAATAAATTGAACACATTATATGAAATTGAGACAACTTAATCACTAAATGAAACATGCATCAAAAGTGTAGCAAAAACATGCATCGAAATTAAACATCCAATTTGAATGAAGTAGTCCTTTGTTTTCCATTAAACTTGGGTAAGAAATCCATGCCTATCAAAATAGGTCTTATGATCTATTTTGAATCATTATAATTTGATATACATTTTTCACATTTCTTATTTCGATTAACAACTTTTATAGATTGGATTGAAAGCGAGAGATATAGAGTAGTATCATAATGAATCGAATCTGTACCATCCTTTTTTCTTACTC
Source organism: Rhododendron ovatum (assembly GCA_019656835.1). Classification (NCBI taxonomy): domain Eukaryota; kingdom Viridiplantae; phylum Streptophyta; class Magnoliopsida; order Ericales; family Ericaceae; genus Rhododendron; species Rhododendron ovatum. The sequence continues at coordinate 48,343,493 of CM033792.1, read as the reverse complement.
CTTATGTTACATCGTTCTATTGAATTGGGCTTTGTATAAAAAAAGAGTAAATGATGATTCATAGAATCCCACATTTTCAATTTTTGTAATTTCAACTCAGTGTCCAAAACAGGAATAACTCAACACGAGAAAGTTTTCGGCCATTTTACGTTCGACTTTGCTTTTCTAAAGGGAACTTCTCTTTGCTATTCACAAATGCGCAAAGGTAATGAAACCCATGTATTTATAATTTAATCATTGAATTATTTATTTTCTTGTTTGAATAATTTCTTTTTCTTGGGATATACACAGTCAAAAGTCAATGGGGTCTCTTTAGCTGGCTCACAACGCAAGACTGGATTTTTCCCAATATTATTCGTGCCAATGGGCCCTAGCCCAAATGACACTTCCTTGATCATCCCAACTAAGAGAATTTGGATTCAAACCTCACCATATAGATGTTTCTTTTTTTGATCGGCAAGATAGTGTTTCAATGGTGGTTATACTATAGACACAAAAGGAGAACACACAAATGCAGACACATGCTTGATGTCGGTCAATGGATGAGTGTGGATTCCATGTATTTTACGTTTGACTCACACATATCAAACGATTCCGAACAAAGATGTATCCTTCCGTTTGTTTTTGTAGCATTACCCTGTTCTTAATGTCTGTCTCCCTAGACCTCTTAATAGAAATTAAGTGTAAAAACTATATGGAGTACATTTAATAAGAAAAAAAATTGTTTCCTTAAGATTATTCCTATTTTTTGAATCAAATCAAACTCAGAGTAACAATTCAAAACAAAAGTTTTTTTTTTTTTTGATCCGTCAAAACAAAAGGTTCGCTAGATCATATTTCATTAACTATATGAAAATTAAATTTTGGTTTTTATTTTTGTTTGGGTCCTATTAATGTATGCCCCTAAGGCATATGATAGGAATGCATTAACTTCAGTATTCCATTCCACTTTTATGGAAAATGTAAGTGTAATACTTGAGTAATCAATCCCATTTCTACGTAAATGTAACTGTTTTAGTAATGGACAGAAATGTTCATCTTTAACGTTTGGTATGTTACGAAATACTGTAGCATTATTTTACAATGAATTTTTTTTTTAATTTTGATCGGCCAATCATCAAACATGATCCTTCAATCTCTTCCAAACTTATTTCCAATGTAACGTTTAGTTTGGGGATATTTTTTTTTAATTAAATCTGGTTGGCGGAAAAAATCAATAACTTTTGAAAGTCCGGAATGAATGGTACTACGGGGTTCGGGGGTGTCATAAGAAACCTTTGTGTTTGTATATAGTTTGGAATGTAATACTTTAGTTACTTCCTTCGTCCCATTTTAATAGTCCCCTGGTGAAAGACGTGCAAATTTTCAAACTAAAAAATAAAAGTACTTCTATTGATATTTTTTGAATTTTTTTCACATCAAATTAAGGAACAAATTGAGATCTTTCATTCGGTGCGAAGATACTCGAAAAATCATGTCAAAAATTGCGCGTTTTAATAAAAACTTACACATCTTTTTGAAAGGAATTATTATTATGGGAGAGTATAAAATGAAGTGCTACAATACTAACATCCATTTGTTTTTCCAACCTTCAGAAAGCTTACTGGTATCGTATGGAGTAGCCCTGGGAGATTATTATTATTATTATTTTTGCTTAACTCGTTGGAATTGAAAGACCTAGGAAAATAAAAGGCACTTGAAACTTGAAAAGAAAGCATCTACAGAAGAGTAAAAGGGTAATTTCATCTAACTAGAAACAAAATTTTCTCCTAGTTCAATAGTGCATAACCTATTTAATACCTGTGCAAGTTCCTATTTAAGTGGGTGTTGTTAGCATCATTAAATGAGTATTAACCTCTTCCCCTAGGGCATATATTAACAAAACGCATCAATGAAAATGCTCTCTCTCTCTCTCCCTCTCTCTCTCTCTCATTGATGGGCACAAGGTCACCTACGAGGCTTTTTCAGTAATTCCACAAGAAATCCACCCTTGGCCACCCAATAAGGGAGATAAAACACAAAGGCAGAAAATAGGAAAAACGGTCTTGAGTTTTTTCTTCCACATCCTCCTACTAGTCGCATGGCTCATCGGAAAAAGGCAGTAAGGTCTCGACTCTTGAGATGCATATAATAACCGGTTCAACAACTAGCTACCAAGTTTGCTTCACAGCATATCCTAACTTAGAAAACTATAAACGTAACATCACATTGGCATTTTGTGCAAATAGTTGTGTTTTTAGACTTTCTCTATGCTAACATGGACAAGGAAAATCTTTTGGCAAATTTTATACATCGAGGATGCAAATGGGTTGTGATTCACTCTCGTTTTTTATAGTCACACTTCCCTTTATGTTTTTGCGTGGTGTGAATTTACAATATTGTCCTTGAAAGAGTATATAAACGAAAGTTTAATTTTCTAAATTCACATCACATAAATGATAAAAAGAAAGTGGTTATAAAAATTGGAGTGTACCCTATTCGATTGGGGTTTTTAAAAAGATTGAAGAGAAATAAACAAAAAAATTATTAAAAATCATACCTAAAAATTTTGAGATTTCAAAATGAACAAGGTTACATATGCAAATATGTATGCATAATGGTCATGCCGGGGTTTTATACTGTTTTGGTCATTGTGACTAGGAGAAGGGGATATAATGGTCATTGGGAATGTAGCCAACTTAACCCAGATGCAATCAGATTGACAGTGGCAGAAGGACTGTGGTTTTGGTTGTGATGGGTCAGGGTCTAGTCCAAGGCAAGGCTATTAAAGGAGGTTGGTTCAGACTTCACCACCAGCCCTTAACAGACTTTTTAACACAAACAAAAACTCATTTACCGTACTGTTTCAGACTGTCAGGTCAGTCTACAAAGAAACTGACACAGAACATGAACCCCAGCCCCACAATTTTTAACTCTTTCCCAAAACGCCATCGTTCTCCCTCGGTGATATTCCCAACCTTTCCTCTCACCTTTCTTATGGGTCAAACTTTCATTTTAATGAACCATTTCGGGGAATCGTGGACACCGTATCGCGCTTTCCGGCGGTGCATCCTGTAGGGCGCATTCAGATTGTCCACATCTCGGCAATTCATAGTTTAAATATGTTTGTTAACTCTTACCGATAAGAATTAATTTTAACTGTATTTCAACAAATTTAAATCATGAATTGTCGAGATGAACAGTCTGGATGCGCGGCGCCCTATAAGATGCACCATAGAAAGTGCCCTACAGTGTCCCCAATTCAGACCACGCACAATAGAGCTAAAAATGCTCAGCATTTGCAAGGAGATTTACTAAAATCGCTTCTTTTGGAGGTTGTATTAATAGTTGCTTATTTCACCTCAGACATCTCTGGATACAGGGAAAGCGGTGATATGGGCATTATACCGATGAATTTTAGCACCCTCCAACTTACTACAGCACTAACAATTTTCACGTATTCAACCAATGTAAGAATGTGTAAAACATTTTTCATAACATGTGCTTCATAATATAACCTGTAAAATCACACTATGGTTGATATTAGCAACAAATGGGGGGATCGAAAACAGCATCACTAAAAATAATGTAATTTTTTTACCGAGAACAAATGATACAAGATAAGACGAGAGCATATACATAAACAGTTCCATGCAAGAAAAGTAACCATGAAACAGATAATTAACTGAATCATTTCTACACAACAGCTATTAGCAAACCCTAATTTTACAGGCAAAGATACCTCCAAGCCTTGTATGCATGGAATAAGATTGTAATGGCTAACCTGCTAAATTAGTTCCTATGTATGTTTTCATTCGTCTTCATCAGCAGCAGCATCTGCATTAAGCTTGTCATCATCTCCCCCAATTTCACCATCACTTAATTGCATCTCAGCCGAAAGCTCTCCATTAGGACTGGATTGTGGCTGCCTCTGTTGAGGCTCATCGTCATCTGATTCTGACCAGGCATGCCTCCTTCGACTGATGTTGGAAGGTGCAGCCTTCACCCAGAAAGACATAAAAGCATAGGTAAACAAAAAAAAATTCACTTTGAATAGGTAAAAATATTGGTAAAGGCACACCTTTATGTCCTTACTAGGTAGTAACAAAACAATCCACCTGTTTTATAACGTATTTAGGCAAAATAAAATAAGGAATCAAAATATATAAAATAACAAACTAAAATGTATTAAGGGAACTTCTCTAGCTTTATCTGCAGGAAAAAAAAGAAAAGAAAAAGGAATGCACTAGGATAGAAGGCGATTGCCAAAATCACTTCTCTAAATATTATACATTTAAAAAAAAAAACTTAATATTTTCTAATTTTTCAAAAAAAAAAAATCCAACAAGTTATTATGATTCATGAGAAAAGTTTTAATTGTTTCTTGAAAAAAACTTAGTATTTTCCACTTCTCATTTTGCGGACCGGATAAACATTTTAGAATGGAGGTATGAATATCTTGGATGGAAAATGATACCATAAAAAACCTAGGAAAAAAAGATGAGTGATGCCAGTTCGCTAGACAAAACAATAGCATAGAACCTTTTCAGGTTAGTTCTCTTACTTGGAAAAACTTCTAGCTACAATAGCGTCCTAGACAAATTAGAATCGGAATGACCAAAATAAATATTCCAAGTATCTCCCAAAATATTATATAGGCAAGTAGAGAAAGATTACCACATCATCCTCAGCGTCAGAATCTTCAAGCCCAGCTGCTGCCAGTAGATTCTGGGCATTTTCTTCCCCTTCATCTTCTTGATCATTCATCAGATTAGAGGGATCCCTGTAATTCATATTTCCATCTTCATCATCCAATTCTTCATGATCATCCACAATGTCAGCTTCGGCTTCGTTGGTCTCATAACGTGTCTTAGAGCCCTTGTCCCTCTTTCTTCTCTTTCCACCCTTTTTCCTCCTCTTCTCATTTTGCCCTCCCTCCTCATCTTCGAAGTGCGACCTATCCTTCCGCTTAGTCGCAGGACCGATACTCTTCCATTGTTCCTGGAGACAAAGCATATTTTATTTCCACAAAATTCAGAGACAAACCAGATCTGCACAAAGATGGAAGCATAATTATCTCAAGCATATCACAAGTCAGACAAGATGCTGGTCAGTACCAGGAAAAAGAGATGAAGATATGCTGAAACAAATTAAGATAAACTCAATACGAAGCGTTACAAACCGTAACAATACAATATAGAAGAGAATCATACGCAAATAGAATACAAAACGTTAACAACCCTTACCTTTATGCGCTCTAAATTTTTCTCTTGTTGCATCACTTGCTTGAGTTCATCTTCTTGTTTCCTTCTATCCATCTGCTTCCCCATGAGTAGAATGAGTGAATAAGTGAATGCATTAAGATGATAAAAGAACTATACTTCAAGTCAACACCAGCTAACCTGGAATTTCCTCTGTTCTTCAGCTTTTCGACGGGCTTCCTCTGCCAAAGAGACCTGGCGTGCAAGTTCTATTCTCTGCCTATTCTGCTGCTCGTCACGCTCAGCTGCCTCACAGTGAACTTTTGCAGCCTCGAGTAAGTGCTTGCAGTAATTAACATGGGTATCAATTTTCTTCTCATCAAACCCATGAAACTGAAGGTTTGAAGCTGAAGACAACTGACTGAATACTCGAACAGCATTCTTAAGCTCCGCCACAGTTGAACGCACCTATTACACCAGAATGATGAGAGTAGAGTCCGAGCGTCAACATAATTCAAAAAGATATCGAGCATTATAACTAGAAGTAGCACAGATAACCAAAAAAAAACTAAAACTAAAACTAAAAAATGTACAACACTGATGATTCATGGTGCAACTAGAAGAAGTACAGACCACATAATGAGAATGAAGGAGTTAGCTACATAACACCTGCTATCTCACTACTCACTATAATAGCCTTTACAAATCTATATGATGTTGGGAGGAGACTGATATCCATTAATGAGGTCAGTTTCAGTTGGGTTACTCGTGTTACTAGTTATTCTTCTTTACATAAGCATCATTGAAATCCACTGTAGTGTTTCTATTAGAAAATCTGTTGTTTGTCAATGAAAAAGCCGTCACAATCTTTAAGGGAACTATGTAAAGAAGCTCAAAAGGATCAAGTTCATGGAATAAATGGCTGAAATATATGCATGCATGTGAGCAACTACAAAAACGATAAAACCGAAAGTATACACATTGTGAGATAGTAGAAGCGGCACCTTTGAATAAACCATTGAAAACCAATATGTTTTAGCTAACTAAACCAAGACATAACAAGACCAGTGACCGATCGACATGTCAACAGTTCAAGGAGAAAGAAAGGAGCCCATGTTCTCAGAATATTAGTATTAAGGACTAAGATGACCCTAATAGAAAGCAAATGAAGTTTTCCGAACAACAACAATAACGCACCCATGAGATTCCCAATCAAGGGGGTATGGGCAGGAGAATACTAGAGACAGAGTCACAGACCCAACCTTTGGCAATATATGCACAAAGTATTTGCTCTCAGAACACCCCCCCCCCCCCCCCCCCCCCCCCCCCCCCCCACAACACACCACATGTACCTCCAAAAATTGAGAAACTCTAGGAACGTTATGCCGTCGAACCATGCCCCCAAATCAAAGCCGGAAGGCATCAGAGAGGGTAGGCCTAGAGACCCGATTCAATTTTCGTGCTCATTACCTTGCTTTCTTCATTCAGAATCCAGATGCAAAGATGAGCTTTTCCGAAAAATAACAATTATCAGAGTTCCATGGTTCAAGTACCACTAGATGAAATACAAAGAAAACTGTAAGAAAAGGTTTTCATCATTGGTAACCTCATCCACAGTCCTTTTCTGCTTTTGCAATGTCGATGCTGAGAACTTTTGCATTGCAACACCAGCATCAAATTTCAATGTGTAATTTGAAGGTGCCAAGTGAATAGCTCTTAGTAATGTCTTTTTGCAGTCTTGCCATTGTTCAGCTTCATAATGAGTACGAGCTAGGTAGAGAAGAACTTGACTGTCTGTATTATAGTAAAACTTCCGCAAACAATTTTGATACTGCAAATAAGGAAATGCCACCAACAAGTGCATTGAGTTAAATGTTTGAAAAGTGAAAAGATATTTAAATGTATCAAATAAGAAGCCATTCTGTACAGAACCATTTTCACAGCTAATGGAAAATCGCCATGAGCAAAATGCATATGAGCCACATTTATCCGCACATCTGGCATCTCGTCAAGATGCTTCCACTAGCAGCTTGTTGGACCTTAAACACAGGAATAAGATGTGAGGGATACAAAAATAGTTTGATCATCGCCCAAAATGAAGCAACTCAGCTACCTGTGTAAAAAGATCCTTTGAAACATCAAATTGACCTTTTTCTGCCAAGACCACTCCAGCACCATTGGCAGCATAAAGATTCGCTTTATGTTCACTCAGAACCTGCAAGCAATAGGATTAGTACAGTTCATTCCCGATCACAATGAAATTTATCAGGACGTAAGAAATCTCGTATTCGAAGAGAAAATAATCAGAGATCCTTCAGAGGACACCCAAATGAGCATCACTAAACTAGAGGGAACTTTAAGTCACATGTCTACCAAAAGTATTGATACATGTATACCATAGGCAGACAAACATAATGCACAAAAGCCAACAATCGCTCAACACCGCCTCTTCTAATCATATATTTAGGATGGAGGGCCCAAGACACTGCTAAATGGTCGTCTTCCTTTTATTGATTTTCTATTGTAAAATAGTATATGTGAAATTATACAGAGCAACTTTGGAAAAACATGCTTTATGGATTATCATATAGCAGACTTAATCACAAAACATGATCACTAGGTGCATGATCAACCAAGTATGTAGGACACGTGTCACTTACAGTCTAGTTCCAGTAAGAGCCCAAGCCCATCCTACTGCAAATGAACGCATTTTTGTTCTATGTCTCCAGGCTACCCCTATTGAGCAGCCCATCACAATGGAAGCAAAAAAAATGGTCATTGTGTCTCATTTCCTCCAATTTCATGATCTTTTAGCCTTTTTTCTCAAAATTTTCTTCAATGACCAGAATCATAAATTCTTCCACCTTGAATAACAACAATAACAATACCTGTGTAATCTCCAATCAAGGGTATGGGTGGGGAAGAACTAGATAACCTTTGGCAATAATGCACTAAGTGGCTGCTCTCAGAAAATTTTATCATCAGGATACAGGCCCCCTATACCTTCAAAAATTTAGGAACTCAAGAGACATGATGCCATAGAACCATGCCCCCAAATCAAAGCAGGAAGGCATCTGAGAGGGCAGCATATTACATCATGTAGCTTTCTAAAGAAAAGCTTTAAGAGCAAAAGGCGCTAATGTAAAAGTCACAGAATCAGATTTTGAAGTTGAGAGGAATACAATACTTTTGTGTACAATTCCTTGGCTTTTTCTAGATGAGTGGCCTCCAACTTAGGAGCTCTTTTCTCTGAGCGGACTGCTGCAAAGTAGTTCCAGTTTCCCTAACAACATGACAAAGCAAGTAGATAAGCTACTGATATTTTTAGGTTACCTCAATACCAAAGATTTAACATTGAGGTAATAACAAAATAACTGAAACCACCATCGTGACGGTAGATGATTTTGACACTTAAGTACAATGCCTCCAGGTACAGACAACATGCAGTATGAAAAGGTCTATCACCAAACTTAAGCTAAAGCTGGTTTAAGAAACAGAAGATGAGGGCAATCTGAACAATTTATTCACCAGACAAAGAGTAGCATAAGAATCTTTTCCGTCACTTGCGTCCTTAGCAGCCTTGAAGGTATCTTTTGCCTTAACCCAGTCATCATTTTTCAGCTCTAAGTCACCAAGCATCAGTAATGCATTTGGGCACTTATCATCCACCTTCAGAGCATCAGCAATCTATAAAAGGAAAAACCAAACATAAACCTTTTATATGAAATAAAGAGTAGCTGATAAGATAGCAAGAAAAGCAATAACAACCAGCTCAAGGCTTATATGGACATTATTTCGAGCCTTCGCAATTGCGGCAAGCCTCAGATAAGCATCAATATAATCCGGATACTGCAAAAATGAACAAAGGTTAGACAAATTGGCAAATAGGGAAGTACTCACAAGGCATCAGACAAAAATTGAGAAAAATATCGAAAACACTTATGCAAAGTGATGTTTGCAACTAAATTTCTCAAAAGTTGATGATCTTCAATCATAAAGTCAAGCATGGACTTGTAAACGCCCCCTGGCCCACCCCACTAATACCCAATTAGAGACAAATATCCGTAGCTGCAGATAACCTCCTCAAATCAGCATTAGGACCACATACAGTTACAGGTCAAATAGCTATCTCAACGTAAACGGCAATGAAAGAACCTAAACCATATAACAGTACAGAAACAAAAGAGTCCAGGTAAGGCAGCTGAAGGACAATAGGATGGCCGGAAAGAACATAAAGAGAGTGGTGAGCAAACAAGAAGATAACCCTGGCGTCGGGTCCCAAGTAGGTAAATGCTTCATTGATTAAACTTTTTCAAAAAAAAATCTCCAAATGGTTGGGTATTGTTAAAGCATCAGACTCAAACTCAATTGGCAATGAGAGGAGAGGCCGCGCAAGCTCATATACTAGATTTGGAGGCTATAGTTAACCAATGTGGGACAAGCTCTAACACTCCCCCACACGTGCAACCCCTAACCCGTACATGGAGAGATAAACAATAGATCCATAACATAGGGATCACAACAAACAACGAAACAAGGTGCACCTAAGGCAGAAACAAGGCAATCAATTAAGAATCTTGTCCAAATGCCTCCGAAAACCTAGTTTTGACACCATGTTAAAGCATCCAACTCAAAACCAATTGACAATGAGTGGAGAGGTCGCTGGTTATAATTAACTAATGTGGGACAAGCTCCAACAGGTATCTAGGATTCCAAGCAATGTTGAGCTCAAATTCACCATTAGGCCAAAAATAAGAGCAAGAGAAGTAAAGATGCACGCAAAAATGGCAGAATAAATTAAATGAAAGTGCTATGATAACTCCAAGTTTTGTTACTATTGTGATTAGCAAAGCTCAGGTGGATAATTGCATTACAAAAAACAAGTGTACCTTGAACAAGATCAACCGGTATAAAATGCTCGCGCTTTCAGCTTTATTTAACTGCTCGAATACCCTAGCCAGGTTAAATAATACTGAGATTTTGTTCCATGGTACTTCCATGGTAAAACCATCTTCCTCAAGTCGATGGAAAATTTGTGTATCCTTGTACTGATAGATGGATGCACTGGCATCAATGGGATAGGGTGGTGATTTATCCTCAGTGAGGGTGCACCAAATGCCATCACCTAGAGCCTCCCAGTAAGTTTGTTCAGCCAGCTGAAATTGAGGATAACATCAAAGATGATTAGAAATGTAGCACTAAACCCATTATTTGTACGGAAGGGTAAGAGTAACAAAACAGATCATTTTACTTTCAAGGAAGTTAAGAAAAAGCTCAAGACAAATATAATTCAAACCTCAAAATCTCCTCTTTCAAATTGTAGGACTCCAATATTGTTGAGCAATTCTACTGGTACTTCTTCATGGCCCTTTTCCAAAAGACCACGGGCCTGTAACAACATCCAAAAGGGAAAAGGAAAAAAATTACATGGAAACCAAGCGGTATGGTGAGAATACAATTTATGTAATCATTTAAAGTAAGACGATGATTCAAGCATGATTGTTTAAGGATTTGCCAGTGAACAGATGGTCATGGCCTCCCAAGATTTGCATTCCACAAACAGATATTCAACTATACAATGTACTGTTAAACATTTTCGGGGATTTCTGAAAGGAGCACTAGATAATGGTTGTGATTCAAAGTGCCCATCTGACCCACAACCCAACCACCACCCACCCCCCTCCACAGTAAAACAGATCAAAACTCTAGTTGTATAGAACAATAGAAAATCTACAACTCAGAAAAGAATAAAAAAGTAAATGCCCGTACTGTTTTGAAGGCTTCTAAAGCTGCACCTGCATCAGTTGAAATCAACAATTCTCCAAGATCCAGAAATGCCTGCATTAAGGTGAGAAGAGTGAAAGAATGCAAAATGTTTCGCCCAGTAATGTACTTGACAAATATGGAAATCTCCAAGGACAAAAAGTCAAAAGTAGATAAGGCCAAAATGACTTGCGTAGAGTATGAGTAGAGGAAATTGTGCTATCACTATTGTACAGCAGGGAAAAATGCCAGAAATTAACAGAGTGAATGTGGATTAAATATGTCACATGGTAATAAAAATGTAAACAAAAATTGCATCGCTTGAAGAATTGGAACATTAGCAACATCATCAAAGATATAATCAAAGAATGACCTACAACCGAATGATGTAGAAGAATGAACGTTCCCCATTGTCAATGTGTCTCATTTGAAAGAATCTTGTACATCCATGTTCAACTGCAACTCTTTTGGTGGGAAACAGAAGAAAAATGCTTTGTTCTCCAAACTAAAGCAGAATTTGTATAAAAACTCATCAATTGTAGGCTATAGTTAATACTAATATTCTTATTAGTAATCTGAATACAGTTCCTCATGCATCCATACAAGAGACGTAATTTACCTCTTAATCACTCAAATAGAACATGTATTTGCAATTAACATCTTAACAAGGAATTAAAGCATAGAAGAACTAAACAACAAAATAACTAACCTGTGGATCACGTGGATCAATCTTAGTAGCTTTCTTGAGGAACTCATGGGCCTTCTCAGTCTGCCCAAGCTGAATGTAAATGTGCCCAAGAGCCTACAAGAAGGAAAAATACAATTCAGTCATTGCCAACATATTGCCATCTATATTCATAAAGATGCCATAAAATCAGAAACAGACAAAAAGGATAAAAAATTTAAGCAAGAACTGCCAACATAGTTGCTGTCAGTATACTTACTTTCAATGTCTCACAGTTATCAGGGTAAACCTCCAAGACCTTTTCAAAGTTCCCAAGAGAACTTTTAAAATCTCCCAGTTTCAATTGCACTTGTCCCAAACCTGTACCGGAGTAACCAAATGTGTAGAATGAAAAGGTAGATGAGAGAGGATGGATCAACCGAAAATACTCAAAACAGACATGAAGTCCACAGAATCAATTCCAAATGATGCACACGGTAAGGTATCTTCAGTAATATCATGGTTACTTTTTATGATATAGATCACGCACTCTTTGAGTGGTGCTTCATAACGAATGAATCCCTCTGGCAAGCTGTTAAATGGACTTTCTTAAGACATACATTAACCACTGATTCAAACGCATTTGACCACTATACCACATGTTCCAAAATCATTATAACGCACTAAAATACACACTTCAGTCCTTTCATTTTTTTGTAAACCAAAAATATGTTAAAAACATGAAGATCCATAGGTGATAACACAGCTAGTAGATTCTGGGAAGTCAAAAGACCTAAACTGACTGTAACTTGAGTAACATCAAACATTGATAAGGATAGGCCAATACCCCCACGGAAGCTTGGAAAGAAAGAGAATACAGAAAAAAGGACAGTAGAAGAAAAACAGCAAGATGTAACAATGAAACAAGCATCAGAAAATCTACAGACCATAATAAGGTAATACAAACTCCTGAGGCTTATTGCTTTCCTTTACAGACGCCATGTAGTAGAGTCCCGCTTTTTCATAGTCCCCCTGCAGTCGAGAAATAACATTATTTGTTCCATTAGGAGCATTACAACAATGGGAGAATTGCCGGGGAGGGGGGGGTGGGCGTTTGGGTTTGTTTGGGCTGCAGATTTTTATGCACAAACAAAAAATGTTCTAAGAATCAGTTAAAAAATTGGTAACTAAACTGTAAAGAGAAAAGAATAAAGAGAAAAGAATACTGTGACATACCTTGCTATGGTACGACCGAGCCAAATTATAGTAAGAATGTGACTTGGTTGGCCCATGATTAGTTATTGCAAGTGCAGTTTCGGTTAGTTGCTCAACTAGAAAATGTTGACCAGTGAAGAAGAAGTGGTTCGCCAGATAGTTCAGTGACATTGCACAGTAAGGGTAAATCTCGAACGCTCTTTGCATATTTTCCATTCCTCTCCTAATATCACCAGCTGCATAGACAATTGAATCAATCAAGTAAAAGGAACAAGGTAGCATTGAACTCATTGAAAAACAAAAACCAAACCCCAAAACAATTTTGCTGCAGGGCTTATATTTGTTGTTCAGTTTACTTTCCGCACTAAGGGTCTTCGTGTAATTCGATCATATCGTTTTAAACAAATACATGAGGTGAAAGGGCAGATAAGGTTCCCAAAAGCCTATTTTTGTCTGTCTTCCTCATTTTTTCCATTTCTTCTCTTCACATTTTGCAATTCAACTAGTTTAAATAGCAACAAACTAATAGGTATATACATCAATACATGTGAGAATTTTTACATGATCTATGCACTATGTATGTAAGCACTATTGTACGTGGAGCAGCTGACCTTCGTTTGTATGCAAATCCAAAATTCCAAGTGCCACAAGAGCTTCAACATTTTCTGGGTCTAGCTACAGTTATTAAATTTAACATAATCTGTTATCAACATCAGCCCAAACTTGCAACAGAAAGATGACACTCATTGACAAACTAAGCTGTATGCTCTATTGACTTGCCTGCAAAACTCGGTGAAAGGCTTGCTTTGCCTTCTCAAATTGACCCAACTTGTAACGACAGAGACCGATGCCAAGTCTTACAGCTCCGGGACATTGCGGATAGACTTGCAAGGCCCTCTTGAAAAAGAATATTATAAGTAAACAGCAACACAAAAAATAAGCCCAAAAAGGATACCATACCCACAGAACAACAATATTCGGATATTCCATGGGAGAAAGAGTTTCTCACAACCGAAACTAAAATAAACTCGGAGATGTAAAGCAACAAGCTAAGAAACTCCGCATAGCAGCCAAGGTCCGATTAATGTGGTTAACTAACAAACCTTGTACAACTCCAGTGAATCGGAATATCGACCACGGTTAAATTGAACACATGCCTGCAAAATATCAAAGGCTAGTCAATTTCTGTAAAATCAAAACATTTGCATGCAATCAGAAAAATATAAGAGCAAAAGATATTTTGAAGTTGAATTTCCATACATGTGCAAAATACTTAGCAAAAAGGAAAATTGGAGAATAGGCTATGTTGAATCACCTTAATCTGAAATCGTGTCTACCCAAGGAAATATTCAAAGCACTATACATTAAAGGAAACTACCTACATCAAAAGTGAAGATTTCCATTTTTACTAGATACTATCACTATGTCACCACAGGACATCATATTGCAAATTTCAGGGGAAATACAAACCAATTATCTGCACTGCCTAATGAAGATATTTTCCATAATCTGCCTATACACGAAGATAATGACTACCTGACCAAGAAGTGCAGAAACATTATCGCGATCGCCATCCAACACAATCTTGAATGCATTAAATGCCTGTTCTACATCACCCTTAGCCAGTAAAAGCTGACCTGTATCCAGAATCAGTTAGAAGTGTGAGATCTCCTCAGTCTGTGATCTGTAAACACGAAGTTCTACACTGCGCAGAACGAATTGTAACACTGTCACTCCATAGTCAAATGAAAGCAGGACAAAACAAAAAACATCTGCTGATGAGAGAAAATCCAGTAACATGAAACTAATTGACATGTAAATAAATAAACAATGAATATCAGTTTAGATCCTTCAGAGCTATCATTGCACCTTCTAGGAAAAAGTACAATCTTGTATGCGACAATAGTATTGAATATTTTTATGGTTACTGGTATGGAAGAATAGACCCAACCAGACATACAAGTTTTTGTCTTGTGCATTAAATTAGCTGTGAAAGTGGAAGCTGAGCCCCATGGTTTCGTCAGGAGTGCACACCAAGACAGAAAATCAGCTATTAGATATTTAATCCTAAAAAAATTATGTCTTTTTGACACGTACAGCCGTTTGATATTCTTAGCTGTCCATTTTCCTCACTTCTCGTGGTCTCTCCTCCGTGTTACCACAATAGCAACCCCCTTAGTGAAACCAATATCTTGCATTTAATGAAAATCTTCATACATTTACCCTTGGCAATCGTCTGACTAATGCACACAGTATTACAGTAATGAACGCCAATTTCAACAACTTAAATAGCAATTTTGGATTCCCAACCGACCGAATTCAAAATAATTCATCTTCGGATTTCATATCCACAAGTTATCGATCTCCATTACATATGCAGTCCACCGTAATAAATGCACATACCGAATATGAATATCCGTCAACTAGTTGTCAATAAATAAAGCAGCCAGATGATGCTCACCTTTTCCGACCCAAGTAGAAGGTTCATGCATGTCAATTCTTGATGCTTTGTTGTAGTACTGTGTTGCCATGATAAAATGCTCTTCCTTTTCTCTTTGTTTTGTCTCGATTTTTCCAAGGTAACTATAATAAGCCCCTAAAGCATTTAGGATGGCAATCCTCTCGTATCTCACATCCGCATAATATTCATCGATTTCTTCAGCACAAGAAACCAAAATCAGAACATTCACGTAATACCCAAAAAAGGAGACATTTTCTAATCTTGCCCATCAACAGCTAAAACAATACATAACGAGTACAGTAAACGGAATGACAAGACATGGAGAGGAACAAAACCAATAAATACCAGGACTAGATCCTTCCTCCAGAATTTGGCGGAATTGCTCAATTTTGCCTTGCTTGAAGTATTCCCTCTGCATCAACACCAGTAACAAAACCCACTACTAAGCTAAGAGAAGTCGATTTTTTTCAAACCAACGTACTGCTTGGACAGTCAATGGACTAAAATACTTGACACACAGACGACTAACAAGCAGTACAAAATTAAAAGTCCAAAGTACCAATAATTAGAAAAAAACCACAATCTAAGTATGAATAAGTGGCTGCAAACAAGCCAACTCAAATACCGTTTTGTTCAAGCTCGGATAGAAAACTTAACGAGCTTAAAAAGCATGTTCCGGCCCACCTTGTTTACCAATCGCCAGCTGTTGGTTTATGAGTCCTAACCTAAGTCACATAATGCGCTGGCAAGGGCACAAGCGTGAAACTTACTTTAAAAAATATCCCAACGACCCAAGCTACTAAAATTGCGAGGAATTGAGAGCACGAGTGCATGGCAATGATGGATTGAGAGTACGAACGAAAGGGTTCTACTAAAGAATTATGTGCTAAAGTCCTAACCTAAGTCACATAACACCCGCGCGGGAGCGGAACCGTGAAAGCGTACTAGAGTTGCGAGAGAGAGGACTGAGAACCCGAGCGCAGAGCCAAGATTGAGAGCGTGACCGGGTGACCTATGTGATTAAGGTTTTAAACCCATAACAACTCTATGCACATTGAACAAATTTAAAACTGAGGCTCTTCGGAATACAAATACATTCGAGTGGCGTAATTCTGTACATGGGTGAGTATCCAGAGTGGAATAACTAACCGCGATGATGAGCCAGAGATCGAGGGGTGCTTGTTCGGCCTTGAGAATGTCGAGTATATCAGAGGCGTCTCTGGGGAGCTGGTCGAGGACGACCCTAACCTCCTCTTCGGAGTTCTGCACCGGAATATACACGCTCGCCATTGGATCTCCGGCGTCGATTTCCGGCCGATATCTCGAGATTCCCTTAGAAAACAAACCCAAATTCTGAAACTCCAGCGGCCCAAACTCTTATGAAAAAAACTGAACGGAAGTAACCGCCGGAGGAGTATCTGGACCTCCGCTGTGGGGGTGCTGTATTTATATTGGTCTGTTTCCAGGGTGGAATTCATCTAATTTTGCGTATTTGTGAAAAGAACCTCCGATTTTTTGGTAATTCTGGTTTTGTCCGGGGAAAGAGGGGGAACCGTGTTATTACTCATTAGTTTAAGAGTTTTTTTGTTTACGGCCCCGCCGTGTACAATGGTTGCACAGCAAAGGCATAGATGAATGCCACGTCACCTCTTGGCTTATCCAGCCCGTTCAATTTCTCTTTTTCATTACTTTCTCACAATCAATTAGTTTTCGTTTCGACAGCAATCCCAGGCTTGTCCGTCGCCGGCGCTGCTCCACAATTCTCCCGCCGGTGGCCGACCCTGCCACAAGCAAAACATATGAGATGTAAATGCTCATATTCAAGATAGTAATCAAATTTTTCCACAGCAATTGAAGGAGGGAGGGGTTTGCTGAGATCCATCTCTACACAGATTCGAGCATAACTGCCCCGAGCAGTGACAATTGTGTTGTTATCCACTTTCAGCGGTTTCCCCAAGTTCTCCGCAATTTCCTTTAAGTTATCTTCCTCGTAGAATTCCATGGGTAAGAGTGGAACCCTAACCCAGACAGCTGTTTTGATGGCCAGAGCCATGTCAGCTTTAAAATTGCTGTGCCACTTCCTCACAGTGAGGTAATGGTCTTGTATAATCCAAGGGCCACCCATATAGACTCTATGATAATCTGCCTTTGTTTCAAAACGGATAATATAGAAACCCAGCCCGACATCAATAGGGACAATCGTTCCCTCCAAATTCCAAAGTCGGTGGATTTTATCCATAAGGGTTTTGAAACCCAGATTTTTCCCCAGTAATTTGATTATGAGGCAGCCCCTCCATTGTGCTCTGCTACGCTTGAGGCGTTCTTTGGAGAACGTAATTTTGATTTTGGACTTAGTGGGAGAAGAATCATTGTCCTCCATATCCTCATCCTCATCATCGCTTTCTCCGAACTCGGCAATTCTTTTTTCAATTTCATCTTGTGATAATCGTTTCGGTTGAACTAGAGCGGCCTTGAAGGAGAGCTCAGCGGTGTGGGTTTGCAGAGATCCCTGGACGTGGGTGACCTGAGGGTGGGGAGGAGTTTCCATGACAATATCCACCGACGGGGACGATAATATCTCCTTATTTTGGAGGCTGGAAGATTCAGCGTCCATAGGACTAGAGGGATTGGAACAGAGTGGGTCAAGATGATCCTTTACTTTCCTCGTGCTTCTCTCAATCTGGTCTAGCTCTTCCTTCGACTGGGATTGGGGGGGAACAGAAGGGGGGGGAAGGGGCATTCTAGAGAGAGAGTTGACACAAAACCTGTCCGGTTCAACGGACAAATTGCACCAGCCGAAGCTACTGAAATTGGATTTGGTGAATGGATGGTTGTGGCGAGACGGCCCAAGAACAATAACAGAAATGCTAGGCCTAATGATCAATCTAAGGCGGGTCACAAAAACCAGGTACCTAACTTAACCCAGCAAAGGCATGTTAAGGGAAAAGGCCCAATTACACATCAATCCAGCCCAGTTAAACAAAACAAGCCCAACCCTAATGCCCAAATCCAAAATGGATCCAGATTTAGCCCATTAGTGGGGCAAGCTTCCACTTCTAGTCTGATCCCAACTTTGGATCAACCCACCCCGGTCTTAATTCCTACAGTCAGAAAGACTCCACAACACAACCCTAAACACCTTCACTCTCCCTCTCCTGCTTCAATTGCCTCTGCTACTGCTCACCCTAACCCCACCCCAAATCCTACCACTTTTCCTCAACCGGGACAAGCTTCGCAAGCCTTACCTCAACCTAAAATCCCAGAATTAGCATCTTTAACCACAGCTACGTATCATGAGTATGCTAAAAATACAGAAGCTGAAGCTCAAGGACGACAAGGAGAGGAGGATCTTCGATCCAGAGACAGAAGCACTTCTCCTCACCGAGATCGTATGGTGGGCGGAGGGGACAAGCATGAAAATAAAGATAAACGAGGCTATCGGAGGGGGCCAATATCAGCACAGGGTGAAACTCAAACCTCTGTGGAAACCCCCAGCTTATCGCAGACGGATCCTCAGGCTCCTTGATCTCGCAGCGGGGTCTCCTCTTGACGAAAACTTCATCATGCCTAGTTTCA
Source organism: Rhododendron ovatum (assembly GCA_019656835.1). NCBI lineage: Eukaryota > Viridiplantae > Streptophyta > Magnoliopsida > Ericales > Ericaceae > Rhododendron > Rhododendron ovatum. The sequence goes on along the minus strand of CM033792.1, from coordinate 48,324,634 downwards.
ATATTCTACTTTGGAATTGTAGAGGAGCAGGGAATGACAACTTCAAACGACATTTCTCAGAACTTATTCGTACCCACAAGCCGGAGATCGTGGGGATTCTTGAAACCAAGGTAACTTTTAGAAAAATGGGCCTCCTTTTCAAACATCTAGGATTCTCAGGTTCCGCTTACGTTGATCCTTACGGCCGAGCTGGAGGGATTTGGATTGTCTGGGATACCTCTAAAGTCTCGCTGAATATAACGCATGCCTCATCCCAAGCCATCCACTCTGAGATTACTAAGGATGGGTTTGAGGATTGGGTATTGTCCACAGTTTATGCTAGTCCTAACCCCAGGAATAGGGATATTTTGTGGGAGGAAATGGAAGCCCAAGCTCATAGCAGCAATAAACCCTGGCTGGTGGCGGGTGATCGTAACGACACTCTGAATTCCTCTGAAGGACGAAGTTTCTCTGTGGATTCCAGCTCTAGCCAAAGGCGTAAATTTGCTGAACACGTCAACAATTGTAATCTAGTAGATTTGGGCTTCTCAGGCCCAAAGTTTACTTGGAACAATGGGAGAAAAGGCATGGCAAATGTTCAGAAACGCCTCGACCGTGCGCTCTGCAATGAGGAATGGCGTAATTTATTCCCTGAAGGTATGGTCCAAATTCTACCTCGTACTTATTCTGATCACTCTCCTATTTTAATTCATGTGCTTGGTAAAAATAGATATAATCCCATTAAAAGACCTTTTCGCATGGAGGCAGCTTGGTTTACCAACCCCTCATTTGAACAAATTGTTGCTAACGCTTGGCATGGACCAAATATTTTCGAACGAATCAAACACGTTTCTAAGGATGCTCTGGCCTGGAATAAAGATATTTTTGGAAATATTTTTAGAAGGAAACGTTGGGTCCTTGCTAGGTTAGAGGGAGTTCAAAAATCTCTGGATTATCGTTTTTCTCACAGTCTCCAATGTTTTGAAAAAGAGCTTATTTCTGAATTTAATGAGATCCTTAATCAAGAAGAGATCCTTTGGTTCCAAAAATCCAGGGCTAAGTGGATTACTCTGGGGGATAGGAATACTAGATTTTTTCACCTATCTACCACCGTTCGTAGAAACAAAAGTAAAATCTCTTGCCTGAAAGATTCTAATAACATTTGGATTGATGATCCAAGTGCCCTAGCAAACCTTGTGCAGAACCATTTCATGGAGCTTTTCACCAAAGTCCCCGTCTCCTCGTACCCAAGGGCTTTCACCTCTGGAGATCACAGTAAAATTTCTACTGATGATCACCCTTTTCTCAATTCTTGCCCTTCCTCTGCTGAGATCTGGGAAAGCATAAAAAGCATCCAACCCTACAAAGCTCCTGGCCCAGATGGCATTCAGGCAATTTTTTACCATAGATATTGGAACATAGTTGGAACGGAGGTTTGTGCCTTTGTTAAAAATTGCTTCACCAACTGGTCCATACCTCCTGAACTTAATAAAACCTTCATTGCTCTGATCCCTAAAGGTGTTAAACCTGATAATGTGAAGATGTTTAGGCCAATTAGTCTATGCAACGTGATTTATAAAGCTATCACTAAGATTTTAGTTGCTAGACTTAGACCTTTCCTCAAATCCATTATTAGCCCCTCCCAAAGTAGTTTCATACCTGGGAGATCCACTTCGGATAATATCATTATTACCCAGGAAATCCTCTATACTCTTCATAAAAAAAAGGGGGAAAAAGGAGGAATGGTCGTCAAAATTGATTTGGAAAAAGCGTATGATAAAATCTCTTGGGAGTTCCTTGCTGATACTTTGAGGTTCTTTAATTTTAGCACTAATTGGATTAAACTTATAATGACTTGTGTTACCAACTTATCCACCTCCATCTTGTGGAATGGAGAAGCTCTTTCTGAGTTCCTCCCCGAGCGTGATCTTCGACAAGGAGACCCTCTGTCCCCTTATCTTTTTGTGCTATGCATGGAACGTCTGTCCATTCTCATTAACAGGAAAGCTGCTGAAGGTGTTTGGAAAGGCATCAAGGTTTCTCGTAATTCCCCACACCTAACTCATCTTTTCTTTGCGGATGATCTGATATTATTTGGTGTTGATAACTTTACTACCTGTCATGCCATGATAGATACTCTCAATACCTTTTGTGATATGTCTGGTCAATGTATTAGCTTCAATAAATCTAAAATGTTCATATCTGCCAATGTGGATAGGAGTAGGGCTAATCGTCTTAGCAGCATTGTGGGTATTCAACTGACTAATGATTTGGGAAAATACCTTGGTATTCCTCTTATGCATGGTAGGGTGAACAAAAATCATTTCACCAATATTGTTGAAAAGGTCCAAGGTAGACTCTCTGGTTGGAAAAACAATACCATGAATATTGCAGGTCGAGCCACCACGATCCAATCTGTGTCCTCTACCATCCCTAGCTATTCTATGCTAACCATGGAACTTCCCATTAGTGTTTGTGAAAAACTTGACAGACTTAATAGGAATTTTCTTTGGGGTGACACTGAAAGTAAAAAAAAGATACATCTTATCAACTGGAATCAAGTCTGTAAGAACAAGGCTAGTGGTGGTTTAGGCATCAGACAAGCTAGACATCAAAATTTGGCTCTTCTAGCTAAGTTAGGTTGGAAAATCACTAATCAAGAGGATAATCCTTGGATCTCTCTTCTTAGGGATAAATATTTGCAAAATGCTTCCTTACTTTCATGGACAGGAAAGAAACCTGCATCTTTTGTTTGGCGGAGTATCATGAAGGCTAGAAATGTTTTGGAAAAGGGTACCAAATGGGTTATTGGAGATGGTCAGCATATTGACCTCTGGTTGGATTGGTGGTATGGAGATGGTCCCCTTATCAAAAAATTCCCTGGTAATCACGGTTTTTTGAATACTAAACTGAATTCTATTATAAATGACTATGGTGCCTGGAACCTTTCTTCTTTATCCCATATTGTTGATGCTAATACTTTGAATGATATTGCTTCTATTAACCTACCTCTGTTTGCCACATGCTCTGATTATCCATCATGGATGGGTTCATCCAATGGCAATTTTTCTGTTGCTGCTGCTTACAACATTGTTAACCCTGATGTTGGTTCTCCTGTTAACTGGAATTGGGTCTGGAAGTTAAAAGTTCCATCAAAACTGAAGTTTTTCTTGTGGATCTTGCTTCATAATAGTCTTCCTACTAATGCCCTAAGAGCTCGAAGGGGCATAATTCCCATTGACTATTGCCCTAGATGTGATGAGAATCCTGAAGATATTAATCATCTCTTTCGCACTTGTCCTAAAGCCAAAGAGTTTTGGATTTGTATCCGTAGTAATCATTGGTTAAGTGGGAGCTTGAATTCACCAGTCCTTGACTGGATCACCTTAAACTCTAAAATTAAAACTCCTTATGTCTTAGATATAAACATACCTTGGAACGTGGTTTTTATTGTTTCACTTTGGCAATTATGGAAAGCTCGTAACAGGAAGAGCTTTGATAATGTTGAAACAATCTCAACCGTGTGTCTAAGGAATGTCAACATCTATGCAAAGGAAATTTTCTTAGCTTTCAAGGCCCCACAAACCAATGATACGCAACATGGAGTTCTGATTTGTTGGATGTTACCATCTCCAGGAAAGCTCAAGCTGAACACCGATGGTTGCTTCTATGAATCCACCAATAAGGCTGGATATGGAGGAGTCCTTAGAGACAGCTCGGGAAAATGGGTGCTCGGCTATTATGGGAAAGCTACAAGCACCAGCAGCTTGGAAGTTGAAATATGGGCTATCTATAGAGGTCTCACTGTCATCTTCGAGAAAGGAATATCAAGTGTCATCCTCGAGTCCGATTCAAGTGTGGCAGTTAACTTCTGCAATGAGGGACCTCCGCTTGATCACCCACAACGCCACATTATTGAGGAAGTGAGAAGACTTGTTGGTGGAACAAATTCAATCATAACTCACATCTACCGACAAGCAAATCAGACTGCAGACTGTCTTGCAAGACTTGGCTCGCAACAAGAAGATGATTTGATTGTAACTAGCTCCATTCCTTTTGCAGCTAGGGAATTTGCCCTGGCGGACGCCATGGGTGTTGGCCATCTCCGGACTTAGGTCTACGGCTTTGTAGCCTTTTTGTCTCCTTATGACCTTTGTATGCCGGAACTTTCGGCTGATAACGCTTATGTTCGCCTCCTTTTAATGCATGAATTTCCGTTTGACCAAAAAAAAAAAAAAATCAATTAGTTTTAATTCTTTTAGACTATTTATATATATTAAAAATTTAATTGTTTCGATTTTCAATATTATTAAACCGGTGTAAACATTGTAATTTTATGTTCTCTCTAGAGCTCTCATAATTAAGTATTTGCTTCTTATTTGGAATCCTATAGAGCAGAAACTTAATTATAAGTGCCTTAGAGACAAAATTTAATTATGATCCTTTAGAATAATATGATCAGAATAAAAAGATCTTTGCACCGGTTTAAACGGATTGAAAATTGAAACACTTAAGTTTTTAACCATATTTTTTTTAAATGTATAAACGGTCTACAAAAATTAAGTGCTCCAATTTTCAATCTGTATGAACCAATGCGAAAATCTTATTATTTTGATTATTTTATTCTAAATGGTTATAATTAAAGTTTGTCTCTAGGGCTCTTATAATCAAGTTTCTACACCATATGATACCAAATAAAGAACAAATACTTAATTATGAAAGCCGTAAAGATAAAATTTAATCATGACTATTTAGAATAAAATGATCAAAATAATAAGATCTTTGGATTGGTTTATACAGATTGAAAATTGGAGCACTTAATTTTTTTAGGTCGTTTATATATTAAAAAAATATGGTTAAAAACTTAAGTGCTCTAATTTTCAATCCGTTTGAACCAGTGCAAAGATCTTTTTATCCTGATCATATAATTCTAAAGGGTCATAATTAAATTTTGTCTCTAAGGCTATTATAATCAAATTTCTACTCTATAGGATCCCAAATAAAGAGCAAATACTTAATTATAAGAGCTCTAAAGAGAAAAAAAATATTACGATGTTTGCACCGGTTTAATAAGATTGAAAATCGACACAATTAAATTTTTAATCATATTTTTAATATATATATATACATAGAAATCTTCAGGTAAGGACCTTAAAATGAGGACATTATATGCGGACCTCCCATTTCTCGCCTTTCCCGATCTGATTTCGATGATCCGAGCCACTCAATGTGTTCAGAACGTGATTTTAAGAGTACCCGCGAAAAATCGGCAAAAAAAATGACCGGGAAGGGCTTGATTTAAGCAGTTGTTATTTGAATCGTTGGATAAAAAACAAACAAAAACTGCTCGGATGAAGCCCTTCCCGGTCTTTTTTTTTGCTGATTTCTCACGGGTACCCTTAAGATCATGTTTTGAACACATTGAACGGCTCGAATCATCGAAATTCGATCGGAAAAGGGAGGTCCGCATTTTATTAAAATAAGGTAGTCCTTATAAGAAGGGAACTCTCTCTCTCTCTCTCTCTCTCTCTCTCTCTCTATATATATATATATATAGAGTCTAAAAAATTAAACTAATTGAGTGTGAGAAAGTGATGAGAGATAGAGAAATTGAACGGGCTGGATGGACCAAATGGTGACATGGCATTCATCTATGCCTTTGCCATGCAAACATTGTACACGGCGGGGCCGTGCACAATTTAATCTCTTTTGTTTTTATCCCATAAGCTATTCATATTTTGTCTACTTTGTTCCTAAATTTTAATTTGGCGAATTTATCCTCTCACGTTTTTGATTGATTCTTATTTCGTTAAAGATTGTAAACATTTTGGACAAAAAATCTATCACGTGCCTACCACATGCGATCAGAACCCATATGAAAGGGGCAAAAATGTCAATCTATCCTTCACAGATATACACATTTTTCCTTGTGGGTATATTCCGTGAATGAGGGAATGACTTTTTTGTCTCTTTCATTTGGGTTTTGATAAGCACGTGACAGGTTTTTCGTCTAAAATGTTAATTACCATTAACGATTGGACGAAATAGGAATCAATCAGAAACTTAAGGGAATAAATTTGTTAAATTAATAGTTTACGGACGAAATAGACAAAATGTGAATAGTTTATGGGAGAAAAGCAAAAAAAAAAAATTAATGTGGGAACATCTTTTAAGGGTTTTGAAATACACTAAATTCTATTTAAACCTCAATTTTATAGTTTATGTTAAACTTGTTATATTAAACTTCGTGAGAGAGAGAGAGAATTGATAGCGCGAACGCCTAGCTAGGATTGAGAGCGGGAGCGAAAAATTCCAATGAAGTATCATGTAACTACATATGTTATCCTTCTCCAACTTTGTTCTTAGAGAAAAATAAGAAAATAGTTGAAAACTTGATATAGTGAGAGGCAAATGGACAGTTTGAGAGTATTTGAAGTATGTATAAATAAACAGAAATGCTAAGGACAAAGAAAATTTATTCCGAAATTATTCCGAAAAGATCAACTAGTGGTTGAGATTCACTTTGATGTGTGTGACACAATCATCAAAGTGATTCTCAGCCATTGATTGTTGTTTTCGGAGTACTTTCGGGATAAATTTTCTTTATATCTAGTATTCCCCAGAAATAAAAAGAGAGGAAAACAAAGGGAGTCTCGAGTTTTGAGTTGCACAAGGGTCCTTGGGGAAGAATAATTTGGCTCGACAGATGTCGACATAAAAAATAGAAATTTCAAATTGAGTCCGAATGGTAAATATCATTTAAATATTCTATCAGTTTAATTAGAACTTATTCGCATTTTTATGTTAACAAAGAACATTTGTTACTATTTGATAAATTTTGTATCTTGAGCGACGTAATATTATTTTTTCCTCAATTAAATTGACAGTTGCTTCCAACTTAAGCAATAAGCATGAATTGAGTAGTGTAGGGATTGAATTAACGAAAACTGGCACTTGATCAATTCAATACTGATATTTCCAAAACTAAGGGATAAGGGTGAAAATAGCCTTTTCAAAAAACAATAAACATACATAATTAGAAATCACAGGCACCCGCACGAACGACGTCGCATTCCACTTTCTTCTCCAAAAACCCTTGCCGTACGTCACGGCATAGCTTATTGCATCTCCGACTGTGTTCTCGCAGAAGCAATGGGCATCAAATGGTAATCTCGAATACGCAATTCCCGCTCTGAAATTTTACGATATGTATCTAATTTACAGATACACACTTATACTGCTCTCCCATCGTTCTTTCTAGGGTTTTGCATTGGCAAACCAATGCCGGAAACACAATCAACAGCCAGATCCTGAACGAAATCTCTCAGTGCGCCGAAAGCATCAACAGGGTGAAGGAAGGAAGGTGGAAAGCTACTCTCACTTTTTACAAGCTCATGCTTAGAGGTACTTGTCCCCGTCCCCTCTTTTTTCGAATGAGTTGCGCATAATCTTGCTTAGGCATAATACAGTACACAAACACGCTTGATGTTTATAGGTTTTGTTGTAACAATTATTTGAAAGAATAATCTATAAGGCATAGTTTCCCAAAAGTGCTAAAAGTACTAAGTATTTTGTGAAGGAAAAAAAAAAACCAGAACTTTTAACACTTTTGGGAAACTAGGCCTTAGATGATTCTTTCGAGTAATTATTACAGTCCCTTTGGATTGAGAGGTTTAGTGAGAAAAGAAAAGAAATGAGAATCTCACTAATTTGGATAAAATAGCTAGGTGGGAAATTATGAGGAATATGTGTAATGCAAGGTTTATTTTGTTTCTCACCTTTTTCTCACAGCAAATGGTGAGATTTGGCGAGAATTCATAACCATCTCATTTTTGATGAAATCACCCAATCCAAAGGGGCTGTTAGAACAAGCATGAGAAGCTGAATTTCATGCTCTATTTCTTCGAATCTTCGATGGAAGTACTTTTGAGTGTAGGTTTTTGTGTACACATGTGTTTATGTTGGATGTGTATTGGGTTGCAATTTGTATGCAAGTTTTGGATTAATTGATAGGCGAGTAGATGAATTTCCTCATCTATATAGTCAACGGAAGAACACATAGTTGTTTGTATGTGGTTACAAACTTACAATACATTTTTATTGGTTACACATCGAATTTATTTGCAATTTTTCGAATAGTTGTTAGAGTAAGCTTCTCCAGCTGAATTTCATTACGTGTCTTCAAATGAAGTACTTTTAAATTATGTGCGTGTGTATACAGAAAAGAAAATTGTTGGTCGTTTATTGGGGTTCATTTATATGCGAGTTTTGATGAATTGTCAGACCAAGCATAGGCAGCTGAATTTCGTGCTCGATTGATCGTGTTTTAATCAGCTAATAAATGTATAGGACCAGTGTAGTTTATTTCCTTCCTTGGTACTCCTCTTGAAAAATTCTGAAATAAAATGAAAAAAAGGACACTTTTATTCTATCATCTTTGAGTTTATTAGCATTCTGAGTTTGTTTCTATTCAGTTTTTGTGTTCAATGAAAGACACGAGCATGACTCTATGGGGTTGTTTCAGTAAAGATAGCTTCTCCATGATCATGCTTAAAGCCTTTTGGGGCTCACAGTTGGCTAAAATGCGAGGAAAAACTTATCAGTAGTTGAAAGTAGGTAATCCTATGAGCTTGTGATTTTACCTGTGGTTGTACTGATACTCTGATACATAGGTTTTTAGCTCCGAGGTTACTGATGGTGATATATACTGGTTTTCTGAGTGTAATTTTATTCACCCAACTGGTTTCAGTAATTTGGTTCTGACATGTACCGGTTAGTGATTGATTTCGCTATGTTGCCCATGAGGACCTCATATGCTCTCTCTCTCTCTCTCTCTCTCTCTCTCTCTCTCTCTCTCTCTCTCTCTCTCAGATAGGATTTTCAATCGGCTAATAAAAAAAACCCAAATCGATTTGGGTGTTAGGGTTTTTGAGTAAAAGTCTAAAATACCCCTCTTTTCGGCACAAAAAATATTGGGTAATGTTAGGTTAGCATTTTTTCATCCAACCAATGGGTTTTCTGTTTGATACATGGATTGAAAACTTGAATTGGCCTTAGTAAGTATGCAATTGGTAGTACAAGGGGCAAGTGTGTGCAATTGGTAATTTAAGGATGAAGTAAACAAAATTTGAATAGTTTAAGGAGCAAGTATATATTTTACCCTAAATTGAACATGTAGCAAAATGTGTGGCAAAAGCATGCATCGAAATTGAACAACCAATTTGACGTACTCCTTTGTTTTCCATAAACTTGGGCGTAGAGAAAGCAGTGAAAGGAAAATCATAACACAGTCATGTTTGTTAATGAACTAAGATATTCTGGAGTAGTTCGAGGCTCAGCTCGATAATAAGTGCCTATTTAAGCTCGACTTGTTACAAGCTTAAGTCAAAGTTTGTTCACTCTATAAACTAGCCGAGCTTGAGAAAGCCGAACCTTGGCTTATTTGTAGCTACATCAAACACTTAAAACAAATCCTCCTTTATACGGGCCTCTCACTATCTCACAAGAATTCTTCTAAGTGATCATCAATGTGGGCTCAGCAGTTATAACCACATTGATGATCAAAGGTTATTTAAAATGTAGAAAAACAAGACTCCTTTGTCCAAAAGAAAAAATAATTCATCTTAATTTACCAAATAAAAAATCATCTTTAATGAACTCATTTAACATTTTTAAACATGGACGGAGGGATATAGATGTGTTCGAAATTGTTTGACATGCGTAGATTCCATAGGTATTATCTCTGATCTAGGTGCATCGAACGATTCTGAATATCACACACCTGTGCCCAAAGGTGTCTTTCCCCTCCCGTGTCTATAGTACTTCCTTTTTCTTTTTCTTTTTTTAATGGGTGTCTCCTTATGCCTCGTTGCAATGAAATTTAGTTTGCTAAATGTCAAAATATTCCGTAATCATATAAGCTCTTTTGAGTAAAATTGTAAGCAAAGGTATACTAAAGCATACTTCATCAAAACGAAAATTTGGTTTTCAGTTTTCTTAGGCGGTTGAATGAAGAAATAAAACCAAGACAATTGGCCAAATAGTTATGTAGTAAGTAGTAACTCTTAGCACCATGAAGTTACGAGTTCAAATACCGTGGACAGAAGTTTGATATCCATTGCAGTTGGTTGTGGTCGAATTAGAGCCTCCTATGGTTTGACCAAATATACTGAAGAGCCATTTCAATTAGGCAAGGATCATCATCGGGCCGGGCTGGCTCAGCCTGGCAAGTCACTATCCAAGTCCGCCTACGGATTCGGCTTAGTGGGCTTTTATTTTTTCGCGGGCTAGGTTATCTCTGAAAACTTAAAGCCCAGGCCCACCCACAGGCTTAGCCCAATCATTTGGCCGAGGATCGGGTGGGCCGGCATTTGGGCAAACCAATTCACAACGGTCAGAATTAAAAAATTGCCTCAAAAGTGGGGTTTTTTTTTTTTTACATGCACACACTGTTTGTATATGGACAATTTTAAAACTCCCCAAGTTAGTTTCTTAGTCCCAAATGGATAGACAATTTGAAAACAATAAATTATTTTTTCCAAAAAACAAGGAGATTTTTGGGCTTGGAGCTAGCGGGTCTCGCGGGCGGTTCGAGTAAAAATTTATAGGCCCAAGCCCGGTCCATAAAACTTCGGCTTGGGCTAGCCCGCCCGTTGGAAGGGCTCGGGCCGGGTGGGCTTGGAGTGGGTCGCGGGCCTTCGGGCTAAATAATGACCATTAAATAAGGTAAATGATATTGATACTCTAAAAATTGATGCAGACACTACAAAATCAGCGTAATCCCAAAGCTACTTTTTTTTTGTTTTCTTGGAGTGTTTCAATTAATTTTTGGACTGCCAATATATCATTTTCCTTCAATATGCATTGTAAAATGTCCAATATACCCCTTGCACCCTTCTTCCATCCGTAAATAGTGGTCATCAAACAGGGTAATAAAGTAAGTTCAGCCACTATAAATTCAGCACTTCACTTCGCCGAAATTAGGGCATTGCTCGAGAATGAGGCACAGCAGAGAGGATTTGGGGAGATTTCCTGAGGGTGGTTGCCCCTCTCTGCAAATCGCCTATGATTTCTCCCTCCCAAATCAACAACCCTCCTCCTCCATCTCTCTCTCTCTCTCTCTAATACTGTGTGTGTGTGTGTTTGTGATGGTGGTGGCGGCGAATCTGATGAAGCTCATGGATTTCTTGATGTCGGGTAAATTACGATTCGCCAGTCATTGCTCCACGAATCCAGAAACCAAGCAGAACCAAAACAATGTTTCGCAAGAGGCTGCGATGATGATGATGATTAAGGTTGCGTTCTTTTGAACTTAACTTGAAGGGAAAATGATGGCCAATGACGTGTTTTACTTAAACTTATCTTGTTTCCTTTAGCGGAACGGGGCCCCGTTCCTGAATGATTACTCCTTCTTTCCCATAAGAGGCTGTGATGATGATTAAGATCTCCAGAGCATCCGATTCGGGCTTTGAGAACCCGACCCGTTTCTTGGCGGGGCAACCCGGTTCATACGTGGTTGCAGCCATGGCGGAGTTGGCGTTCTCGGCCTCGTCGCATGCAGATCTGAGCCTCCCCCTTTCTTCCCCATCATCTTCTCTAGTGATCTGTATATACGTATATATATTTATACCTATATGTACATTTCTGTGTGAAAGATATCTCTTGGAATTCTCTCAAAATGGGGAATTCCGGAATTGAAAGGGAAATGATTTTCATTTTTTTTTTAATTTACAAAACCACCCTATTTTTGTAAAGATTTTTTAATTTTTTTTCGTCCTCTAAATGACTAGAAAATGAGAGCATTAATAAAAATTTTAAACAAAAGAGTAAAAATTATTACCCATTGAAAAAGATAAAGGTTTTTTATTTATTAAAAGTATATTGTAAAATATGGTTGGTTGATAACTACTTCTACCTAAAAAGTCTTTCTTTTTTATTTCCATTATCCTCTGAATTATTTCCAAAATTAGTTGTAAGTTTTTACTTGCATTTTTCTACGTAGTTGAGACGAAAAGTAAAAAGCACTAACAACAAATATACACATCGAATGTTTTTACCAAAAAGATAAATAATTCATATAGTCTCTGTTCATCTTCTTTGAATTTTATTTTCTAAGAATTCTACATATCCGACGAATGAAAAGAAAAAGAAAACTCTTTGATTAACGTATGGTGCAGAAGCAAGAGAGCCACACTGCCATGAAAATTGCCAAACGATTTCGAATAAAGATGCCAAGGGTGGCTTTATCGATGTTATCTACTAAATAAAAGGCATTGACAGTGGAACAATACTTCTTTTTTTCATTTTTTTGTCCTGAAAAACAAACAATTGAAAGCCTCTAATTATTTCAGCTGGACAGACATGTTTCTTCTTCAATGAAACATGTGTTTTTTTTTTTAATAAAATAAAATGAGCTGTTGTTTTTTGAAATGGAGACAACTTGGTTATTATATTGAACATAAGTAAAAAATGTGATTAACAGTACAGTTGTCATTTGCATTTCATCAAAAGTCTATTTTGCAAGATAAAATTGGGATAGTCAATTAACAGTACAGCTGTTTAATAAAATGAGGTCGTTTTTAATTTTTTTAAGCTTTTGATAATATTTTTGTACTTTTTAAGACTATTTTGGTAAGATGGATGATCAATTTAAGAAATATAAAGTGAAGTTCAATAAAAATGTCCACGGATTTATAGTCTAATGACACTTTCTCCTATTTTTCATATGAAATAATAAAATGTGAGGGTTCGAATTTTGTCAGGAGCGTTAATGTTTGGTGTGATAGTTGATGCCCTTTAGGTTTGGCCGACCCGTATGCCGCTTAGTGGTACCCTTAGAAAAAGACTAGACATTTACCGCGCGTGCAAGAAAAAGTTGAATAAAGGAGAGCAAAAATACAAAAAAGCATAGTATACAGTAAATTTAAGAAGCAAGGGTGAAAACGGGAAATCCCTTCCAAGCCACTTCCAACTGAGACAGGATCTTTTATGCTGAAAATCGTCATACCTTTGTTCCGAGAGATTTTTCGGTTGTTAAATTTAAAATATGAGAAAAAATCACACAATCTGACGGCTGAAAAACTATTGACACAGTGGCACATCGACTTTTGGAACTGTCGGACAGAGGAGATCGAACCGCCTTTCAACGGGGACGAAAAGCGTAAAAATAGATCGGAGCAAGGGTTATGATATAAGAGTTATTATCCAATAATCACTCTTGGAATTCTCCTTATGCCTTCTTGCAATGGAATTTAGTTTGCTAAATGTCAAGATATTCCGTAATCATATAAAGCTCTTTTGAGTAAAATTGTAAGCAAAGGTACACTAAAGCATACTTCATCAAAACGAAAATTTGCTTTTTAGTTTTCTAAGGCGGTTGAATGAAGAAATAAAATCGAAGACAGTTGGCCAAATGGTTATGTGTAAGTAACTCTTAGCACTAGGAAGTTACGAGTTCAAATAACGTGGACAAAAGTTTGATACCCATTGTGGTTGAATTAGAGCCTCCTATGGTTGAATTAGTGGCCTGACCAAAAATACCGAAAAGCCAATTCAATTATGGTTGAATTAGTGGCCTGACCAAAAATACCGAAAATTAGTGGCCTGACCAAAAATACCGAAAAGCCAATTCAATTATGGTTGAATTAGTGGCCTGACCAAAAATACCGAAAAACCAATTCAATTATGATTGAATTAGTGGCCTGACCAAAAATACCGAAAAGCCAATTCAATTATGGTTGAATTAGAGCCTCCTATGGCTTGACCAAAAATACCGAAAAGCCAATTCAATTACCAAAAAAACAGAGAGCTCATTTCCTCATCAGTCACTTTGTAGCAGCAAAATGTCCAAAATACCCCTCCCCCTCGCACCTTTCTTCAATCCGTAAATAAGGGGTCATCAAGCAGGGTAATAAAGTATAGTTTCGGCCACTATAAGTACAGCGCCTTGTTCACAAAAATTAGGGTTATAATGCTCGAGAATGAGGCACAGCAGAGAGGATTTGGGGATTTTTCCTGAGGGTGGTTGCCCCTCTCTGCAAATCGCCCATGATTTCTCCCTCCCAAATCAACAACCCTCCTTCTCTCTCTCTCTCTCTCTCTCTCTCTCTCTCTCTCTCTAATACTGTGTGTGTGTGTGTGGGTGTGTTTGTGGTGGTGGTGGCGGCGAATCTGATGAAGCTGATGGATTTCTTGGTGTCGGGTAAATTACGATTCGCCAGTCATCGCTCCACGAATCCAGAAACCAAGCAGAACCAAAACAATGTTTCATTAGAGGCTGCGATGATGATGATGATGATGCTTAAGGCTGCGTTCTGTTGAACTTAACTTAAACTTATCTTGTTTCCTTTACCGGAACGGGGCCTGAATAATTACTCTTTGGGAAATTGAAACACGTCCTGGCCGTCATTTTCCCTTACTCCTTCTTTCCCATAAGAGGCTGTGATGATGATTAAGATCTCCAGAGCATTTTAGAGTCGGGCTTTGAGAACCCGACCCGTTTCTTGGCGGGGCAGCCCGGTTCTTCTGTGGTTGCAGCCATGGCGGAGTTTGTGTTCTCGGCCTCATCTCATACAGATCTGAGCCTCCCCCTTTCTTCTCCATCATTTTGATATCTTCTCTAATGATCTGTATATACGTACATATATTTGTACATATATGTATATTTATTTGTACATAAATGTTTCTTCTTCTTCATTTTTATTTATTTATTTAAGATAAAAGGCACTCCATTTTTTGTAACTTTTGTGTGGATTTTGTTCACTAAAAGGGAAAAAAAAAATTGAAAAAAATCGTAATGGATAACTACTAGCTAAAAAGTCTTTCTTTTCATTTCCATTATCCTCTGAATTATTTCCAAAAATTAGTTGTAAGGTTTACTTCTTCGATTTTTCTAGTTAAGACGAAAAGTAAAAAACACTAACAACAAATATACCAATGTTTTCTCAATGTTTTTACCAACAAGATAAATAAATTCATATAGTCTTTCGTTTATCTTCTTGGAATTTTGAAGAATGAAATATTTTTCTACATGATAAAAACTTATTCATGGCGTGAACAACAATCTTTAATTATCCGACAAATGAAACTAACTTTGATTATGGTATGGTGTGGAAGCAAGAGAGCAACACTGCCATGAAAATGGCCAAAATATTTTGCATAAAGAGGCGCTTTGTCAATGTTATCTACTAAATAAAAGGCATGACATTAAAAAGAAAAAATAAAAGAAAGGCATGACATTGGAACTATATTTTTTTGGAAAAACAAACAATTGAAAGCCTTTAATTATTTCAGCTAGACAAACATATTTCCCAAAAGAAGAATTTAAGTTACTTTCTTCTTCAATGAAACATGCTTTTGTTTAATAAAATGAGCTGGTTTTTTGAAATGGAGACAACTTGGTTATAAATTGAACCTGCCTAAAAAATGTGCTCGGATATTCAATTTAACAGTACAGTTGTAATATGCATCTCATAAAAAATCTCTTTTGCAAGATAAAATTGGGGGGAAGAGGAGCTTTGTAACTATTTTTGTTTTTAGTGTACTTTCTTAAACTTTTGGTCATATTTTTGTACTCCTTCCGTTCTGATTTGTTTGTATTTTCGAATCAATGGATCAGATTTAATTTTCTTAATAAGTTGAAAATCTAAGATTAGACAAACAAATCGGGACAGAGGAAATACTTTTTAAGACTATTTTGGTAAGATGAATGATCAACTTGAGAAACAAAAATGTTGACGTATATGTAGTTTAATGACACTTTCTCACCTCTTTGGACAGGTTAGATTAGTCGTCCAAAAATTCTAAATAAATCGTACATAGGTCACGATGTGGGATAGTTTGCATCTCATACAAATGGTCTAAGCCGTTCATTAAATATAAAATATTTTTCCAAGATCCATCGTAAAAAATCAGCTCAATTCGATATCAATAGATAATCAATCCAATCATCTAACTTTTCAATATCTTAAAATCTGAATGAAAAAATAGATAATTGAATCGAGCACCCATAGATAAAATATTAAACTAACATATTAAACTGATTTTTTGCAAAGACCTTTAAAAAATGATTTACATTTAAATAAACGGATTAAATCTTTTGTGTGAAACCCATAGTAGGTTCAACATTGTGATGTGTGCATGATCTTTTTAAAAAAAGGTATGTGTGGGTAGCAGCTCTCTCATGCTATAAATACGGAGGAATGACTGAATTTAGGGCTTCATAAAATCTCATTAGTTTAAGTATGAGGCTCTCTCTCTCGCTCACAGAGATCTGGGAATTTCTCAGGGTGGTTGCCCCTCTCTGTTGACGACGGCGGCGGTTGATCAATCGTCGGAGAGCCGATGATTTCACCAATCTGTCCCTCCCTTTACCAACAGCCCTGGGGAAGTTGTATTCACACACCCCTTTTTCCTCAGTACACCCACACCGAACAACGGAGCATTGAAGTGGCTGTAAAATGCCATTCTCTCTGTATCGGATGAGGATCCTGTACTTGGGATGAATGGTGAATCTATCTATCTATCTATCTCTCTGTCTCTCTCTCCACTTATATGAGGCTGTGATGATGAATTCAGAAAAAATCAGGCTTTTGAGGCCCTAAATTTGGCCTTGGCAGGGCAAACACAGAGGGTCTGTTAGAGAGATTGGGGTTTTGTAAAAGGCCTCTTTATCTCTCTCTCATGGCAACTGTTGTTTTGCAGCTATGGCGTTGTCCTCTTTTGTCTGAATAAAGGCGAATCTGAGCCCCTCTCTCTCTCTCTCTCTCTCTCTCTCTCTCTCTCTCTCTCTCTCTTCTGATGATCTTTTGGGTTTTGAGGAAGGATTTGGGTGTGAATGTGCAACCAAAATCTAGAAAAAGATAGTAGGTGATTTTGGATTGGGCAGTGAGTTAGTATTAACAGAGCATTAACATTGAATGTTTAATCATCACAGGTATTAATCAAACCATCCAAAGCCAGATAATTCTTCAAGGACCGTCACTCTTCTTCCAAAAAACACTTGAACAAGAACATCCAGTATATGAGCAGGTTTTAAAGAAAGGCTAGAAACGATGAGCAGAACATGCAATGGTTTAGGTCTGAACTGGTCAAAACTTCAGAGAAATGGTACTACCCTAGCAAATATGTTTTACTGCTACGGAAATGGTACTACCCTAGCAAATATGTTTTGGTACGAATGTTCCGAGAAATGGTGCACTTTCATTCCAAAATGGTAAGCATAGCGATCCCCAAAACTGTTTCAAAAAAATTAACTTTTTAATGTAAGATCTAGAGTGAATGAAATTTTGATGAGGGAGTGTAGTCAGTGTGTCCCTAGAAATGTAATTTGAAATGAATAATTTTGAAAATAATACTTAGTTTTACCATATGTTTATTATCACTTGGTAGGGGTAAGTTTTGATTTTGTTATCTACAGAAGTTCACCCTAGCGTTCCACAAGTTAAACATGTGGCAAATCACGTACCTGTTCTAGTTCCCCATATTGTTACGATCCGCATTCTAGGTGACATAGTTTTAACATGTACAATGTAGTTTTTCTCAATTTGGATGGTTATAATCTGAACTTCCTTCAAAAACACACCCAAGCATGTCATATATCTAATCTCTGATCGGTATTTACATGTTACAAAAGAATTAGCGATAAATTCACCTCCAGAAAACCGTACTTTCATACCAAACTAACCAAGTTTCAAGATCCCATGTAAAGAACACTAGCCAACACGATTGCGAATAGACGAAAACCCACAGTAGAAACACTCTTGGCACCATTCGAACCTGATTTTCCTGTTGGGGCAGTGGCAGGCGTGGGAGCAGAGCCGTTGGATGCAGCTGGTAGTGGTGGATCAACGACATCTGCAACTTCGAGGACTGGGGCAGGGGCTTCTGCAGGCGGCAAAATGGATGGTGGAACCAAGTGAAGTAGGTTGCCTGGTCTAATTGGTAAGATGTATGACAAATTCGTGTCCGGGTTGGAACAAGGGCTTCCTGCAAGAACCAAAGATGACAGTCATGTTATGTTCTCGAGCATCTGTACCATTTTATCAAAAGCTTTTGAACTCAACCTGTGAAATGTTTGTTAAGTATATCTGAGATGTGGCTTCTGTGATGAATGTAGAATTCTCACAATAACCTCTACATGCATATCGATGTCTATATAGGCTAATAATGCCTTCTCGTAACCATTTAATGTCTATGTGATTCCGTCAATAAGAGGCTTAAGCTGTTTGATTACTACTACCACATATGGTACATGAACTCGGGCACTGGCATCAGATGTGACACGTACATTTGTAGGGATCAGATTAATCTCTTTCCTGTTTCTAAGAACGACGAGCAACAACAAATTTTTTTACGTCAGAGTATCTTTCTTGAATGCAATAAGGTTCTAATGGAAATGTTTGTATCTCTGTCATACAGGTAAGTAGCGTCTATAAGGTGTCGTAGAACATTTCGTGCAAGAAGTATATGGTAGGCTTCAACTCATGGACATACTTGGTTGGTTACTACTTATTAGCTTGACTCTCACATGTCATACTCTTACCCAAGTAAGTACCTCCGACAGAGGTACATGAACACTTGTGTTTTTGGTAACCGGAAGTCCGGCCAGCTTGTGCGCACCTTGACTTAGAAGAATACATGCAACATCACAAAGTATGGTAGCTTAGGAGTACCAAATAACTAGCTGTTTAATTTACATGCCTGCATCTATATTGGCATTCAGATGTATTGTTTGGTAAGGAGTATCATATCGGTCTTCTCAATAACGACCCATTAGTCTAAACGATGATGGAAGAACAACTCACAATAATAACACATAATTTCTTTGCATTTAGACACTTGAAAATTTCACAGAAACGCAAGAGTACAAGGCCCGTAAACTTACTCAAGTATGCATTTGCTGTAGCAGGAAACTCCGTCATCACCCCATCTACTCCGAGACCATCGTGAGCCAAATAAGTCGCAATCTCCAACATCGGATCCGAAAAGAAATCAAACGCCAGGCTGACGAATTCGTTTCTAAAAGGAAAGGCATAAACCGATATATTCGCAGCGTGCATATCGTCAACGACAGTGGTGAAAGACGTGGTGAAGGAATTAGATCCCTTAATCATTGAGGCTCTTCTGATTGCAACTGCATCTGCGTACTTTTTGATTTCGCCCACTGTCATATTCGGTGCAGCACTTATTGTCTCGTTGATTAACAGTACTTTTTGAAAATTTCGGTTGCTCATGAACTTTGAAAGGACTTGAGTGTCGTCTGACTGGATCAAAACTTTCTGAGTACGTTGTTTATCGAAGGTGGCATTGGCCAAGGCAGTGGCAACAACATCTGTTATGACAAGACCCTTCTTGGATGCTAGGTAGGCGGCATTCTAGGAGAGAAAGTGTAGATGTTAGAACACAACATTAAGATGGAAAATTCCTTGACAAGAATTGCTTCGGTGGCATTTTTCTGCTAAGAACAGCGTAAGAGAAAGGGAGGACGAGAAAAGAAGACAGACGGAAAACACTACAAAATAACAAGAAAGATGGCCTTCTCCTCGTCTATGGCCTTGGCCGCCAACTCTGAAAGTTCTTCACTACTCGGTGATCCTTGAAAGTTGAAATCCAAAAAAAAAGAAGCCCAAGCAGCCGTTCATAAGCACTTCGATTTGTTGCTCTTGGAGTATAAGAGAAACACCAAAAAGGCACACACGTTTACCAAAGGGGCTATCTAGCTACCATGAGAGATCCGCTTTTTCATTCTGGCAAGCTGACCATTGATCTTCAAGCACCCATAGGAGATCCTCTTTTGCTCGGGTGGGATTTCGTAACATTGCAAGTTTTCTGCTTTCTGCTTACTGAATGAAGGCAAACATGTTCTCATCGTTTTCAATAATTTGTTTTTGCTAGAAGTGAGGAGGTGGCCAGATGAGGGAGTTGGGCGCAGGTGGTGCCGGAGGGAAGAGAAAATGGAAATTTGAACAATAAAAACCCCTCTTTTCTTTTCATTTCCAAAAATTTTGGAACCTTTGAAACTTTTTCAGTGTTTTGGACACAAAAGTAGCTTTCAAACATGTTCTTGTACACGACTTTCAGATCTCTAGAAAACAAAATCAGAAGACCGAACAAAAAAGTTTACTGAGGAGGATCAAAGACTAGATAAAAATTGCTGATAGAGAATCAGAAACTAAAAGGAAATATGACGTGATGAAAACTTACTTGTATAGTGATCAAAATCCCAGTAACTGCCTTTGTCTGAGCAAGTTCTAAGAATGCAGATAGAGTCACAAATTTGCCCTTATTAGTGTTTGCAGGGTTTCTTATCAATCCACTTTCTGGAAAAGGGTTCCTCAGTTGAGCTGCAACGGAAGAAATTCGATGTGAACAGGATAACTCAAGGCCTAAATTTGTTCAATCCGTAAGGGGAAAGGTCTTTTCTTTTCAAGTTTACGTACGCTTTAGTGTTTGAATTTCGTTCCAGGAGAGATCAAACGAGAAAATTCCAGCGTCATTTTGAATTTCAGGAACCTTGGTTGATTTTGGCAGGAAAGTTGACAATGCAGTTGTTTCTACTGAGAGATCAGCCGACTCCAAACAGAAGGCAACTCCATCTTTCGATACCTGGACCGTACAATCGATAATGTCTGCTCCATCAGAAATCGCTTGTTCATAAGCAAGATCGGTACACCCTGGGAAAATCCCACTAGCACCATTCCGAGAAATGATCAAAGGTCCTGAAATGGAAAACAGAATTAACGCGAGAGAGTAGTTTTTCCTTGCAGTTTTTTTATCGCTTGTCGAGTTTTCTGTCCACTCTGATGTACATGTATCTAGCTCTAAAGAGCATACTACTAGTTTCTCACAACAATCTCTTTATTTTCTAAGAATTTTGGTTTTCCTTGCATTGGATGTATTCAATTCTTTGCTCCTTGCGATTTGAAGCTTACTAATTCAGACTCGAAAGTAATTGCGACCCATTTTCCAGTAAAGATTTGATGCACAATGTTTCAGATTCAACTGTAAACACTGTAAGGTTCTCACCTTTAGCTGGCCTGCTAGCATTCTTGTTGTGAG
Source organism: Rhododendron ovatum (assembly GCA_019656835.1). Taxonomy (NCBI): domain Eukaryota; kingdom Viridiplantae; phylum Streptophyta; class Magnoliopsida; order Ericales; family Ericaceae; genus Rhododendron; species Rhododendron ovatum. Next base: position 48,303,598 of record CM033792.1, on the reverse strand, counting down.
CTAAGCATGCTGCATCACAGAAGAGCAGTTTATGGTTAAGAAAAAAGAGAGAGAACCAAAACAAAAAAAATCGATTAATTGTTCCCTTTTATGGGGTTTCAAATCCTACCCCCCCTTGCGTTGTGTTTGGATCTTGGATTTATGGAAGGGTTTGCTGGGGAAACAGAAAATGCATGGACAAGATAAGCAGATAATGGAGTGAAAAAGTTGATTCATTTCTTTGGTTGTCCTATCATTTTCCATTCACTTTGACAAAATCTCTCTACAAATCCACGATCCAAACACAGCCTCAGAGCAGCTACTTAAGTAAAAATGAACTAAAAAGAGTTCGAAAGCTAGTCTCTCACCAACTGATGCTGAAGCAGTGGAAGGAAAATCCGTAAGCACCCCATCAACCGAAAATTGAGAATTATCAATAAACTGCAGATACTCGGCTACTGGATCAAAGCTATAGTTGTAACTAGCGATGTTGTCATTAGCAAAACCAGCAGCATACACTTGTAGTCCTTGCTTGTGAGCATCAGATACAAGAGTAGTTGATGCCTCCAAAAACTGGTCTGTGCTCACGGGCCATATGTACTCTTTCGGAACAAGAATTCCAGATGCAAATGACTTGATACTTGAAAGATTCCCTAGAATCGAACCATATGTCTGTTTGGTTGTGGGTTCGACTGTGTCTTTTTCTAGGAACCTAAAAACAAGCTTTGTCTTTGCTTTGTTCAGTCTTTCACTCAGTGTTTTCAAGAAACCGATTTCGGGAGAGGAAATGTAGTTTATCCTCCATTTTCTCAAAGCCTCTTCGACATATAACACAGGATCGTGTTTTTGTTGTGCATAGAATGTGGGATACTGCAGTAGATAGCAGAAAAGGAATGTTATTTGCGGATATGTTTCGAGTACTTGATTAGCATTAATTGGCATGAAATCAGAAGAGAAAACAAAGTGTGGTAGAGATAAAGAAGTACCTGAACATTCAACCAAAAGTGATGAGGCTCAATGCCTGTTGCATCTTGGACACCAGTTACTGGAAATAGACCATCGAACAAATGTGTTCTAGAGAATATGTTTTGTGTCACTGCAGAAGATGAAACATACCGGTCATCGAAATAGCCCTCAATCCCAAAGATTTTTGATTTTCAAAAGAAGAAAAAAACACACAAATCCTAATCACATATAGTTGCAACATCCAAATTTCTCACACTTAATTGTACACTCTGACTCAGCTATTTAAGGTGGCGAGGCGGGGGGGCTGCTGCCCCAAGGGGGCAGCAGCGTGCTGCTGTCCCGGGCTTCCGGGCCCGCTCCGGTCTCGCTCCGATGATCTGAAACGTTCACTTTGTAGAGCTCGTCGAGTAGAATAACTATGCAAAAAATCAGCTTAATTGGATATCATTAAGTGCCTGATCGGAATCTTTTTATCTTACAAAGAATGAATCCGAAACACTGAATCAAATCCATTGTAACCCATGGACCGAGAGTTATATGGGCTCCGATCGGGCACTTAATGATATCCAATTAAGCTGATTTTTTGCATAGTTATTCTACTCGACGAGCTCTACAAAGTGAACGTTTCAGATCATCGGAGCGAGACCGGAGCGGGCCCGGAAGCCCGGGACAGCAGCACGCTGCTGCCCCCTTTGGGCAGCAGCCCCCCCGCGTCCTAAGGCCACAGACAGTGACGATATGGTGAATGATCTTGCAGGCGGGAATCAGAATTTTCAAAAGATTCTCCGGTGGGAAGACACTATATTTCTCAAACATATACAAATATTTTTTTGATTGGTTCTATTTCTCAAATATTGAGAAAATATCAGTAGGACAATGGGGTTCAATCTGTCATGAATTTTCGGAAGGACTACTGGATGGGATGGAAAATGTAAAGGAAAAGATTATTCATTCCTCCATAATCCAAACAAAGTCTAAACATACTATTGGTGGAAAAAAAGCAAGAATGGAGAAGAGAAGGGTTGTGAGACTTACATGTGACATACTTATATAGATCCTCAAACGTATAATCCAAAGCAAACCATCCGCGGACATCCTGCCCATTTACGTTGTATGATTTCTGTTTGTCTGGGAAGGCGTCTAATATAGTTGTCGAATTGCCAAGTTGTAAACTCGTTTGGCAAATGCCTTCATCATCTTTGGTGAGTTGAAGATCACAGAAAATAATCACGTTAGGCAAGCCTGTTGTCTTGGCAACTGAAATTGCAAACTGGCTGGAATCGGGAAAAAGTCCTGAATACCCTCCACGCGCTATTACAACAGGCTGAGAACCTGCGGGTAAAAAGGAGAAGCAAGAAAAAAGCAGACGACATTGGTGCATCCATACGGCGTAATGAGTATTGGGCTATAAGCAAAACAATGTGGAACAGAAGGATCGATTATGGTTCAACTTTCAACTTATCCGAGATCTACTCAACTGTTTCTTTTTAGAAGATGCGCGAATAATTTCTGTGTAGTTCTTTGGAATGCCAGATTACTAGTTATCACGAATCAAGATCCTCTCACGTGAGGATTTCTCATGTGGGTTTCTCTTGTGATCCAAAATGAGACAGACCGCGGTCTCATCTTACAAACCAAGCCGTTCATTTGTAGGTCATATGTACATTGTTCATGCACAAAATCAAAGTGATCTGACATCCATATCCATTTGAATGAATCATATTTGACTAAAGAACAATGAATGGCCAAAATCAAACAGTCCATTGTTCTCAAAACAAACAAGATTTGAAAAAGCCATTGCCATTATCCGATCAACTTGATTTTTTACATAGTTGATTTTGACATCGAGATTTAACAAAAAAAAAAATAACAACCCAGATTGATAAATAGGATCGTGGGGCTCTCATTTTGTGTAATATGAGGGATTACCGATCACATGAGACAATCCTTTCTCAGTTATCACATCTCGGGAACAAAGATGAGAACCAATCGCTAAATGTTACTAATAGTTAGGAGAGAAACAAGCAGAAGCCGCATGTTCAGATCCCACGGAAGTCAAACATTAGATACCTTGGGACCACTTAAGGGTTTGCCCGGTTGTTAACTTTAGTCGAGATACGCAAAAGCTTGCCCAGTTATCCGGTTGTGAAAAACAAAAAGAAACAAGCAGATCAAGGGAAAACACAAAACAAAGGGAAACAAAAGTTACCATCTAAAGTCTGCCATTTTTGTGAAGGCTGCCCATTCTGTGCCAGAACGCACCCAATCAAGAATAAAACCAAAAACAAAGGCCTGATCATCTTCTTCAACTGCTGTCCTCGGGGAAAAAAAAAAAACAAGACTAGTTTGATGGATAGTCTAGCACCAGAAAATAGATATCAAGTATCAAGTAGAAGCAGAAGCAGAGCACATATACGTAACAAACCCTCTTGTCATTCAATATAATAAATGGCTTTGGCAAGTCTTTAATTTTTTGGACCTTCTATATGTGCTGATCCCTTTTGATTTAAGTTTCAGTTTTAGAAGTTTCAAAGATGGAAAAAAGAATCCAAAATATAATTAACTTTCCATTTTCCTTCTGGGTTGCTTTGTGGATCATGGAATTGTGAAGGGTTTTACCAAACGAAAAGAAGATCATTGGCATACCAAAGAAGTAAATTCCAAAATATACAATGCCTTCTATACGAGAAATTTTTTGGTGCTGGATGGGCACCACGTATCCGAGTAGTACTCCATCCAGACCGTCCAAAAGTGTGTTGGACGCCCTAGATTGAAATCCTGTTTCTCCTCTCACCCCACCATTCTCTCTCTTTTTTCTCTCTACAAATCCAAGTGGTCCAAAATGGAAATGGATGGCCCGGATGCGCTGCTAGGGTATCACATTGTACCCGCTCGGCACCAAAAAATTTCACCTTCTATACTGAGTGGCTACTGGCTCTAACCCGGTCATAGGAAGGCGGGTTTGAAAGCTATTTTTTACTGGTTCTAATCCGGTATTAATTATCAAAATACGTCCCGGCTAGCCGTCAGTTTCACAATAGTAAAACTTAGAAAATCCCCCATGAGATATGGGGCGGATATGGTTTATGCAATCCCAATCTCGAACGCCCAAATCCACACCCGCCCTGTACCACGTCTTCAGTATACACATAGCGCGCCTTATAAACACGTAGGGTCCCACGAATCCCCAACTCAAGGATAGGGGATGGAATAGGGTCCCCGACCAGTTTTCATCTCTTGTAAATTTAGCTTATTCGCCTCATTATATTCTCATCTTTTACCATTATATTGCACGGGGTTTAATGCAATATAAGGGAAATGTCATCTCAGTATATACCAACATTAACCCAATTTTTTTTTTAATTATAAAAGATATTCACAAAAGATATTTTCCTTTAAGATAACTATCTTTCACAATCGCATCCCAAAGTTTCCATTAACGTGGATTTTAAATGAATGTGGTGAAAATATCAGAACACATAAAGCAACATAGAATCAAAGACCAGATTCTCTGAGCATGATTATAGGGATTTCAGACGCGCGATGGATCCCAAAAAGGAATAAACCCATAGGTTATCACCCGCCAAAGCTTGAGTGAAACAAAGCTTCCCTCACACACCTCTCAAGACGAGTGCGGGTTCAACCCTCTAACCGCGTGGAAAAAAGCGGGCAAATATAATCTGTTTTTAATATAAAAAGGAGCTACAAACGTTGGAATGAACACGAAGTGTAGCAAAAGTGATTTTCATAATAAAAAACTTTTGTTGATCTTTACTTTAACCACGACAAAAATTAACTATCATGGCGATAAATGTAAAATCACTCACTCTAATTGCCATACCCCACAATTTACTCTTAAGTACCCACTCACCAACTTGCACACTCCATGTATTCGTAGTCAGACCTACCTGCACACAAAATAATGGAGACTGAATAGAATTAACTTACCTGAATCTTGATGTGTTGGCTGAAAGAAACGAAAATTCACTCTCAAAGATTAACAAAAACTTGTGGAAAAAAAAACAAAGAGTGAAGAAAATCCAAGGGCAGTGAGGGGAATGGAATGTAACAGGAGAGAGAGAGAGAGAGAGAGAGAGAGAGAGAGAGAGAGAGAGAGAGAGAGAGAGAGAGAGATATTTGGCCATAATAACTCTCAACACGTTTCTCGCATTAATAACCGGTCAAGTTGGCTGTAACTCATCTGAGGGAAGAAGAATTGGATGCTCTTGGAGCGTCATATGGCCTTCCTCTATATGGTGAGCATAACTCGAATTGATTCGGTTCTCAGTCACGTGATTTTTGGATAAGATCCTTTGCCCTTGCTCTCAATATCGCTCTCGCAAGTTTTAGTGTACGTAGTTTGGAATACTTTGAAAAAAATAGTTTTACGCTCGCACTCTTATTTGTGCTCACGCATAATCTTGGAATGTCATATGGCCTTCCTCGATATGGATGAGCATGTAACTCGAATTGGTTTGGTTCTTGGTCACGTGATTTTTAAGTAAAATCCTTCACTTTTGCTCTCAATATCGCTCACGCAAATTGTAGCACTAGTTTGGAATACTTTGAAAAAATAGTGTTATGCTCGCACTCTAAAATTAGTAGAATCCAATGAAAGTCATTTACTCAAGCTCTTTTTTCCGCATAAGCATTATTACAGCTCGGATTGGAACGTAAATTATTTATGAAAATTAACATTGTAGACCAAATGATTTGAAATTTTTTTTCTTTTCCAACTAATCATGCTAATAAAGATTGAACCTAATTGCTTGGTTCGGAATGAATTCATGGTTCAGTCTATCAATTCGATACCAGGATCATAGATAAATAAGAGCAAATTACAATTAATAACAGAAAAAAAAAACTGTAGAAAAAACAAAATACGAAGAAAAGTCTCTCAGTTTCGATATCAGGCTCTTTACTCCGCTTGTGTGGGTGAAGGACTGCCACTGGATAGACGCCCTACCGCATAACGGTCATTGAATTTACTTCTTCATGCCTTCACCACCGTTGTCGATTATCGTGACGACCATCAATATGAGTGGAATTTCCTCACTGGAGCACGAAGCCATCTAACACCCAATAATTTATTGGTAGAAGGGTCGACTATTCCTTTTCATTTATTGTGGTCATTTAACCATGTTTGCTCTTTTTTGGAATAGTGATGAATGTCTTACTCTCTATGTATGGCTATGTATGGCGGGAAGTGGACAGCTTAAATTCTAGTAACTGCTTAGCCAATTCTTGAAAATAATTTCTTGTGTATTTCAGCTTTGAGGGACCATTTGAGTTTTGAGTTAATTACAAGGAGATTCCTCTAGTATAAGCAATTATCACATAATCCCCTCAACTAAGATATCGCGTAATTCGAATCCGTAGTACCTATTGGAATATCACTTTGTAATAACCAGATGTCCGGGTTCGATTATGTGCATCTCCAGGCCTCGAAGTTAATGACCGAAAAAATCCTTCAGTGGCCCAAATATTTAGAATGTTTGGCTTTCTTGAAATTTGAACATGTGACTTCATGGAAGATGAACACTATTTGTTTTATCATGCCCACTTAACCATATTGCTTGGGTTCATATTGGGTCGCTTTTATGGCATCATTATTCATTAGGTGCTTATGATATTTGCCACCATGGTGGCAAACTGTTCGTCTTTTGACATTTAAGTGAATAAAAACGAACAGCTACAACTATATGCATCATACACATATTATTTTACTGTTGTACATGTTTTTGCTAAACTAAATGCACTCAAGTTAATGACAATAGTCAAGTTGTTTCCACTGAATGATATATTAGTTGATGTTTGTGAGGAGAACGACCTACCTAAAAAACCGTGAAAACATGTCCATTCAGTCCATTTAGCTTAGCGGAAACACACTCTCGTTTGGTCTTCAAAACTCTTTACAAACTCTACGTCAATCAGTGATAAGGGAAAGTATGTAACACTCGTCAAGCTTGATTCAGATTACAAATTAATGTATTTTAGCCCTGCTAGTGTTACAAATTCGATATTTGTGCACCTGGAAAACGCTAACGCAACGGGAAGCCAGCCATGTAGTTAGAAAGCTCCAAAAAATGGCCGGCTTGATGAACCATTTCATCGCGGAAGGTCATGATTTTTAATTAGGCAAATAAAATCGTGATTGGAAATGAATGAAGATAAGTTAAGACCGTCAAACCAATAACGAGTTGCTTAGAGAATGCATAGAAGACAAGTCTTCAATATTCCCTCGCTTGAACGGGAAGGTAACAGTATAGACTAAGGATCGATGCATTTTGTTGTGGTAGATGTTCTACATTGATGATCCGAACGGTCTACTTTTGAAGACCTTTTCAAAAGATTAATATTGTGCCTACGCGATATTAATTTTTAACGGAAATGGTTATCGCTCAGTACTATTTTTGATGGACGACGACTATGCCAAATAGTGAACATTCATTTTGCCAAAATAAGCCTATCCTGGCCTGGCTCCTCACTACTCCACGTTAGGAGAAAAAAAATAAATTAGGCAGCATAATTTGAACAACTGCACCAAAAGAAGAAAAATACTATTACCATGCGTTTATGTGGGATAGTAGTGTTCAATCTAGATCTCCTCCAAATCTCTTATCTGAAAGTGGGTTGAGCACTTGAGCTCCTCCTTCCCTACAGACAAAGAACCAGATTAGGGCCTAACTAGCCAGGAAGACCAGAAGACACTCCGATGGCAAAGTAAGTCCCAATTCAGAGAAGAAAAGTATAGAGCTTGATTAAGTAAGGACGGAGTATTTCTTCATGTTGTTGAACAATACTCTTTAGAAGGAGTAACTTGTCTTAGCCTCCAAATTAGCTTGAACCGCGCGGGTGCTCCTAGCTAGTGACGTCACAAATAACCATTTACTTGATGTCATGCATGATCGCTGAATGCCAAATTGACGGTGGCAAGTGGCCGATTCATCACTGGTGCGCCAAACCAATCCATGCAGCAGACATGGTCTCACTTTCAGTATACATCACCTTCCGTGAGCTGACCCAGCACCTCGTCTCGCCCGTGATGCCACGGGCTGAGAGACCCGTATGTATGGTCGTTTGGGACATTGGCTGCCTGGGCCTTCTCCTGTTCTCCAGGTTAGGTTAGGCTCTTTTAGGAGGCCTTTCCACTAAAATTTTTAGATTACAAGTTATTGTATTTTGTCATTTTGCTCGTACTAACCCACAACTTCTTCCTCTTCATTTTCCCCTCTATTTTTGTTCTCTAATTTTTCCTCTAACTCGCATGGCCGCCCATATACCATCTACAACTTATGAATTAATAGAAACAATTTGACATTTTTGGACAACAAAAAATACTAACGTATTGGTGAACAAAAACGCCACTCTTAGGAGGTCCGGGTCCGAGACCTGCCATCAGGCCCACTACATGTAAATATTCAAACTACAAAAAGCTATCCACTTCTATGCTAGTATTCTCTTTTGACAAAAGCTAAATTCCCCACTAGTCCCACTTTTTGAAGTTGAAATGAAAACGCCAATACCCCATCATTATTATTCTCTCCTTTTCCCTTGTCTCTACATGCCTAATTTTGTTATATCGGCACATTTGGAATCAGCTTAACTTCCACATGCATTACAACACGACCCTTTACCATTTCTTGGACCCACAAATTATTTTGCCTTGCACATCGTTTAAAAAGTAACGTTTGATATTCGGCAATATAATTCTCCCACATTTTATACTTCCCCACTTTTGACTAGTTTAATCCAAGAGATCGTTGAAGCAATCTCGATACTATACTGTGATGTATGTCTATATGTACATTCAAATACTGATGTGCCTGCTGTTTTCTTATGTGTGTGAGTATCACGAACATCCTGCCAGCCCCACATACATTCAACAACTGTATTTTAGTTTAGATATCTATTTTCGTAGCACTGTTCTTTTAGATTTAGTGAGAGAAATGATATACTAGATAATGATATTATGACTTGGGTTGTTGCTGTTCGTATAACTGTGCTTCAAAAACGAGCACCATGTCAAGTCTAAAATTGTTACTCAAGTTGTTGGCTACTCCTATTTAACCTCCTTGAGTAAAATATTGGATAATGATTTTGGCGCTTCAAAAATTACTGTCAGCACTTTAACAAGTAGAGTGCCAAAATCAATTGCATGTAGGGAATGATTTTGGCACTCCACTCTTGGAGCGTCGACTCGATAGTAAATTTTTGGAGTTTCAAAATCAATCTCCAAACTATTTATGCAAAAAATTAAGAAAATCGTTCATTCGAAGCTAATGACTGAATCATCACGTCTATCTTGTATAGCATTTTAAAATTTATACTAGTATTTTGCCGTTCATTTTGTAAGACAATGTAATAAGATTATTATTTTTTTCTGATCAAACGGAAGTTCAATAAGATTTATTTTGTTATATTGTTTTTTTGTCAAAAAAGTCTTGCCACTGTAATCTGTTCACAATCGTTGTGCACAAAATCTGTGCAGATAGATTTTCTGAACAATGACGTGGTATCAGAGTCCGGAAAAGCTGAATTGACAGTCCACCCATTGTGACACGTAAGCAATTGCAACAGAGCGCCTAACAGTATTCCCATCGCACCACATAGAACCCCAACCGCACCGCTAATTCAACTCCTCCACGCGATCCATTACCATTACAGCAAAAAAAACTGATCAAATCTCCATAGCTTTTCAGAGAGAGTTCTAGAGGGAGAGAGAGAGAGTTCTAGAGAGAGAGAGGGAGAGGGAGAGGATAGAGAGAGATGAAGATCACGGGGCTGTTGGTGTTGAAATGCAACCCGGAGGGAACCGACCCGGTCATCCTGGCCAACGCGACGGATGTCAGCCACTTCGGCTACTTCCAGCGGTCCAGCGTCAGGGAATTCATCGTCTTCGTCGGCCGGACCGTCGCCAAACGGACCCCACCCGGCCAGCGCCAATCCGTCCAACACGAAGGTCCAATTTTCCCCCTAACCCTTCCTATCGCAATTAGGGTTTTCTTCGATAATTGCCGTGTTTTTAGTTGGCTCTCTGAGAATTTTGACCTAATCGAAATCGTAAGCTGCTGGGTTTTTTCCCATTTGGTTGGTTTCACGATTTCGTTGTTTGTAAGTTTGTGGGAATTGGGATCAGAGCTGGCCCTGAGCTAAAGTTTGCCGCGTTATGCGGACTTTGGTGCCCTTTATAATAGTCTAACAAAAAAAAAACCCATCTTTAATTTCGCTTTAGGCCCCCAAAATGTCAGGCCCGGCCCTGATTGGGATTAGGGTTGGCTGATCCGGATTTGGGGAATTATTTTGCTTATGGATTTGGATGTGCATTCTTTGTGTTTTGGGTGAAGGAATCGGATGGGAGTTGTTGTTTGGATACGGCTGTGAAATTGGTTATTTTGTATGGATGTGGATTTGGATTTCGAAGCGCGATCTGATTCAGCTTTGGACGATTGGCTTGTAGGAAATATATTTTTGTCATACAAATTGAGCACTATTCTGTTTAGGTAGAAATTGAAACGTTGTCTTTCTTGTTTATGAAATGAATAAAACATTGTGAGAAATTGTGAGAAAGGAGGAGGAATGGTGAGTTTTTATTGGTCCATGCTGATTCTCACCATTTCTCACCAAAAGTGGTGAGATTTGGTGAGAAAGCTTACTCCTTTCTTTTCTTCCCCTTTCTCACCATCCAAAACGGTTCCCTAATGAAGGGTGGATGGATTGAATTGGGTGAAATGTAACCCTGAGGGTTAGTACGGGTGGTTGGTGGGTGTGCTCGCCACACAATTTTCTAGGGTTCGACTCTTGGGGCAGGCTGCAAGAAAGTAATTTCGTGTGAATTCCCTAGTCCCATGCGTGGATGGCCTGCCTTTGATAGGACCGGGGAGGGGTTTAGTTGGGGTGCGCCTAACATGGCCCGGACACCCCATATCACTATACCAAAGGAATAAAAGAAAAAAAGCATTGGGTGATGTTTTATTTTTTAAATTATATATTGAATGTGGAGATTTTGGCCGAACCCATTGGATTTTGGGTCATTTGGATAGTGGTTTTTCTGAGTACTGGTTGTAGCTTGTAGGAGATTTGTCAAGTTGTAGTAAAAATGTGCAAGTTACGGAATAAGAGAGAAGTCTGTAGAGTGAAGAGTATTTTCTTGTTCGTAATTAAGATAATGTTTGGCTTCTTCAAGGTTTGCTACTGCCCGATTTGATGTTTTATGAGCTTATAATTGTTTTTGAACTATTGTGATTGCTTCATTCTTCTGGTGCCTTTTGTGTGTATCAAGAATGTATGCACTATGCATATTTGTTGGAGAATATATGCTGGTAAAGTTTTGTGAGAAATGTCTTTAGCTGTTAACTAGGGCTTTCAAATAGTGTACTTCTTAGCACCTTAATAATTTAGGGCTGCCTTGTTTCTTAAAAGAATATTATTGAAGCATATGCCCAGATTTTATTTCCACTGTTAGAAATCCCTTTTCCTTTTGACGTATGTTTATGTGAAGATGCATCTTGAAGTGGCTAATGTATAATTGTTTGTTCGCTGGTTCACAGAGTACAAAGTGCATTCGTACAGTAGAAATGGCCTATGTGTAGTGGGTTTCATGGATGATCACTACCCAGTCCGAAGTGCATTTTCTCTTCTTAACCAGGTAATATCTCAATTCTCAACTAGATGCGCAGACATCCACTTTGCCTCTAACCTAAGGAAAAAAGAAAGCAACACAAAAACAGGTAAAAAGAAAAGAAAAGAAATGTGAAGACAGGGTAGAAAAACCCAGCTCATAAACCATACGTGGATGTTCATAGACGAAACAACTGGTGAACAGAAAATAGGCCCCCGTCCTTCACTTTTAGGTACTTCTTAGGATGTCCTCTGGATCAGTGTGTTAATTGAAAACTACGTAAGCTTTTTTGGTTCAAAGCTGTGCGGGGATTGTTGAATTAGTTTCTTAAACGAAAGATGATTAGGAAAGTTGATTCAATAGGTTGAAGATATTTTGAATTTTTTCAGTTGCTAGATGAGTACCAGAAGAATTTTGGTGATTCATGGAGAACTGTGCAAGCAGATAGTACTCAACCCTGGCCCTATTTGAATGAAGCTCTCACCAAATTTCAGGTATCTTTCTTTCGATTGAGATTTGTTTGGCAAAGGTCATAATTCATAAAGAAAACATACATGTGCTATTCCGTTTTGCGCCATGAAACTCTCTCATTTTTGTTTGTTGACCTTTTGCTGCTACAAACTGAAGCAACTTTATCTTCTGTCTTTTCCTTTCAATTCTTCAGGATCCTGCTGAAGCTGACAAGTTGTTAAAAATTCAGAGGGAATTGGATGAAACAAAGATTATTCTTGTGAGTGTCGAGTTATAACTGCGTTTGGTTGAGACGTTTACATTATTTTGGTTCTTACTGCTTTTAGCTCTTTCTCCCCTATGTTGCATGTGGGTAGCGTTGTTTTAAATTTGAGCTGGGTTGAAAAACTAGCTCTCATCTATAATAGAATCAACAAGTTTGGTAGCTGTTGGTGTCATTCAGATCCAAAAATTTGAAGGTTTATTTTCGATTAAGGTTTGCGTGGTCAGAGTGTTTCAGATGTTCTCCTTTTTGGCTTGGAAACCTACAACTGCATCTGCTTTATATTAGACATGATATATAAGGTCCTTTTAACTTTGTGTTATTCTTGTTTGGAAAATTGGGACCCGATTTCTTTTGCTTGAGTTGAGATGGTATCAGTCTTCTAGCAACAGTTAAACGATTACATGGATGTTCCCATTAACAGATGCTTGCCATTGTGTTGCAGTTATATGCCGCACGTATATTGACCCATTCCTGTATTAATTATGTTTGACTTTATGGTGACTTATGAATGTTCCTTTGGTACAGCACAAGACCATCGATAGTGTCCTTGCACGAGGTGAAAGGCTTGATAGTTTAGTTGAGAAGAGTTCAGATCTCAGTGCAGCTTCACAGGTAATTTTCTTTTTTTTCTTTGTTTTGAATGGCCAGGTACTTTTTATTATGCTTGTATGTCTCCTGTTGTAAACTGGCAAAACACAAATATGGGATGTGTACCCAAACCTCATTTCCTTGTGCTTATCCACATCAATTATTTCTTGTTTATCACTTTATCTGATAAGTGATAATATTAAGGTAAAGTGTGAAGGTGTGATTTTCATAAACTCAACTTATATATAGTGCCATGACAGTCGGGTCTTGGGATTACAATTATCTACATAAATTCATCATCTATGATTGTGGTAGTGTGAGTGTATATGTTTGCTTGCTCGAGCTGGTGTTATGGTTCAATCTTGGAGATAGTAATCATATCAATTGGTACCACGTTTGGAATGGGTTTCAAGAGAAAAACAAGTATTGTGCTACAGGCTACAGTGGTGGAGTAATTATCAGTTTTCTTAAAGTATATTGCATGGAGCACCATACTACTTTACAGAAATGGACTAGCTGTATGCATCAGTCATTCCTATTAATAAAAAGGTTTGATAGTTGAACATTTCCGCATCTGTTGAAATAATGCATTTCCAACCTGTTAATTATTCATTCGATCTTTTGCCTACATTTTCATTTCAATATAAGATAATGCACATGGTTTTATCAACCAGTTGTGATTAGGTGTGATAGGGATATAACTTATTTTTGGGGAAAAAATGATTTAAGTGATTTGAATTTTTTTTTGGAAAATAGGTTTATGATTGTGATTTTGCAGTATATTTGGGAAAGAAAAGATCATGAATCAAACTCAGTGATGTTTATTTTTGTAATCTGGTATGCCTGGCTTAGCTGGGATCTGACACATACAGCTCTTGTTTGATTGTAGGGAGTATATCTGTAGTATTTCTAGTTGCGCCTAAATATGAGTACCTGCTGTTGGTTGTTTTTGACAGATGTTCTACAAACAGGCGAAGAAAACTAATCAATGCTGTACAATATTGTAAGCTTTAGAAGTGAGGAGGCTATCTTATCAAAACATTTACTTGTTCCGGTGTTATAAATATGATTGTATCACTAAATGGTAATTGTTTGTTTATATCATTACACTCTGTTTGCTTGACAGATTTTATGGTTTTTCATCCTCTTGTATCTTGGTTTAATGATTTAATGGTTTCCAGATTGAAAACGAAACCTAATACTCTGTTATCTGCGTTTCCGTTCATATCCTGAACCGTCGTTATCTTCTGGTGTTATACGCGATCTCATCCCTCTCCTGTACAGATGTGAAAAGTAAAGGATTGATTGGAATACTTCAATCTATTAACACGGTCCTGCATGCTTGTGGTTATGAACACGTGTTTTTATGAGTTGGGAGATCCTTTACCTTTTGGGTTAGTTTTTAACCAGCAATGTTACAGATCTAGATGTCCCGAGACACATCCGTACGCGAAGGTGTCTAAAATCAACCTACTCATGTTGGATGGCCCTGGACACATCTGACATCTATGTCCAAATGACCCAAGCAATTTCCGATTTTAATCATGTCCTGAGATTCATAGCCTAACTTTTTTATTTTTTGTGTGACAAAAATAGCGTAAGTTTTTATGCGTATGTAGTATTGCTGGATCTGTTTAGAGCAACTCATGCAGAGATTATATCGTACTTATTTGGTCCTTTCCAAGCTTACATGGAGAGATGGTGGTTGTGAATGTATTTCGTCAATGCCATGTATTCATTCTGGTTTATGTGACACTGTGTTTGGATATGTGTTCCTTGATTACTATTCTATAATGCATTGGGTTGTAGATTAACCAAGTTACCCTCAAGAAACTCGAGGCTACTTGAAGCTCGGCAGACTTGTTCGAGCTTGGTTCATAAGGTTAATAAACAAGCTCAAGGCATAATTTTGGACATGTTCTGGAAAGAGGCATAATTTTGGACTTGTTCAGTGAAAGAGTTCGGGTTAGCCGAAGCTTGAATAGACCCACAAACACGAAAATGGGATTATATGGACATATTCTAAGACTAACATAGTTGCTGTTTTTACTCTTCTATTGAATAGTAGTATGAAACACTAACAAGCTCGAGTTTGAGCTCAATTATTCGAGCATGAGGTTAACTAACTTTCAGCGAGTCACCTCGAAACTTGGTTTGAGATACTTCAAAACTCGACTAGATTTGACTTGTTTGTAGCCTTACTACAAACATTTCTTCACATTTCTTTTCTCGGCATGGTACCCGATAGGTTTTCTTTCCAAATATTATTCCCGTTCCTCTACATTTCTTTTCGCTCATTACCTACAAACCTTCCCCAAAATACAAACCAACAAATTTTCTACACCATAAAACTTGTATTGAAAAACTATATATATAACTCTCACAATTATTGTTGAGTGGGATAAGGGCATTCAAAATTTCAAATACAATCTACTCAAGGGTTTTAAGCCCCTTTATTTCTATGCTTCGAACAACATTGTTTATTTATCTACTATTTTGCAATAATACCTACTTCCCCAAAATGGACTTAATCCACCAAATGCCCTTGGTGTCCTTGGGGCCTTCTTCTCCCTCTGGTGGGGGATTAGTGTGCTCTGTCTTGTGAAGCTTGCTCACATCATAACCCTCCTCTTTGGCTTTCTGGACTAGCTGATTGTATATCTCTTCATCTAGATGGTTCTCTCTGCATAGTATCTAAATACACAAATAACACACCAAGAAAATTACTAATTGGTTAATGGATGCGAATATATCCACCAAAAATAACATCACATAGGCCCGCTCTGCTAAGGGTTATTTGTCGAATAAATATTTATTTTTGAATTAAAGGTGATATTGTGTGAAAAAATGATCTATTTCGTAAAGAAGAAAATAAGTACTTAAAAAATAACAATCTTAGCAGAACAGGGCCTTGAAAATTTGAAATTACAGGGATTCTTGAATTCCCTTGACTCTTGAATTCCCTTGACGAAATTCCAACAATTACATAGAAAACAATACGGAATTTTCTTATGGGGAGTGATAGATACAAAGAAATTTTATCCGGAAATGACCCAGAATACACATAAAATAGTGTATTCTGAGTCATTTCCGGATAAAATTTCTTTGCACATAGCATTTCTGTTTTCTTATTTGTCAGCTATACAAATAGAAGTGCAAACAGTGATGATGGGTTGCTTTTAATTTCCTAATTTTTGTGTGCATGTTCCTCTTATTTTGTCTTGATAACAGGAAATTAGGCAGCAGGATTAATTTGCACAAATCAGGATAAAGAAGATAACAGGAAATTAGGCAGTAGGATTTGCACAAATCTGCATAGAGAAGAAAACCATTAGAAACCATTCCAAACCCTTGTTTGAAGTGAGTGCTTGTCCTCCATGACATCGCCTGTTCGAATTCTTTGGGCCAAGCTTTTCCAAAATTTCCAGCATTGGAGGATTTGCAGGTCGTTAACTTTACGGCTCCAGAATTTGTCCAGATACACGCAAGCCAGCCCGGACATTCGGTTATTAAAAAGAAAAACATAAACAAGGAACAGACATAGTCACGAAAACATACCCAAAGATTCTTCTTGGAGGGCTGGCCAATCAAAGCATACTGATAATCCCCATCAAGATACAAAACCCAGTAATCCCCAACAACGGGGATTATAGGCAAGAAAGGGGGAACATAGAATTTGACCTTGAGCTTGGCCTCGTCACTAGAAGGGTCGGCCTTATAGGCTGTCCCTTCTATAGACCCTCTCTTCCCATCAGTCCAAGTCTCGTTTAGGACATGCACAGTTCCATCGTCCCTTAAAGTGTAGGTAGCCCTAGTGTCGGTCCCGTTCTTGGGCTGGTTCCTTGACGGGAATGAGGCAATTTCGTACCAGCGGCCCATGTACCTGTTTAGGTCCACACCCTTCACCACTTCCATCTCTTTGTTGGCCATTTTGCTTCACAATTTGAGAGAGAGAGAGAGAGAGAGAGAGAGAGAGAGAGAGAGAGAGAGAGAGGTTTTTGTGGGTTTAGGAGAGAGGGGTTTTTGTGGGTTCAGGGATCGTGTGAGATGTGGAATGTTGATAAGGTGAAGATATTGGATATATAGATTTATGGGGCCAACGTGGATGGATGAGAACCTGATCTGTGGGCGGTGTAGGTCTTGGGTAAGGCAAGGACTACGAAATGGATCATTCTAGAATGAAGAATTGTTTGAGAAGTGTTACTTGTTTAGGAAGTTAGCCAAATTTCGATAGAAGATAGATGGAGTGGGGAAGGTCCAGTCCAGTTTTGTTAATGTCTAGTTCGGTCAAGTTTTGCGCCGTTAGAGAGGTCTACAATAATGATCAGAATCGTTCATTTTTTAGAATTCGTCGAGTATGTTATCCACGCAAAAAATTAGTTTGATTGAACATTGATAGGTACATAAACAGAACAAATTTGTACAAAAAAAATGCGATAATAAAATTAAGTTGAAACTCATAATTGTCCATTTTGTTTTTGTACAAAATGAATAATTTCAATCGTTGTTGTGGATCGGGAGGAATACGCAACTACCCAAAATTGTTACCGGACTGGAAATTTAAAAAAACTGGATTGGAAGGCCAAGAGACAGTTTCCGAAATTGATGAATATCAGAATTGATTTGGTCAGAGATACTTTGGTGGGTTTCTTGTAAACTTGATTTTTTTTAATCTGTTTTGTTCATCATTTTTTAATTTTTTTAGATTTGCGTTATATTGGAGAATTGAATTAATCATCCGTGTTGATGAGAGGAGTCTGACAAGTAAAAAATTATGATCAAGATGAAAAAAAAGTCTACTAAAGACAAATATCAAACAACTGTATTTTTTGTCTAAATTGTCGTCTTATATGAACTTTTTCCAACATCGGTTCATATTTTAATACTATTTTTATTTGTCTCGCCAAGACCAACGAGTAACCCCATAAATAACGACGAAAAACTAAACAAAAAATAACAAAAACTAAAAAAATAATGAAATAAGTTTTGGACAAATACGTTTACAAGAATGCAGTATTTAATTAGAAGTCATATTTAAACCTTCGATGAATCAAAAAAATGAAAAATTATCAATAGATATGTTAAAGGTCAGATTCGAGTGTTCCCGCCGCTCCCTAAAAGGGATATCGCCACAAGCTAAAAAAGCATGATCCAAACTATTCACTTGATAGAGCTCAAAGGCAAAATATAATATCGTGAAAAATCAAGTTGATTGAAATATCAATAAGCTAGTGAACGAATTACACAGTTGAACAGGGGCTATTCTTGATGCCAAGGAAATCAAACCCAAAACTGCAATTTGTTCACTAGTTGTCAATATCGAATCAACTTGATTTTCATAACAATATTGTTCTATGCGTCAAGCTCTAATAGATAAACGGTTTAACATTATACAGTACATTATTTTCGCAATTAGTGGGCACAGTTGGCATCCGGTTGCGTTAATGGGCCTATGTTTCTCGTAGGACTTGGATTCACCTTACGATTCACCCAAAAAACCCATGATCATCTTGTCTATTTCATGCCTATCAGATTATTTTCTTAATTGATTTTTTTAAGGATTTGATTCTAATTTTTTTAATTTCATGATTATTTTCTTGAGGACAAACAAATAATTCATTGAAAATTGACGCAAAACTAACAAAGGTAAACTTTTTGAGTAAAGACAAAAAAAAAAAAAAAACCCAGCCTGTTTGTTAGCCAGACTAGTTTTGGGGATAAACTAAGAAGGAGGATAAGAAAGAAAATATGGTAGAAGGGGAGACTAGTTAAGAAAGGGTGATAATACAATATAATCCTTGGTTTGGTTGGTAATTTATGTGGGGGGAAATAATTGGGTAGATAATAAAAAAAGGGATTACTTGCTTTGCCTTACAAGTTCTTTTAAATGCTCAAGTTAATTTTTTATGGATATTAATTAAAAGCATCTTGCACCAAATTAAATTGAAGATCATAGTAAATTTTTGGTATATTGTCAACACATCCACTATAAAACTTCAACAGGAAAATGTAGTTTCGAACAACTTAAATTAATTTTAACTTGATGAAGAATTTTTTAAAACAATTTCATGGATGCAATACGACAATTATGTTTTGTTATGGACAACCATAAACTTATTTAGGAGAAATTACATGGCAATCCACCATACTAACTATTCTTCAACTCCAGGCCCCGATTAAATCACGCCCGAAGATGTCAGCCATTGCATCTAGGGCTTTTCCTCCTCTTCGGCCCAAGCCCGACGTTCCATCCTAATGAAAAAAGTAGTTTTACGATAGTAAAAAAAAATACTGCATGTATATACTGTCCTGAGTGCTTTACTAAAAAATTAAATAGTTTACCAATCTCCATTCGTATTCATTTAGTAGCTGTAGATTACCAAAATATTCACCATGAATTTCATACTTTCATCAACCCAACATGAAATAGAAATCATTTGAGTCACATAGGACTTCAGAAATTAGTAAACGGCGAAAAAAAAAAAATCTCCAAAGTAAACTGCAACGTGTTTTGTTTTGAGTTTGGGAGGGATAATTGTGTAATTAGGTAAGGGGATTAATTATGGACAGAGTTTGGGGTGTCCACAAATAATCCGGTTGCAGAGGGACTATTCCCCACAATTGAATAGTCAGTAGTCCGAGTATGTGTGCCAACCGAACACCGGATTAACTAATCCGGGCAAATAGTCAATCCAACCAAATAAAAAGGTTAACAAACAGGCTTAGATTATTCAGTCAAAACACACCTATTTCTCAAATTGTAAGCAGAGAAATGAAGTTAAAATTCGTAGTTTCTGACATGGCAGGAAAGGGGATTTCAATTTCGTGTAGATAAAGTCATAAAAAGAGCCTGCGAGTCTTGGGGTATCTTAGAACAACAATGACGTTAGTTATATATTTATCCGAACATATACGATGACGATTTCTTGTCAAAAAAAAAAAAAAAACGATGACGATTTTGTAAAAGAGGTATCTCTGTAAATTTTTTTTCCCTCAGTAAAAAAGGTGGGTTGAATTGGAACTAGCATAGCGATCTCCGACCAACAGGGGAACTCACCTGACCTAGAATGTTTGGACTTAATTAAGCCAGACTCGACCGGAGAGGATATATTGTTCCGTCACCATGTAGCGGGCTCTGTCATCAAGCCCCCACAAAAGTGTAAGTTAAATTGAAGCCCCCCTCACCCAATCATCTAGTCCGGTGTATCAAACTCTGGACCGATGAGAGACGAGCAACCTTGTGTTAGCTACGCCGGCTACTCGAGCTCACCTCCGTGGTCTAAAAGACGTGTCTTAATTATAACTCACAGAAGAGGTGTTAAAACGCAAATTGACTGCAAATTAAATCAACCACTATAACAAACAAGAATGTATGGACTTAAAGCCAAAACTTACCTGCCAAGTTCAATTGGAGCTCCCTCTCCCGATGATTTGGTCCCAAGTATACATCGAACTCGACACCGGAGGAGGGGAGCAACTTTGTTATATTTAAGAGAACATAAATGACAATTTTCTAAAGCAGGAATCTTATGGAGGAGTAATAACTCATAAAAGAGGTTAAACATAAATGGACTGCAAACACAACAAATCAACTAGTATAATAACAAACTAAGATTAGCATACGATCATGAATTCTTTTACATCAACAAGTTCTGAACAATGCAACTTTCATAATCCTCCGAATACCAAACAAGAAACAGAGCAACTAAATCCTTGCAACTAACCAATTTAACTACTATAAAATAAAGATACTAAAACTGAAGAACAACAGCCCCTAGCTGCATCACCATTGACCTCTCTCTTCAAACCAATTTCTGTTGATCTCCAAAACCAGCCCCATCTGCCAAATAATATACGACAAATTAAACCTCATGGAATGAATAATGCTAATAACAATGTCAAAGAAACTACTTACAAATTAATTAAGTTCATTCATTGCTTGATCAAAACCCAAATCCAAACCCAAACCCAAACCCGTCGGGGATGAAATCTCCCAAACCGGAATCAGTACCGATGTCGAAGGGGTAATGCGGTGGCGGCGGCAGAGGTGACTGGTCCGGTGTCTGGGCTTCAGAGCCGGACACGGAGTGAGGGTGGGACCGCGGGCCTCCGGAACGCTGGGACTGGCTAGGCGGTGGAGCACCCCGACGTTGGCAAAAAGCCAAATATAAGACATAGATCACTCCAGAAATGAGCACCCCGATGCAAATCCGACTGAAGGTACTCACGAACAGCTGATGTAGCATGGACCGTGAGTCCCCCGGCGGTGGTGGAGCAGCCAAAACGCAACAACAACACTGGGGAATGGGCGGGGGTGGCGGAGAACAAGTGGTCACCGGCATGTCCGGATCAACCGGCAGCAACAAGGGCTGCGGTGGTGGTATGGAGAGAGTGTCTGGTGGTGAGGAGAGAGTGGGTGGTGTCAACAAGGTGGTGTCCGGTGGTGAGGAGAGTGTGGGTGTGGAGGAGATGAGGTGGCGGACTCTACATTGAGTCAGAGTAGGAAATGATGCAAGGAGAAGAAGTAGTAGCAACATTTTGAGACTGAGTTCTTGAGGTTTGGGGCAAAAGAAATGGAGGAGACAAAGATGGTATTTATAGGAGTAGGCTTGCATGGGTGAATGGTGACTTGACTTCTCCCAGAGTTTTGGTTTAATCGCGATTCACCCTTGGACCCCCCACACACACATGAAACTGCCTTGGATACAATATTTGTGTCTAAGATACATGTATGATATTGATTCTTTTTCTGAGACATGCAGTAGTAATGCTAATTAAGTGGTCCAAACTGCAGAAAATATCCCCATTATTTGCAGAGGTCTGCTGTTCTTCACAATTGAGAGGAGGCCCGATTGAAAGGCTCCCAAGGGCTCATGCAATCTCACCTTAATTATTTACTAAATGAGCCTACGTACAATTGTTAATTGAGATTTAAATCCAGTTCGTTTAGCTAAATCAAACAACAAGCCCTTCTTCAACTGTGTTTGTAACAGTTCGATCATGAACCACTTATTACGAAATCTACAAATTAAGTCATCCTATGTTAGAAATGTGGCTCATATTTTAATATGAAGAGATACTTAAAAGTTCTAGAAAGAGGTCAGATGCCAAAGCGTAGCGGAGCGGAACAAGTGGAGCGAAGCGCAACGACGAGGGGAGCGGATACGTTGATAATAAGAAATGATAGCTGCTCTCACTTCCGTGGACGTACCAGATTTTTGGAGAATCATATATATTTGTGTGTCATTAATTTATTTACTGTTTTCATACACTCGCATATTGTGTGTGTATTTCGGTCCTACATCCTAGAATGCTTATTCATTAGAAGAAAAGTCAGAGAATTGCACAATTAGAGTAGTAGCAAAACAAATGTCCGTACAATAACACAAAAAGCAAATACCACCTATAAAATTAACTTAGCGTCAACAAGTGAACGTTAATTACTTTAAATGTATTGGCAACTATCACAAGCTAATTCTAAAATGGGAACAAAACAGAGAGAGAGAGAGAGAGAGAGAGAGAGAGAGAGAGAGAGAGAGAGGAATATATTCTTTCTTCCCCCCACCTCATATATATGATGATTAACCCACTGCAAATATATCTCAATGAAATAAAGTGGTCCTCTATTTCCCATTAAGGAAGTTACTAAACCATCACACTATTTCTTCCACCCACCTCCAAACGGAAGCTGCTTGCTGCTCGTGCCACTGCTACTCGACAGCGAAAGGGGATTCAGATCCTCACACACAGATTGCTTCATTGGTATTGAGAAAGTAGTGCTTATGGGCGTGGTTTGAAATATTACGTTACAGTATCGGCTGATATTGGTAGGCACGAAAGACCGTGACATTGTGGTGTGAAGGATAGTAGCATATGTATTGGTGATACCATAATGTTATTGGCCAGACAGGGGACGTTTCGGCAAATTATGGACGTTGCGGTATCGGACCCCTGTTGAGTGCAAATTCTGCTTCCGCGAATGGCAAAACCCATGAAATTACGAGGGGCATTAGAAAGTTACATGAGATTAAATTTTGGAGGTGACAGACAAATGATTTAAGATGTTATTAGAGAGAGAATACATTGTGTCACAAGGAATAGATACTTTCTTCCCCCACCTCAGATATATGAAGATTAACCACTGCAAATATCTCAATGAAATAAAGTGGTCCTCTATTTTTTTTCCAATTAAAGAAGTTACTAAACCATCACACTCTTTCTTCCCCCAACCTCCAAAGGGAAGCTGCATGATGCTCGACAATGAAAGGGGATTCAGATCCTCACACACACATTGCTTCATTGGTGAGAAATTAATTTTTATGGGCATGGTTTGAAATTTTACGTAACGGTATATATCGGTCGATAAGTACTCGTATCGGTAGCTAGGTACCGAGGACAGTTACAGACGACATTGCGGTGTGAAGGAAAATATCATATGTATTGGTGATGCCATAACGTAGCAGCCAATTGAGGCCGTTCCAGCAAAATATGGCCGTTGCGGTATCGGTAATTTAAAAAAAAAACATGAAGCAAACTTGGAAAAAATTTAGAATAGATGAAACAACCAAAAAAAAGTTTTCGTTCAATTTTCATTGTCGTTAGTGATGGCATGCATGGGGAACTGATCCTTACATGTGACTATTAATTAGCAAGAAGATACTCTGTTAAGTATATGCCTTCGGACGAAGGAATTGCCTTAGAAAAATTGTTTTATTCTTCTATTCACCCTTGTCGGATTGAGAAAGTATGGATTTTGGACCAAATTAACTTATGTTTTTAGTTAAAAGCTCATTTTGCTGTTAGCATTCACCCCCTCCAGTTTTGGCCAAAATAATTGACCTTTTGAATTCTTCTAGACAAAAGAAATCAGAAAAAAAAAAAAAAAAAACATGTAGCAAACTTGAAGAAATTTCAGAAAAGATGAAATTTCACCAATTTATTAACTTTTTAGACAATTAGTATATATGTACGCATGGTGTCATATATCCCTAGCATTATTGAAGCATTTATGGGAAATATAAATTTAAATATATATGCTTTTTTCGTATTCCTATCGATATATGAAGGTATTTTTTTTTTTTTTGGGTAAATACATGAAGGTATTTTGTATGGTGAGATCACCTCTTATATATATACCTCCCCGTATGAGTGAAGTCATACACAATCGCGTCCAAAATATACAAAACTCTCTCATGTAAGTTTTGGTATCCTTTAATTTATATATACATATAAATATATATAATACTTTTACAAGCCAATTAGCCAATTAATTTACACCTTCACCACGAAAATTGTAATCGTATAAACTTTTAGATCCTTATATTATTTATCTACGTATACGTGTGTTCCATGCACTACGCCAGGAAACATAAATTAATCCCAGCCCAGAAAATTCTTACTAGGAAAATTTGGGACCAATTTTCAGGTCATTTTAGCTAGTTGATCATTTGCACATTTGATTAGTAGCGTAATTGCCACCAAAGCTGTTCAATAATCCAAGGTCAGTCGTCCCATGAAACCCTACAATTGCAAGTTTATGTGAGACTTGCCCGATCGATCTATCTAAATGTTGGGATCAGGGATCACTCACATGCAAACGTACGTGGCTCGCCTTCGTTATAGTTGCATCTCTAGAAACAATGGGTAGTGTTGTATGTATCGACCATCACCATTTTGAAATCGTACTGACTGCCTCGCCAAGAATATGCTGAGAATATTTTTTAATGGTGAAAATATTCTTGACGGATATTTATTATCAAAACACATACTAAACCGTCATTTTCCAAAAAAAAAAAAAAACCTTGACTCAAAATTGAAATTGGCTCTTCTCCCCACTCCAAAACACGATATAGAAAGAGGACGGCAACCACCACCAAACCGCAGCCGGCCAACACCATCACCACCGGCGGAACCCCCCCCCCCCCCCCCCCCCCCCCCCCAAAAGGCCAATGAAACAGGGGTTGAAATCACCAGAGAGAACGCCATAGATTTTGCCGTCGGGCTCAGATTGAGCCCTAATTCGTTTTTGCCCGAGGAGGAGCAGAAGTGTAGAAGAACAGGAGGAGGCGGAGAACGCCATTGACTTTGTCGTCGGGCTAGGACCGAGCCCTAATTCATTTAAGCACCGAATTCGATTTCAAACGGGTACTAGCAGAGGTTTTCGCCATTGTGGAGGGGCGGCGCTAATGGCGGCAGAGGGCGCCAGTTATGGTGGTGTTGGCCGGTTGGGATCTGGTGGTGGTGGTCGCTATCCTCTTTCTCTATCTATGTTGTTATTTGGTGTGGGGGAGAAGAGCCGATTTCAATTTTGAGTTGAGTTATTTTTTTGGGAGAATTTTTCATAAGTCCACTATAGCACTTTCCAAACCCATCTAGTCCACTTCGAAGTTTCATAACCCACTAAGTCCACTAATAATTTTAATGACAAAAATACCCCACCTAAGAAACAAGGGCCTTGTTTGGTTAACACGAAAATATATATTTTTCATTTTTTTTTTGTTTTTGTTGCAATCAAGCCGCCGCCGCCGCCACCACCACCATTGCTGCCGCTGCCGCCGCGGCCACCACCACCGTCGCCGCTGCATCACGCAACATATAACGTTATATGTGTAACAAAAAACGAATTTTTTTTCATTTTCTCGATTTTTTTATTGAATCGGCTACACTTAACATTTAACGTTATATATGTGATAAATTTCTCTTTTTGTTTTTTCCTATTTTTCTTGTATTGATTTTTTAACGTTATATGAGTGATAAAAATTTCCTAACATACAACATTATATGTGTGGCAAAAATTTTCTAATCTAGAATGTTATAATATAACGTTATATATTATTATATCTCTCTATAAATGAGAATGTTTTTAAAAAATGACAGTAAATAACAACAAAAACACACAAAAATATATTTTTTGTGTGATACGAAAAACACACATATAATCTTATATATTTTTTCAAAAAATACAACCCATTCCAACCTTATATATATATCTAGTTCTAGAAAAAACATACATAACCTTATATTTTTATTCAAAAAACTCCAAATATATCATAAGCAAATCGAAGAGTGGCCCAAATCGATAAGTGATTGATGAAAAGTACAATTATAACCTTATATATTTATTTAAAAAACTTTAGATCTCTAACCCTAAAAAAAGCAATATACTCTGGCGTTGACCGTACATGTTCGGTGTTTCGAACTTGAAGAAAGAAGAAAAAATACAGGGGATGAAGACGACTGAAATAATCATCGATTTCTTTCAAGTTTTTACAAACTTTAACCAACAAACTTCAGCGAACTAGAAACAAAAAACAAAAAAGCTTAAGGCTAACTTTTACAGATTGAGATGCTCTGATGAAAGAGGCGTCCACTATAAGGAGAAACTGACAGAGGCGATGGAGAGTCGAAGACCAGGAGTAGGCTTTGAGGCAACGATAGGTTCTGTCCACGACTTTTCTCCGGCGGTAGAGAGAGAGAGGGGGGGGGAGGCTGTGCTCCAGATTTGTTTTTTGGTCTAGGGTTTCTCTATATGACTGTTTATATAGGAGGACATTTTTATCTTGGTTTAATTTTTTTTTTTTAAAGAAGTGGACTTAATGTCTTGCTTAATTATATTAGTGGACTAGAGGGGTTACAAACATTAGAAGTGGACTAATTGGGTTACAAGTTTTCTATAGTGAACCTTAGACCAATTTTTTATATATTTTTTAATGGACTTAGCTGCCACCTCATCTGATGTGACTGAAGTGTGCCCAAATGATATGCCTGTAGCATTTTCTTTTAATATTCTATTGCTATGGGAACCCGAACCATTAAAGATTTTTTGAATGTTGAGTATTGAACAATCAATTTCATTCTTTTCCAAATCTAGTACTTTTCCATTGGGTTCGGAATTTTTGTAAAACTCGTATGATTATTATATGAATTGGTTTGGGGTTCTAAATTCTCAAATTATTTTATCTATTTTGAGAAATGTTTGGATACTAATTGAATAAAATCGGAATCGAACCGACATCGAATCAGTTTTGTAATTTGGTTCTGGTCAGATTTCACACTTATTAGGCTTTGGTTCTCAATTTTTTAGAACTGTTTAAAACAGAGTACACATATTTTTCAGGAGAACTGGATAATCCGAAACGTGTACACCCTAATTTGAACCTAGCGCAAAATGGATGTGTATAGTAATGGTAACACAAAATCACCATTTATATCAAGGAATTTGCTACACAAATAAATAAATATGCCCATACTTTCGAGGTAAAAGTACAAACTTATTACTAATCCATTCATCTTCTTTTTCTTAATATTCTTCTTACGCTTCGTTTAGTGTTTTTGCAAGCTAAAAATAGCTGAGATTAATAAGACGAAACATATAACATGTGTATGTTTTCATAGTTCATTTTGGAATTTGACAAATATTAGAGAGGGCCCAGGAGGTTGCCTAGACCTCCGAATGTATAGGGCCGGCTGTTCTCGATCCTTTTTTTTCATCGAATAATCTATTAAACTGTGAGTTTTGGTGCGATTGGCTTTTTACCTTCTTTTGATTTTGGTTCTCGGGTGGAGTTTTGCCGGTGTGCCCGAGATCCTTTTAATCTTTGTTTGCTTCTCCAAAGATTAATACAATCTTTTCCCTTAGCCAAAAAAAAAAAAAAAAAAAACTGTGAGTTTTGCCCCTGGTTGGTTGGGCCAGTTTCACTTATGGCTCAAAACAATCCTCCAATCTGTTTCATGCTCTGGACCTGTTCTTTTGAGGGCCGGACCCAATGGGACCAGCTTCAGTACAACGGCCCGAGGGCCCTCATCCGCTTAAGTAGACTGAAGAATAGGGAAAATAACAGCCCTCATCCGCTTAATGGGCTATATTTATAACGAACTGTGCTATTCTCACAGATAAAATCATCGGGAACAGATTTTTTTTGGGGCCCAATAAGGGTCCCAAATAAATGATTCGAGCCGTTCATTAAATGTAAAATATTTTTTCAAGGGTTTTCGCAAAAAATGATCTCAATCTGATTCTTATAACTACTCAATAGAATCATTTAACTTTTCATTCGGATTTCAGGATAATGAAAAGTAAGATGATTAGATCGAGCACTTATAGGTATCGGATTGAGCTGATTTTTCATAGGGGCCCTTAAAAAAATGTTTTACATTTAATGAACGGCTCGAATCGTTTGTATGGGACCCGTAGTGGGCCCCAAAATATATGTGCGCGATCTGTGTCAGTTTTGTCTATGTCAACAGACTTTTCGATTTATAACAGTAAAGATAGGAGTATAGCAAAAACTGTACAGCAGTCATGTATAGATGAATTTTGCACACATCTCGGGTCCCGCAAAAATGATCGGAGCCACTCATTTCGTTCAAATTATTTCGTTTAGGATCTCTGTAAAAAATCATCTCATTTGATACCTAAAAGGGCATTTATTAATTGTTCAACTTTGCTTCAAAATTTAGCCTAAATTCTGAAGCAAACTTGAATGATTTGTAAATGCCTTGTTCGATATTGAATTGAGATGATTTTTCTCAATTTTGAACAAAACGAGCCGTTCCGATCATCTTTATAGGACCCGAGACGAACGCAAAAGCCACGCGGCTGTTGTAGAGCATTTGCTGTACCTGTAGTAGCTCTGTATTTATGAGAATGATCGAAACTCGAAATTTTGGGCTACTTCCTTGGCTTTTTGGATTTTTTTTTAGTTAGTTTTGCATCACATTTTTGTAGATTATTGATTTTCTTGATAAGAGGAATCAAAAAATAAAAATTATGAGTGAATCTATCACGCCCAGCCCTGCAAATGACACTCAAAGTGGGTTCGAGTCAGTGCAGCCACGTGGCATTCCACACAGAAGACCCAACCACACAACAGATCCTGGCAGAATAAACACTCAGCGGAAGACTTTTCACAAAAAAATAGAAATGAGTCAATGTACCGACTAACTGATCACAAACTCGCACAACTAAGTAACTGCAACCTCTATTACAATACTTAATAAGTTCTATCTTTCAACATATCCACCAATGACTTAATTACAACTTATATAATTTAATAATTCCTTCATTAACTACCTACAACAAGCTTGACCATCAACATCTCCCAAAGCTAACGCTTGAATACATTTCGACACGTTGACCGGTAGTAGACCCACTCTAAGCCACTTGCTATCTGGCAATCCAAAAAGAAAAATCAGAGTGTGTGAGACATAGAAGTGCTCGATTAGATATCACAATACCCGAAGTAATATCAACATGAAAATGAATCCACCCATATAATTGAAACACTCGAATGTAAACAACAGTTATATCCACATGCTCTAAATACAATAATAATATCCAACGATAACACACCTATAAACCACGTCATAGGGGATGGCACGTCTGCCACATTCCTTTATACCCCTAGAGTTGTGTCCCACATACCATGCTCCCATCCATCGATAAATCAATCGGCATGGCATACGACATGGTATGCTTCACACGTAAACCCTCGACGGTACAATCAACACCTCAACAAGCACACATAATTCTCAATCATGCATAACAACAACTAACCTCATGTCCCACACACCATGCTCCCAACCATCGTTAGATATCCAGTTTGGCTTACGACATGATGTCCCTCACACACAAACCCTCTCAATATATCAACAACTAACAAAGATAGCATGATATAAACCGCCAGCACAACAATACCTTATTGAACATAACCATGTCAAACACACTCATCTTTGATTCGACTGAAGCATGCCAAACTTACGGTTTCAGCACCTCCCATTTGACCAACTCACTACCTAGTCACAAGCTAACTCATATTAGCATACGACTCCACTGGAATGTTCAAATAAATGTATGATAACACTCCGTAATATTTTACCAAGCTAACACATGTCAAAAGGTTTACCAAGTCACCAAACATCCCCTAAGACATTCAAACGAATATTTAACATCGAATTGAACTAGGTATTAAATAATTCCCAAAGAATACAAACATGTCCATCACAAAAGACCTATATCTGTACCAAAACATACATAAAGTTCAAGTACAACTTAACCTCCAAAATCTATATAGAAGCTTATAACAATTTCACCGTAATCTGACCATAACTTATTTTAGGATTAGAATTAGGTCATAAAACCGCCACCATTAAAAAGTACGTTTTTAGTACATAAATTTCGATATATAATTTGTCCAAAACGGAGTCTAGATGAAAAAGTTAAGCTCGTCCGAAATTACACAAAAGCTGTTGAAAAATTACTCGAGAGGTACAGGTACAACAAAAACTTGGTATAGGTACCCACCAAAATCGACACAAAATGTTTCAGTTCTGCCCTCCCGGTACCGATACCACCAAAAAGTGGTATAGGTACCGACTGGATTTTCAGCAAAAATTCAGCTTGTGTCCCTTTTGATTCCCAACATTTTTTCCTACTCAAACACAACCAAAACTCATCAAAATTTCACCAAATCATACTCAAATTCTTAGAACTCAAGGATTACTCCAAAAACATTAAACCTCATGAATCAACACAAGATCTAAACACCAAATTCAAAGGATTTAAGACTAGGTTCTTAATTTCTCCAAGAACTTCAACCCACATCCAAATTAACCCAAACCCATATATTCTAGGCACAAATTCAACCCCCAAACATATAAACTCAACATAATAAATATGAAATCAAATACAAGAAAATATGAATTACCATGTTAGGACTTCAATTCTAGGATCATCCCCAAGCAAATCCCTCTCTCTCTCTCTCTCTCTCCGAAAAATATCAGGAAAAGGGAGAGGAATGAGATATTTAAGAAATATCTGCCTTTGAAAAATTATGTGGTGTAACCACACCACCCCTCCACTTATGCAACCGACCAATAACATTTAGTTAAATTCCCACCAAATATGAATTAACCTTGCAAATACATAATTCAATTAAAATACGAGTTTAAAATACTAAATATTTGGGACGGGTATTACAAAATTCCTTTTTCTTTTTTTCTTTGAAAACTTCAACGAAAAAGCCTCATTTTTTTTTTGTTGTAAAAAGAACAATATTTTATTTTTTCGATTCCTCTCTATGAGACTAACAAATAACTTACAAAATTTGATGTAAAACTAACAAACACAAACACAAAAAAAAGAAAGAAAGAAAGAAACAACATGGACATAGGATCTCCCTATCTTTTTATCGAAGTAGAATGCTCCCATCTTTTGTAGGTTAGTTAAACAGTGGTAGAAAAGAATTTCATGATGTTCACAGCAGCGGTAAAAAACAATTCCGTGATGCTTGCAGCAGAGTAATCCTTCCCGTTTACAATTCACCTTTTTTTTAAAATTTTTTTTTTATCGTAGCCAATAATCAACTTGTAGGTTTTTTTGCTCGTTAAAAGTACGGAATTATGGACAATATGTTGTTTTGCATTGTTGGTGTTAGAAATCTTAGTAAATATTATGGGGTGGCGATATTGCCACGACATCATTTGTTAGTACCACGAAACTATCCACTATTCGGACACGTTTGTCCTTTTTTCACGTTTTTCATCTCTCTTGGCAACCTGTGCAAAGCTAGGTAGCAGAAGTATAACTCTCTCTCTCCTTCTTTATTGTTCGAATTTCGATCCATGTAGTACCAGAGCACGTACACCAGAGTTGAGAGAAATTTTCCAATTGTTTTGACGGGAACGACGACAGAAACCCAACCCAGCTCGAACTCGGATCTCTATTCAGATCGATGGGTCAGAAACAAAGTCCAGATCAACTCGAAACCCTAATACAAAAAGCAGGACAGCAGCAACGGCCTTGTCGTTTGCGGTGTTGGCTCATGGGGATGATCAAAGAGGCGGATTATTAGTTGTTTATTGAATTGATTCCAAACATATATGTATAAACTTGTGTTTCATACTTTCATGTATGTATAGAACCCCAAGTTCAATGAATCTACAATCCAATTGATTGTTGAATGAAGTAGCGTTGTCTGATATGAGGAAGAGCCGATGAGGTTTGCTGTGATTATGGTACAAGACAGAGAAGGGATGAGATTCAATTCAACCCATTTGTTGTGAGTTTTAGTGAGAGAAAAAGTTAAAAGAGCAAAGAGTCACTGCGATCAAGTATTAGTGAGAGAAAAAGTTGAAAAGCAAAGAATCCAGTCAAATGCAGAGACGGAGGGCAAAAGTGTCCGACCAGTATATAGTGTCGTGGCATTATCGCCACCCATATTATATTGCCATGTTTTTTTTTGGTTTCTTATTACTCCTATAACTTTCATGTATCCTAATTGGTCTTATAGGTTTTCTTATTAAGCATGTGTTCCCTAATTTGTTTTTTTTTTTTTTTTGCTCGGCAAACGAAACAATTTATTAATCTCGAAAGGGTACATCGAGAGAAGAAAAGAAAAACACAAAGTGCACCTTAGAGAGACATACAAAAGAAACCCAAAAAAGACCTCATCCAACAGAGAGTTGGATGACTGCACCTCAAAAGAGAATTACAATTTTAGACTACGAATCCCGTCCAAAAACCCCTTAAAGTCTTCCACCGAGTAAATTTTGATGTCGTGCTTAGCCCTCATCCACATGGCCACCCTCGTTTTGATTAAATCCGCCACATCCCAAACCACCGTAGAAGCATTGTTGAAAACATAATTATTCCGCACCAACCATAACGTCCACAAAGTTGCATACAGACAAGTTTCCCAAATATCTTTTTCTAGGCTTCGAAACCGGTTCCCAAACCACCAATTTGCCAACGCCTCCACGGATGAAGGACATGCCCATTTAACATGCCACCAATCCAAAATTAAGGACCAAACAGCCCATGAGAATCGACAGTGTAGAAACAAGTGTTGGGGAGTTTCAATGTGCAGAGAACAAAAGGGACATACCAGACCTTGGGATTCCGAAATAATGGTTCGACTGTGTAGCACCGACCTAGTTGCCACTCGCTCCTGCACAACCAACCATGCAAAGATTTCCACCTTCGGAGGACTTAAATTTCTCCACAAAGAACCCAGCACGGTTCTCCTTGACTGACTCAGCATATCCCCACGCTTATACGCCGATTGCACCGTAAAGCACCCATCTACAGTCCAGCTCCATTGTAAACAGTCACGTTTTGAGGGATCCAAAGTCACTTCTTGTAGTCTTAGATTTAACTCATCCTTTTGAAAATTCTCCCAGTCAAATAGCCTTCTTCTGAACTTCAAATCCCATCTTCCATTGTTTGAACCTTCCCCCACTGAACTAACCAACTCCCCCTGTTGATCGGATGCTGAAAATAGCCGTGGGTATTCGTCTTTGAGACTTTTATTTCCTAACCATACATGGTTCCAAAAAGAGGTTTCCATCCCCGAGTTAACCTGTACACGGAACCCCTCCTGAACAACCCTTCCAATACAAGAATCAAAGTCCCCAATGGAACAGATATCTCTCCAAACGTTAGAAATTGAGCCAGAATTCGGAATGCATGGCAGCCAACAAAACTGGTCTAAGTTGTATTTACCTTTTATTACTTTTACCCAGAGAGACTCCTTATTTCTACTAAACCTCCACCACCACTTAGCCAAGAGAGCCATATTCTGTTTCAGCAAATTCTTCACCCCTAGGCCCCCATCTGTTTTACTTTTGGTAATGCATTCCCATTTCACCAAATGCAACTTCTTTTTCTCCACTGTGTCTCCCCAGAAAAAACGTCTCTGCATCTTCTCTAGAGTCTTAGCAACCACCACCGGCATTTTGAACAATGACATAAAATAGCTAGGCAGAGTGCTCATGTTAGAATTGAGAAGGGTAAGGCGGCCTCCAGTGGACATACATCTACCACTCCACACATTAAGCTTCTGTTGAGTTCGATCTATGACAGGCTCCCATGTTTTAATTCTCCGCGGATTAGCACCCAGAGGTAGGCCAAGATACTTAATGGGCAAGGAATCTACTTTGCAACCCATTACATGAGCAAGAGCATCCACCTCTTGTTGTTGGACCTTAATCCCACACAGAGAGCTTTTGAAAAAATTTATCTTTAGACCTGACATTAGCTGGAAACACCGCAAAATCCTTTTGATATTTTCCATTTCCTGCAAGTCATTATTACAAAAAATGATTGTATCATCCGCAAATTGAAGGTGAGAAATAGTTACCCCATTTCTTCCAATCTTTACCCCTTTGATGAACTCTCTGTCCCTAGCCCTTTCCAGCATTATGTTAAGAGCCTCGGCTACGATATTGAATAGAAACGGGGATAAGGGATCTCCTTGTCTTATTCCTTTTTGAGTTTGAAATTCCTTTGCAGCTGAGCCATTAATCAGGATTGACATCGAAACTGAAGAAATACACTCTTTAATCCACTCGCACCACTTCTCACCGCATCCCAACTTTCCCAACATATTTACCAAAAATCCCCAATTCACACAATCATAGGCTCTTTCAAAGTCTAGTTTGAGAATCAGTCCTCCATGCGTACTATGTTTCCAACTATGAATGGCCTCATTGGCAATGAGAACCCCATCAAGAATCTGTTTCCCCCCAACAAAAGCAGCCTGAGCCTCCCCAATTACACTCGGCATAAGCTGTTTTATCCTATTAGCCAACACCTTCGATAGAATCTTGTAGATGCAACCCACCATGCTAATAGGTCTATAATCCTTAAAAGTAGTAGGGCAATCCACCTTAGGAATCAAGGATATAAAAGTTGAGTTTATACCTTTGGAAAGCCTTCCGTTCTCATAAAATTCCGCAAAAAATTTCAGCACCAAATCCTTCAAAAAAACCCAACCTTTCTTAACAAAAGAGAAATTGAAACCATCCGGCCCAGGAGCTTTGAGGCTATTGCAGTCTTTCAGAGCAGCCACTATCTCCCCCTCATCAAATTGTTTTTCAAGTTGCACAGCTACATCTGAAGACAGACGCCGGTTAAAAAATCCCCCCAAAACCGCTCGGAATCTCCTTTCCTCTAGCTAGAAAATTAGATCTGAAATACTCCACCGCTGCTTCTTTAATATCTCCAGGTTCCTCTATAACATGTCCATTCACCTTAACAGAACCCACCATGTTCCTTTTGAATCTATAGTTAGCTATGACTTGAAAAAATCTAGTATTTTTATCGCCCAATTTGAGCCAATTCACCCTCGACTTTTGCCTCCATAGAGATTCAGCGAGCCTAGACAATCTCCAGAACTCTGTTCTCGTCTTACATCTCTTTGCTTTCTCTTCTTCAGAGAGTTGGCGTTGTTCTGCTAACACATCAAGTTGGTGAAGATCTGACTCACAATCCTGAAGAGCAGAATTTAAGTCACCAAACTCCTCCTTGTTCCACACCCTCAGCTTGCCTTTGATAGCCCTTAGTTTCTGTAAAATAATGAAGCCGGCCCACCCATTAACCTGGACAGCCTCCCACGTTTCTTTGGCAATCCTCATACAATTGGGGTTAGAGAGCCAAATGTCCAAAAACCGAAAAGGCCGGGGGCCCCAATCTCTATCATCATCTATGAGAGCTACTGGACAATGATCAGAAATTGGGCGTGGCAAGCCCCATTGACTAATTTTAAACCGATCCAACCACTGCTGAGAGATTAAGAATCTGTCTAAGCGGCTATGAATGGCCTGATGTTGATAGTTGGTCCAAGTAAATTTCCTGCCAATCATAGGTAAGTCCACCACTTCCATATTGTTACAAAACTCTAAAAAGTCCCTCATTCCTCTCTCCATTCTGGTGCAGCCAACTCTTTCGTTCACCTCTTTAATCTCATTAAAATCCCCCCCTATACACCAAGGGACTTGGGAGGTCACTTTAAGCCCCAAGAGCACCTCCCACAGTTCTCTCCGATTGCTCACCTCATTGGGAGCATAAACATTCACCAGAACACATGGGAATGAATTAAGAAGCACCCCCTCCAGGTAAACAAAAGATCTATGGGTAATAACTTTGGTAGCCTTGAAGAAGTCAGTGTTCCATATCGTAATGAGGCCCCCAGAGGCTCCTACTGAATTGGAGCTCACAAACTCCATCTTAGGACTTCCCCACAATTTTTGGACGACAAACCTCTCTGTAGACTCCAATTTAGTTTCTTGCACAAAGACCATGTCAGGTTTTCTTTTCTTAATAAGCTTAGATAAGAACTTTTTTTTAACAAAACTCCCCAAACCTCTGATATTCCAAGAAATAATTTGCATTAAAAACAGACACACACCCTTCTGAATCACCATTAGATCAGTCACAAAGACTAATTCCCACCCACACCCTTAAGAGTGCGAGCAAACTCCTTATTTTCAAGTTCAATCATTTTCCTTAAAACCACATCATCGTTAGGTAAGAAATCAACATTCAACTGACCTCCAATTTCCATAGTGGCTCGAACCTCCTCAGCAATTCGAAAATCACTCTGAACCGAATCACTGGAAGAAGATGAAGACCCATCCACCATGTTGGGCTCCTTGGACAGCTCCTCCCGAATGCGTATGAGATTTGATAATTGTCTTCTCCTCCTTTTCCTACAAGCTGCATCATTCAAATCCACCAAAAGGTTGATACTCGGCAGCTGAGAACAGCACACCCCCAGCTCGTCCAAAGCCCTAGCTTGGTTATTATTCTGAGAAGTGGAATCGGGTTGACTACCCACTCGGCCCACAACCCCCATCTCTGAAAAAGGTGGTCTTGGTGAAAGGCCCAAATCACGGTTGGGAGATAAATCAGATACCCCATTCGCTTGGGCCATAATCTCTGGCCCACCAATGACACCCCCATCAAGGCCCACAGAGTCCCCTACAACGGATTCAAAATCCTCCAATCCAGTCAGAACCTTTGCCCTGTCCAGCATTAAATGCTTGTCTATAACACTAGGCTTAGGGGCCCCAACCCCATCAAGTATCTGGACCTCCCCATGCACTACTGCCAGCTTTGCTACTGAATTCAGACGTAGGTGTTCACCTACCCCTTCCTTCCCATTGGTTGCTCCTTCCTCAAAGGACTGGATTACGTCATCCTCTTCTTCCTCCTTGTCCTCCTCCAAGCGATCCTTCCTCTGCAAAAACCCCATTTCTTTCAACCCCTTCCCCAGATTGACCTCATCAGGATTAAAAAAGGAAGACTCCTCCAAAATTTTAACATCATACATCACACTCCCTAATTTGTTTAAGATTCTATTACGCACTTGTTCCCTAATTAATTTGTTTAGAATTCTACTCACACAATGTCCTAATAATACTATATAGGTTATTAGATCTTTGAAAATATTATGTTACCATATTTTTGAATTATCATGCTTCTTGGTTAGTCTAGATTTCCTATTAAAGATGTTCCCCTAATTAGTTTCGATTTCTTAATTAGTAACACATTTTGGAGCCTATTTAAAGAATACTAGCTAGGAGGAGTTGATTCGACATCAACCCAAAGAGAAAAATAGGAAGCATCAACAATAACTAGAAGAAAGAGAGGCATGGGTACAAGCCAAAGCACACCAACAGACCAAACAGTACCAAATGAACCAAATCAAGGTTTTGCGCCGGATCTTTTTTATTATCCACCTCTAAGCACGCCGGGTCTTTTTTATTATCCACCTCTAAGCACGTCAACAAACCACACTCCAAATCGACCAGTTCAAGGTTACTCGCAGGATCCTTTTGATTATCCTCCACTGAACACACCAACATACCAAACACCAAATGGACCAAATCAAGGTTTCACGCAGGATCTTTTTTACTATCCACCTCCAAGCACATCAACAGACCAACCACCAAATGGACCAAATCAAGGTTTTGTGCAGGATCTTTTTTCTGATCCATCCCTAAACACGCCAACATACCAAATGCCAAATGGACCAAATCAAGGTTTCATGCAAGATCTTTTTTATTATCCACCTCTGAACACACCAACATATGCAACACCAAATGGACCAGTTCAAGGTTACTTGCAATATCCTTTTAATAATTATCCACCGCTGAGAACACCAACAAATCAAACGTCCGAGCCAAATCGAAAATGTTATAGCTGCGGCAGGCTCAAGGTTGGTTGACTCCCTCTCTTAAAATCTGAAATTACAACCTTATTCTTTAACTTTATATATATATATATATATATATATATATGTGTGTGTGTGTGTGTGTGTGTGTGTGTGTATGTGTTGTGTATACACACACCGGGCCGGCTCATAAGTTTTGGAAACCGGAAGCGAATCTCTTGAACGAGGCCTCCCTATATTTTTCATACAAAAGTGGTCTACAAAAAGTCTCATAAAAAAAACAATTACAAAAGATTTACCATTACGAAATAGAAGCATATTATCGAAAACAAAAAATGCAATTATTACAATACCTTAAAATTCATCATTTGAAAATTAGTTTTCTCGCACTTTTTGCTGCAAACGTACTAATTACGTCTCCATAGTCCTTAACTCCTCGGTCGTTTCTTTTCTGTTTCTCTTTTTTTTTTTTTTATCGCCCAGTGTTTCTAATGATTAATTCTATCGTTTGGGCCTATTTTGTGACTCCTAAATTTCAATTGGGCCTATTTTTTGTAAATGAGGCTCAATGACAAAAAAAAAAATGATATATATATATATATATATATATAAGGGATCCTTGAATTTTGGGGCCCTCGTTTTAAACATTTTTTGGAGACCCGAAGCACGTGCTTCGTTGGCATACCCCTTTAGCCGGCCCTGTACACACACCCATCCGGCACTGTAAAAAGAATGAGCGTTTGAGATTCAGAGCTATGAATAAGCTCTAAAATCCATTGTGGATTAACCTACTAATTACTCGCCACTAAACCCCCCGCTGTGTATACCATATTAGCGAAAAAAGAATAAGGCTTTACTATTAGGCAGTCCTGAACTAGAGAGATTATGAGTCCTAATTATCAGATAAGTGCACTGCACTGTAAAAATTTTCAGTACCAAGCGGGTATCACGTGGTGCTTGCTCAGTGCATCTAAGCCGTCTATTGCATTTTTGAACGGCTCGAATTTGGAGAGAGAAAGTATTGGGTGAGGAGAGAGAGGATATCAATTCGAGCCGTCCAAAAGTGTATTGGACTAGCTGCCCGGATGTGCCGAGCAGGTACCACGTGAGATATACCCACCTAGCACCGAAAATTTTCTCCGAGGACAGCATCAATTGCTTTTTGGTTGCCAAACATGAGGGGATTTTAAAATTTCTTTTCGGAAATGATAATGACGGATTAATGTTTCTGAATCTTTGAAAGAATAAAATTGATAGTAATTGATAACCAACAGCATGCATTCCGATTTGAATTAATCTCTTTTAAAAATTATATTTGTGCGTAATACTGCGTATATAAAGGGTGATCTCTATGGGTTAAGGCATATTTTCCTGTTTAATTAATAATAAGATCTTTATTGCCTAGTGAATAAATTTTCAAGGGTTAACTACAGATTACCTCCTTAAACTATCACCCCTTTTTCACTTTCCGATCTCTTCATCTACAAAATTCTATAACTTGCCCCCTGAGTATATGATTTAGTATCACTTAACCCCTTAAACTATCACCCCATTTTTTGGTAACTCTTTTGTCCAGAATTGAGCGTTGTACTCCGATATGGCATGCAACTCTGACTAATTTATGATGAAAATGTCCCTTTTTGTTCAAGTTCCTAAAGTCAGGAAAAAGTGTTCCAACTAATGATAATTTTCTTGGGGGAATGGAGTGAAAATAATTTACCCAGCTATTTAAAAGACTATGGGCATTTGTGATAGCTATGGATACAATTTTGATATTTTACTTTCACATTCTACCGCATCTTTTAGATTCTAAATTTTTTTAGTAGAAATTGAGAAACATATTTGTTGCAGCTGCGAGATTATGAAAAATTCATTTATTTTGAGGATGTGTGTTGCAGAATCCCAAACAAAATGCTCAGAACTAATCCAAGTGTACATCCATTTGTACATTTTCTATCACAAGTGATTTTGGGACCCATTAAATAGTATTGTAAGTCCTACCATCACTTGTGAGAGAGATGTAAATTTTTGATGTGTCCCTAACATTAGCCGAATCTCAAAAGCTACCCAAACCCAACTTTAAAATTTTGAGAATTTCTTTCCTTTTCAGAATATGTAAATTTAGAATTTCTGTACAACCCCGACCTGTATGAAAATATATAGAAAAAAAAGTGCTGAAATCCTATCTATATAGAACTCATTTTCCGGTGAAATTAATAAACATATAATTTCTACTTGATCGAGTTACTGGTGTTAATGAGTTTAATTACTAGTACTACATATAATAAATTCTGGAGTAGAGTATTATTTACGCTTATTAATTAATTGTGTTAATTAATGATGCTAAAATGTACATGCAGCCTGCAACCAACTTGGGTGATGGTCGATACCTATGCCCAGATTGTTTTTCTATATCTTTCGTGCAACCCAGCCAATTGGAATACCTTATTCATCAAGTACACAGCTTTTTCCATGACTATTTGGAGCTTCCTGTCAAAAAGAACATTCCTATTTTCCTCGTCGACGCAAATGAGATGGGTGAACATACCCGGGTAAATTAAACTTTATCTCTCTCCCATGGTTACTGACAATCTCAGATACCTCCCCTACTTTATCTGAAATTACACTACTTTCCCTAGCTAATAGTTCAATTTTTATGATCAATTTTGCTAGCCCTTCCGTTAGTTGGCCATCCTTTGACTCACAGAAGTTGCTGAAATCAAACCCATGAAAGTTTGCATGTATTCTGCTGGATGTGGTAGGAGAAAATTTCAGTAGGTCCATAACACCAAGTTAACAATGTACCTAAGTCCCTCATCCTTCTCATGGGGTGACTTCTCTCAGCAATGAATTTTGCATTTGTCTGCTACGATACAGATCGTGAAAGCACTGACCCAGCAGCACTACTAGCTTAAAGTGTTGTACAATTTCCCGTCTGTCATTTGGTTTCGCTGGGTTTCTTCTAGTTAAGAGTTTTATTTTTTATCGGCATTCTTAATTATAGTTAGAGTTACCAAGGTGCCAAGCCCTCAATGCACCAACTAATACCAAGCCCTTGGACCTAATAGCTACTCCCATCCTACCTACAAAGACACGATGTCCTTTTCATGTATTCAATATTATCTTGTTTACACGTACATTTATTTATAAGATCTTCCTGTACATGTAGCCATTAAAATGAATTGATTTTAAGTGATAAGATTTCTCTACTTGATTGAGTTTGTCAAAATTTACTGACGTCTTAATGTGATGTTGTCTGTACAGAGTCCTTACAATGAAGGGTTGATTTTATTTGACAATAAAGCTACGATAAAAATTGTAAGAACTAGCCTTTTCTTTCCACAATGAATATATAGCATATTGACCTACTTTTAGAATATACTTATCACATAATATATTGTATGTTCACTCTTTTTCTGCCCAAACACTTAATGATATCATATATCATTACTTCCTCGAAATTGTCTTTCAATTTTTTCAGTATATGCATATATTGGTCTGATAATGTTTACTATATACTTACGTGCAAACTAGGTCAAAAGGTGTCTAAGGAGAGGGGCTGTTCTGGAAGTGGAAACAGAGAAGAAGAAAGCAAAGCGTGATAAAGTGGTTGCAATCTTACTTTTGTTTGGAGTCCCAAAGTACTTCTCATCTGATCCTAATATTTTCATGTCTTCATTTTGTACACGCCTTTCTTTTTCTTGAACGAATTAATTTATGAAACAAAAATAAAGATAGAAAACCGGCAATATATTGGGGAACTAGTACGAAGTATTATCTAATTTTGCAGGCCCTCGATTTTTATTGCTCTTACGGTAGGCCTATATATCAATTAGTAATAGGTTAGTTTAGTATCCATTGTAAGTGATAGAGTATATATCTTGATTATCATGAGAGATTAATTATTACTTTTCTTGCTAAAAATGGGGTAAAAAGCAATACTTAAGTAATACATTTGAATTAATCGAATGAGTATCAAGTATTTTGTACTTATTATTTGTAGTACTTGTTATATGCATTTCTCTTTGTAGTTGATTTATCTTTTTTTATTTATGAATTATGTCGAGATCCTATTTGGAAATTTTAATTTGAATTGGGCCAACTTAATTATAGCCTACTCAGCCTGAACATCGAGTGACGTTAAGGCAAAATATGAACATAGTTTTTGAAGGGAGAAGATGGAAGAGACCAGAGAGAACGTACATGATAAGTGATTTCTAAACCCTTGAGCTATTACGAAGATACGCCAATCCGTATAGAAATTCATGACAATCCTATTCATAAATTCATAACTTATAGGTCTATGGTGTTGCATCCGAGCCGTCCATCTCAGAATTCAATGGTGTAGATTTCATTTCTACAATGCGGCTCAGATCGACAAGGGCTCAAACGAAATCTGGACCATTGATTGTCGACATGGACAACTCAAATGCCACACTACTACCCTGTAGTGTGGCCCTACATTATAGGTAATCCCTTTCCCCTTTCAGGTGTGTACAACACACCAACAACAATAATAACAGAACCCATGTAGTCCCCAATCATTAGGGGTATGGGTGGAGGAAGATTGGAGACATACCTAACCTTTGGCAATATGCACAAAGTGACTGCTTTCAGAAAATCACTGAAACAGTGGCCCCCCTATACTTGTTTTGCTGCGAAACCATGCCCTCAAATCAAAGCCAAATAACTTTAAAGAGGGCAGGCCAAAAGACCCAAATCTTGAATTCTATTTTTTTTTTTTTTTTAGAAATTTATCATCAAGAAACAGATTCAATTTTCACAATGCAGTCAATTTTGACGTCAAATGTGACTTCCGTGCAGACCGATAATTGGGGCAACACTAGCTCATGAGATGGGGCATGCGTTGATACGGCTCCAAGGTATAATTATTTCAGGCTCTCGTACCTTTTCTTGATTAAATTTTCAATCTCTCGTATCAGTCAAATAATAACATCCTTGTTCAATTCTATACGTTTATCTTATCGATCGTTAAATGTGGCACGCGTACCATTGATTTCGAAATTTTATGAGTATACCGCATCAAATGATAATTGAATGGCGTAAACAATATTATTTGAAAAGTTTATTAGTTATGAGGAGGGGAGTACTTCTATAAGACTATATATGGTAAAGTGGGGTTGAGCCCATTTTCATTTTCATATTTTCCTTAGATTGACCCTATACAAGTAGTATGAAATTTCCCAAAGCATGGCAACCACATCAAACTTATAACTTCGCCCTCCTTTCAACACTAGAAATTTGCTTAATTAAAATCAATCAATAGGTGTGACAATTTCACAAAATGCTAAGAAAGTTCAATTTTCAATTCGCATTTTGTACTTACGAATACACTTTCATAAATTTAAGTTCAACTTTTATGAATATCAACACACTTTTTATACATCAATTGTTGCTCTAAAGGCGATCAATAACTGATAATTTTCGATACATAACACACGATTAGGTTCCTCAACTGACCAAGATCTCTGATTCCGCCCCTAATTTACAATCGGACAACTAATAATTAATCAGTTTGTTGATGATCTTTTATACAGGCTGGACCTTTAAATTGGAAAGGAAAGTAGATGAAGGCATATGTGAGGCAATAGCGTACGAGTGGCTAAAGTACACAGTTCCTAATTGTGATCCATCGTACACCCAAAAGGAGGCTGCAATTGCATCGTACAACCAAAAAGGGGCTGAAATTGCAGGAAGGGTGAGGAGAGAAGAGATGTCTAGAATCGAAAGAGGAGAGCATGCGGCAGAATTTCGAGAGGCTCACAGAGCCATTAAAAAGTATGGCTTGAAACGTACATTGAAGCATGTTGGTCGCTCGAGGAGTATTCCAGAGTGAAAAATATTGTTGGAGTTTATGTTACCTCTGTTAAACGAGACATAAACTTGGACAGCATTGATCTAAATTTAGTAACGTTAAATTATCAAACATGTTTTTGTTTCTTCATTTGTAGTATCACACTTTTATCTTTATTAATATGTTTTTGTATCTTCATTTGTAGTATCACACTTTTATCTTTATTATGTCCTCTTGACATTTTGGTAACTTGATATTGCTGTTGGACCCCTAGACACATACATCGTGGGAATTATTACAAAAAAAAAATATAAAAATCAATGCTATAGGAAGCGCATCTGATGTGTACCACTATTGTATTACTATGTGATGTGTACCACTATTGTATTTGTGGGGCTCTGATGAACGTGGCTCGCTTCCTCTGGAACTGTTGTTCGTCTGGATCTAATCTCGTTCTCTTGAACCTAACCTGCACCACAAAGCACGACTAAAGACCACACCGGAGGAGCCCCGGAATGGCCCTCCGACGCGAGGATGAGAATAGTGCAGAGAGAGGAAAGCAAAGGACTAGGGTTTCGAGGGTAGGAGACGATGTACCTTTTAGGGCGACTATCCCTTGGTATTTATAGAGGATTCTTGGCTTGCTCTCCAAGTTTGTCTATGCGTCTGACACGCGTCGGCTGACGTCACCCCTGACGTAGTAGATAAGGCGATTAGTGTGAGTTGTCATTGGAGACATGGCTGAGCCGAGTTGCCTAGCTCCGAGCTGAGCTGAGCTTCATGGGAGCATCGTGGGA
The DNA here is from genome assembly GCA_019656835.1 of Rhododendron ovatum. NCBI lineage: Eukaryota > Viridiplantae > Streptophyta > Magnoliopsida > Ericales > Ericaceae > Rhododendron > Rhododendron ovatum. The sequence continues at coordinate 48,259,143 of CM033792.1, read as the reverse complement.
GACATGGCCGAGCCTAGTTGCCTAGCTCCGGGCCAAGCCTGAGCTTCGAGGGAGCATCGTGGGAGATATGGTCGAGCCTAGTTGCCTAGCTCCAAGCCGAGCCGAGCCTGAGCTTCGAGGGAGCATTGTGGGAGACATGGCCGAGCCTAGTTGCCTAGCTCCGGGTCAAGCCGAGCTTCGAGGGAGCATTGTGGGGACATGGCCGAGCCGAGTTGCCTAGTTTCGGGCCGAGCTGAGCTTCGTGGGAGCTATCATGGGAAACATGGCCGAGCCCAGTTGCTTAGCTCCAGGTCGAGCCGAGCTTCGTGGGAGCTATCATGGGAAACATGGCCGAGCCCAGTTGCCTAGCTCCGGGCTGGGCCGAGCTTCGTGGGAGCTGTTGCTTGCTCGACCAAAGTGTGTCCTAGTAAAGAGCGCCCCAAGCATAAGGCTAGGTCGGTTGCAGCATAATAAACTCGGAAGTCCGAGGTCGAATCCACAGGGAGCCAATGGAGCTAGGCCAGAGGTTTTGATTTACGAAGGGTTTTTAGCGTCAGGACCGCCAACCTTTAGGTTCGGCTTTGAGACGGCCAACTTTTGAGTGATTGAAATTCTCTCTACCTCCTAACTTGATTGAAAATGAAGTTTGACTAGAAATTAAAAGCGGCAAGGTCTAGGGGTTTATTCCGCCCATAACTTAGGTCGTTCAATGCTTCTCTTCGATAACTCAAGTGAGAGTCATTGTCATTTGATCTCACTCAGAAGATTTAACCATGAAAATCAAGTTTAACTCATACAACAAGGTTTGGAGATGGAAAGGAACTCATTTGGGCATTTTATCAAACACCTAGAGTGACAGAGTTCCAAGCATGCCGTGTGCCTAGGAGACTTGTCGACATGGCATCAAAGAAGTTAACAACCCTAAGTTTAGACCAAAGATTAGAGTTCAACAAGTTCTTTGAGGCATTTTGGCAAACACTTAGAGTGACATAGCTCCAAGCATTATATGTGGCAAGAGATCAAGTCCTTGCCTACACATAATTAAAGAGGTTAACAACCCTAGGTTTTGTTACATAAAAATGAACTTAATCCATTCACAAACCATATTAACCACAAGAAATGAAAGAAGCCATTAAACTACCCCAAGTCACGAGATAGAAATCACCCTATGACTAAGCCTTTATCACTACTCAACCATAGAACAAGAATGAAGAACAAGCATAAAAAGATAAATACGATTCATGGATAAAAACGAAAATAAACGTAAGATTACGAAAGATCTCAGCCGTACCTACAACATTAATGAAGACAAAATACCTCAAAATCCAACTCTTCAATCTCCTTTGAAGAGAGATGAAGAGTTTGAGAGGAGAGGGAGGTAGAGAGAGAAGTTCCTAAGGCTGAAAATGAAAGATATTCTCTCAAAATGAGATTAAAAACTATTTATAGTCCCAAACATTTGGGATACAAAAGTCTAAACTACCCCGAAATGTCCACAAGTCGGGCATAAAATCTGCAGAAACTTCCAGGTGCTACGGGTAGGACCATTTTTGGGCTACCGGTAGTAGTCTCGTTTTGCAATTTTGACACAGCTTCTGATCACTGGCTACGGGTAGTACCATTTTGGGACTACGGGTAGAGGCTGGACAGATTTCTTTCTCATTTGTTTCTTTAGCCTTTCCATGTCCTTTGGGCTTCCGTTGTCCGCACACCCTCCGAAGTTACTTTTCATCATTCTTGGAATTCGATGATGGAGTGCCACATGGCCTCAGGTGTACGGATACCCTTAGAGTTGATCCATGGCGTCAAAACACGCCTTATTCACGCGATTCACCTGAAAACGCCAAAAACACACCTTTTGTGTAATATCGTTTAAATCAAGCAAGTTATGCACTTGTGTGTGACAAAAATGAGAGAGATAAGCCCTATTATTTACATTATAGAGGGCTTATCAGCTGTCATAGGAGACATGGCCAAGCCTTGTGGACTAACTCCGGGATGAGCCGAGCCTCGTGGATGAGCTCTAATAGAAGACATGGCTGAGCCTCGTGGCCTTCCGTCGAACGTAGCGATTGTGGTCGAACCAGAATATTCGGACCACTACAGTATTGATAGAATGTCCTCACTACATGACAATTGGAGATATGCCTCTTGTTTATGGTGCGGTTGAGGACTTGAGATAGAAGATGAATACAAGGGTTTGAGTCTTTTGACTTGAGTATTTAATTTACTTGGAATAACTCACCACGTACGCTGGTGCAGAACAAGAGGCTTCATATATAGTGTCCATGAAGAAAAAACATCAAAGAGGTGAATTTGAGGCCTTCATTTTTGTTTCTTTCATGTTGCCTAACAATTTTGGTAGAACAAAGCTCACAGATGAAATTTGTTACGGCAAAGAGGTGAATTGCAGAAGTCAAAATCACGAATGCCTCTAACAAAAGAACAACGTGAAGAGCAACGAAAGCAGAAACAATAATCGCAAGACGCATAGATTAATACATGGTTTCTTATAGGGCGTGGCTTCAAATTTTAGTTCAACGGTGACAAAACTGTTCAAAAAATTATTTTGTACAAAACAAAATATATAAAGTAAACGATATTTTTTTGGGTTGAAAATTTATTAGGTTTTGGTTTTTTTGTTGAGCTACATATTGTCTACTTACTCACAAATTTCAGTTTATTTCATTTACTTTGGCTTCGTATTAATGTTTAAGTGCAGACAATTTTAGAGAAAAAAACTAAATTACATGTACAAATATATGAAAATTTAGTGCATTTTTTGAATCCAAAGAGTTCATTTGAACCCACTCAAACAAAGGTAAAAGCTGCCTCTGGTTTCCGAACAATGTAATTGCGTATATCCACAACTTACACTAGTTTTCATATATCGAATGAAGAGCTAGAGTATATGTTACATCAACTCTTGCTAGCAAACATCTATAACCTAAGGTTTCTGAACAATGTAATTGCGTACGTATATTGCATCGGTTATTGTTGGCCCCCAGCCCCCACCTTGGGACGCTGCCCCTGAACCTTGAATATTCAACACGACTGAAATATAGTATTGAATTAGGCTTCATAAGCCCAAGTTCGTTGCTAAAACTGAATCAGGCTTCACAAGCCGAAACACCAAATCGTGCATAGACCAAATGAGAAGGGGCCATATGGGTTTTGCCAATTTTATTGCGGCATATATGTTTTTCAGAATTGTGAACTGAGTTACAAAATTCTAAATTCAAACCAAACTACAAAAAGCAATTGGATTCCAAACTATATAAGTACATCCAAAAATCAATAACCTTGATCTACGTACACACTACAAGAAAATTAAAGGATATTTGGTGACGAAAAAATTTAATTTTGTCACTAAATGAGTATATTTGGCAACGAAAAAATAAATTCATCACTATTTTAACTTTCGTGATGAAATTATTTAGTCACAAATTATACTTGTTTAGCAACAAAAAAAATATTTTCGTCACCAAAGGGACCCATTTGGCGACGAAAATACATTTTTCGTCTCCAAAAGCGTAAAAAAAGTAACCAAAAAAATTATTTTCATTGCCGAAAGCGTAAAAAAAGTTTCGCCAAATGGGACAAAGATTTTATGCCAAAACTGTTTTTCTTGTACAAAAACTCTAGTGTGTAAAAAGCCTTGTACCTTACACATGGTCCAAAGATTTTATACACTACAATATTGACACAAACAAAAATGGTTTTCGCATTAGCAATACCCAAATTCTTAAGCCAAACGACTCAAACCCTTGTATTCATCTTCTATCTCAAGTCCTCAACCACCCCAAAAACAAAAGGCGTATCTCCATTTTGTCATATAGTGAAAGACATTCTACCAATACAATGTATGGTACACATCACATAGTAATACAAAACATGATCACCAAATATGCTCCCATAGCATTGCTTTTTTGTTTTCATAATAATTCTCACGATGTAAGTGCCTAAGGTTCCAACAGTAATATCAAGTTACGTATGAAACCGTTAAGAGGACATAAAAAAAAAAAAAAAAGGTGTGATGCTAAAAAAGAAGAAACAAAAACATGTTGCAAATTTAACGTTACTAATGGTAGGTCAATGCTGTCCAAGTTTATATCTAAGTTTCTTAGACAATAAAAATAACAGAGGTAACATAAACTCCAACAATGTTTCTCACTCTGGAATATTTCTAGAGTGAGCAACATGCTTCAATGTACGTTTCAAGCCATGGATTTCAACACTTTTGTTTCTATTTTCATATGGGTTGTTCTATATAGATTTAACTTTTTGCTTCCTCGGAACATGAGTTCTATTTGTCCGTCTCAACGAGAGGAATTGGAAAAGTTAAATCTTGTTCTTTTTACACAAAAACATTTGGGCTTTTTCGTTGAAATTTTCAAAAACGAAAAAGAAAAGGAATTCAGTCATAACTTTTACTTTTTGAATCCTCTCATCAAGAAAATCAATAATCTATAAAAATGTGGCGCAAAACGTTAACAAAAAAAAGTAACGACAACAAAAAACCATAAATGCCAAGTAAGTAGCTAGCTCAAAATTTCGAGTTTCACTATCATTATAAATATAGCCCATATTGTTCAGTCCACTCAAGGGGATGAGGGCCCTCGGGCCGTTGTACTGATGCTGGTCCCATTGGATCTGGCCCTCAAAAGAACAAGTCCAGAGCATGAAACAGATTGGAGGATTGTTTTGTGCTATAAGTGAAACTGGCCCAACCAACCAGGGGCAAAACTCACAGTTTTTTTTTTTCTAAGCGAAAAGATTTTATTAATCTTTGGAGAAGAAAACAAAGATTAAAAAGATCTCGGGCACACCAGCAAAACGCCACTCGAAAACTAAAACCAAAAGATGGCAAGAAGCCAACCGCACCAAAACTCACAGTTTAATAGATTATTCGATGATCAGAAAGGAATCGAGCACGGCCGGCCCTATACGTTCGGAGGCCTAGGCAACCTCCTGGGCCCTCTCTAATATTTGTCAAATTCCAAAATGAACTATGAAAACATACACATGTTATATGTTTCTTATTAATCTCAGCTATTTTTAGCTTGCAAAAACACTTAAACGAAGCTTTAACGAAGAATATTAAGAAAAAGAAGATGAATGGCTATTAAGATTTATACTTTTGCCTCGAAAGTATGCGCATAATTATTTATTTGTGTAGCAAATGCCTTGATATAAATGATGATTTTGTGGTACCATTACTACACACATCCATTTTGGGCCAGGTTCAAATTAGGGTGTACACGTTTCGGATTACTCAATTCTCTAAAAAATATGTGTAATTTGCTTTAAACAGTTCTAAAAAATTGAGAACCAAAACCTAATAAGTGTGGAATCTGACCAGAACCAAATTGCAAAACCGATTTTATGTCAGTTCGATTCCGGTTTTATCCAATTAGTATCCAAACATTTCTCAAAACACATAAAATAATTTGAGAATTTAGAGCACCAAACCAATTCATATTATAATCATACGAGTTTTACAAAAATTCCGAACCCAATGGAAAAGTACTAGATTTGGAAAAGAATGAAATTGAGTGTTCAATACTCAACATTCAAAAAATCTTTAATAGTTCGGGTTCCCATAGCAGTAGAATATTAAAAGAAAATGCTATCGGCCGGCACATTATTTGGACACACCTCAACCACATCAGCTGAGATGGCAGCTGAGCCCATAAATAATCCGGCCGCAGAGGGACTATTTAGTCCCCAAGATTAAATAGTCAATCGTCCGAGAGTGTGTTAACCAAACATCGAATTAATTAATCCGAACAAACAGTTAATCCAACCAAATAAGAAGGCTAACAAACAGGCTTAAATTATTAAGCCAAAACAAACCTAGCAAGTGACTATGTCTCAAATTGTAAGCGGAGAAATGAAGTTAAAATTGGTACTTTCTGATATGGCAGGAAAGGATATTACAATTTGGGAAAATTTCAAAAGGGCATCTGAACTTTTTCTATGTCATCGAAATACCTAGACTTCATTTTATTTTAATTAAACACCTGGACTTACAAAATTTTCAAAATGAGGCACTTGTCGTTAGCCTCCATCCATTCCATCAACAAAATTGCTGATGTGGCACACATCACCCGTTAACTGGCCCCACTTTACATGTTAGGAAGTAAAAGACATGCACACAATCAAAACCCCACCCTTCACTTCCCGAGATCCATCTTCATTTCCACTCCTTGAACCCTCATAATTTCCTTTGCTTTCCCATCAACCGAATCCACAATTTCTCCAAAATTCGGTTCGATTTCTTCAACAATCCTTGATTTTGAAACTAACTTTGGAATTTGGCTCGACCTCAGATGTGGGTCCCTCCTTCGTTTCTCGCTCCTCCCCAACCTTTCAGCTCCATTGCCATCACTATTTCTCGATCCTCTCTGACCTTCTCAGCTATGGCCATAAACTGGTTTTAACCCACAGGCAAGGGCGGCGGCGCAGTTTGGAGGAAGTGGGTTGGTGGGCTCCAACTTGGTCGATGTCAGTGACTTTAGGGGAGGACGGTTCGTGGGTCTCGATTGCGGGTGTTCTTCTTGAGGATGAACATTGAGCTGGAACGTGATTTGCCTTTGCTTCGGCCACTGAAATTAGACCTAAGAAACCTCTTCAGTGGCGGTGGGAACTTCTCCTACCGGTCTATTGAAGGGGACTAGATTGGAGGTTTATGGGGTTTTGAATTTTTTTTTTTTTTTTTGGACCCGTGGAGTTTTGATTGTGCGCACAATCAAAAGGTGAAGAAAAGTGAAGTAGGGTAGTGTTGGGTTGTGATTGTGTGCATTTCATTTGCTTCCTAACATGTGAAATGGGCCCACTTAACGGGTGAAGTGTGCCACATTAGTAATTTTGTGAATGGAATGGATGGAGGCTAACGACAGGTACCTCATTTTGGGGATTTTATAAGTCTAGGTGTTTAATTGAAATAAAGTGAAGTTTATGTATTTCTGTGACATTGCAGTGAGAGTTCAGGTGTCATTTTGAAATTTCTCCTTACAATTTCGTAGACATAAAGTCATAGAAGAGCCTGTGAGTCTTGGGGTATCTGGTATCTTTAAAGCCCGTTCGGACAAATAAGCAACAATAGCTTATTTTTTATCCTTTTTCAATTTTTTTTCGTATTACTTGGCTTATTGTCATTTTTTGGGGGATTATTGCATCCTCACAACAAGAGGAATCTAAAAAGTTAAAATTTTTGACCGAAATCCAATTTTTTTTGAATAAAGACGAAAAAATTGGCTTATTGATTTTTTTTCGTCTTTATTCAAAAAAAATTGGATTTTGGTCAAAATTTTTTACTTTTTAGATTCCTCTTGTCGTGAGGATGCAATAATCCCCCAAAAAATGACAATAAACCAAGTGATACGAAAAAAATTTGAATAAGGACAAAAAATAAGCCAAAGTGGCTTATTTAATGACGTCAGTTATATACTTATCAGAACATAAACAATGACAATTTTGTAAAGGAAGTATTTTTTATTTTTTTTTGTCAGTAAAAAAGGTGGGCTGAATTGAACCAGCGTAGCAACCTCCGATCACCCAACCTACAATTTTGTATTTTTTTTTAATTTCGAAATCAAATCTTACATATGCAAAATGCTCCTAACTAAGAACTTCAATAGAGAAGGAAACAATTCATAATCTAGAAATTCTGGAAGAAGAGAGACAACCAAGACGGGTTCTGCTCCTGTCCAGTGAGCTTTACCGTCCAGTCCGGGCCAGTTGGCCTTTTTCCGGCGAACGTCGAGTTTGTTCAATGATCGGATTCGTTCATAGTGTAGATCTCGTCAAGACGCATAACCATGTCAAAAATCATATCCATCCGATATTGTTCAATACCCGATAGGAACACATTTATTTTTGAGAAATGGATGAAATGGGTTCCTATCCAGTGTAGGTATGTTTTTTTTTTTAAAAATAAATTGATTACAATAGCTTATTGAACAATATGATCAGATGGATATGATTTTTGACACGGCTATACGTCTCGACGAGATCTACACTATGAACGAATCCGATCATTGAACAAACTCGACGTTCGCCGGAAAAAGGCCGACTGACTCGGACTGGACGGTAAAGCTCACTGGATAGGAGCCGAACCCAACCAAGAAACCAACCCTATTTTCATGGAGTTTTGTACTCTCAATTTGATTTAGGTTAACAAGTTCAGGAACCTGAATACAAAACAAAAGGTTCTTCTTTGGTATATTTAATCGGATCCGGAATAAATCTCTACTCGAATTGTTCTAGTCCCTATTTGGGTATGACTACTGTCATGTACTTCTTGTGGAAGAAGGAAAGTTGCACCAGAAAAAGAAAGATGAGGAGGCTGGGGTCTTGAGAGAGAGAATGGGGAAAGTTGCATTATTAATTACCCAAGAACAAAACGGTGGCGTTTTGGTGGGGCTACAAGTTGCACCGAGTAGCCTCACTGCAGGGACTCCGCGTCCTTTACTGCAACCTTGCTAGCACCACACCCATTTACAGACCCAAATATACACCCACACATATTTAATGTGTTAGTCCCACACACACTTATTGGCTTTTTTTTGTGTTTATTCAAAATTTTTTTTTTACTTTTTAGATTCTTCTTTTCATGACGATGTAATAATCCTCAAAAAATTGATGAAAAACTAACAAATACGAAAAAAATTTGAATAAGGACAAAAAAATAAGCCATAGCCCAACGGAGCCTTAGTTTGGTGTGCCTCACATACACTAACATATTAAGTGTGTGGGTGTGTGTTTGAGTGTGGAAGTGGGTGTGGTGCTAGAATTTTTTTCTTTCACTGAATGTGCTTTAACCCATCACTACTTTTTGACAGTAGAAACTTACGAATTCGACTTTGCTGGTTACGGTTTCGGAAATTTTTGGATTCTCTTTTATTTCTTTGGATTCGACGAACAGTTTTGGACAAGGACAGCCACGTTCGTGTTTGGTAGTGTAAAACCAGAAGCTCCCATCAGATTCGTGAACAAGTTGGCACACGACGACCCAAACTTAAGCCCGGCTCAATGAGCGATATTTTTGTTTAATAATAAAATGAGCAGGTCACATGAAATTGGGAAATCTTTAGTTGAACATTATAAGTTGGCCAAAATATTCGGTTAAAAAAAAAAAAAAACTGTCTAAACATGCGTCAAAATGGGTAGGAACTAAATCTTTCCGTTTTCCCCTAATCTTATGTTACCATTGCAAGGAACAATTTTACATATAATTCCTCAAACAATTTTACATGGGGTGGAATCTCAATTAAATGATCAAAAAAATGTCAATTAATGTTGGGCTACTTACTTGGTTTTTTTGGGTTTTTTGTTGTCATTATTTTTTTGTTGTTATTTAGTTTTGCGCCACATTGTCGTAGATTATTGATTTTCTTGATGGGAGAAATTAAAAAGTAAAAATTATGACATAATTATTTTTTCTTTTCTTTTTTTTGAAAATTTCAATGAAAAAACCTTTTTTTTTTTGTAAAAAGAACAATATTTAACTTTTCTGAATTTTCATATGGTTTTCAGTTCGCAAAATACTTACCAAACAAACCAAGTATGCAAAAATTTAGATCTGCCCATTTTCCATCCCTAAATTTGTACGCAAGCCATGTACTTTTTTTCTCAATGAGCGATATTTTTGTTTAATAACATGAGCAAGTCGTATGAAATTGAAAAAACTTTATCTGAACATCATAAGCTGACCAGAAACAAAAAAAAGAAAGAAAAGAACTGTATAAACTTGCGTCAAAGTGTGTAGAGACTACACCCCGTTCTGCTAAAAACTTCTTATTTTAATATTTTTTGTTTTTCTTCAATTTTTTTCACAATTGTTCATTTTGACAGCCACGTGCGTAGTATAAAACCTGAAGCTTTGAGTTCAGCTCCCTTCACTCCCCCCCACCCCCCGCTCTCCCTCCCTCCCTCTCCATTGCCGACGGTGCTCGGCTGAGGAACTACCACCGGAGTAGCACAATGTTGGTAGTTCTACTTGTTCTCCTTGCTTTTTTCCCTTCTCTGACTCAATGCAGAGTCTACCACCTCATGATATCCTCCCCACCCACACTCTCCTCACAGCCCTTGTTGCCGCCGGTATCGGACATGCCGGTGACCGCTTGTTCCCCGCCGCCCCCGGCCCAGTGTTGTTGTATTTTGGCTGCACTGCCACCGCCCACAGGGAACTCACAGTCCATGCTACATCAAGTGTTTGTGAGTACCTTCGGTCGGATTTGCACCAGGGTAATCATTTCTGGGGTGATCTACGTCCTATACTTGGCTTTTTGCCAACGTTGACGTGACCCACTGCTTCGTCGGCCCCCTGTTCCAGAGGCCCGCAGTCCTCCTCTCACTTCGTGTGCGGCTCCGAGGCCCAAACACCGGACCAGTCGCCTTCGCTGCCGCCACCATGCCCCTTCGACATCGGCACTGATCCCGGTTTGGGAAATTTCATCCCCGACGGGTTTGGCATTGGGTTTTGATCAGGTAATGAAACACTTGTTCATGTTAACAATGAACTTAATTAATTTGTAGTTTCTTAATTTGACTTTGGGTTTTCTTTTTTCTTTTTCTTCTGCCGCAGGAGTTCGTCTTCTAGTAGTCAGAAGGATATGGGGAAAGAGATGCATGTAGGAGCTGTTGGCCAGGGTCGATCGTTTAGTTAATTAGGGAGATTTTTATTTTATGTCATTAATACATGCATGGAAGTAGATTACTTTTGAAGAATGGGTATTGAAACTTTTGAAGAATGGATTCTCTTTATTAATTTGAAAAAAAAATTAAATTTTTTAATGAATAAAATGCATCTTTTTAGAGATTTAGATTTGTGGTTCAAACATTTATTTAAGGACAGATAGAGTAAAATTTATGTTCAAAAAGTGATCCATCTGTGTGAAACTCTTAGATCTACAGCGGGTGCCATCATCCCTTAAAGCGTATGTAGCCCTAGTGTCGGTCCCATTCTTGGGCTTGTTCCTTGATGGGAATGAGGCAATTTCGTACCAGCGGCCCATTACCTGTTTAGGTCCAGACCCTTCACCACTTCCATCTCTTCACAATTTGGAGAGAGAGAGAGAGAGAGAGAGAGAGAGAGAGATTTTTATGGGTTTAGGGACGTGGAATGTTGATAAGGTGAAGAGATTGGATATATAGATTTCTGGGGCCAACGTGGATGGATGAGAACCTGACATGTGGGCGGTGTAGGTCTTGGGTAAGGCAAGGACTACGAGAAATGGATCATTCTGGAATGAGAATTGAGAAGTGTTCCTTGTTTGGGAAGTTAGCCAAATTTTGATGGAAGATAGATAGCGTGGGGTAAATGTCCAGTCTGCTTTTTTAATGTCTAGTCCGGTCCAGTTTTGAGCCATTAGAGAGGCTTACAACATCGATCAAAATCGTTCAAAAAAGTTTATTTTTAAATTCGAATCAGTTGTAAACATTTATGGACGACCGTAATTGTACCTTGCAAGGTGCACTAGATTTCTGATTCCTACAAAATACTAGTGAGATGTTGTACACAAAAAAGTTCCCTTACAACCATGAGCATACACTAGCCACATAATACTCTGTTATCTGCGTTTCCTACAAAAAAGTTTCCTCTTGCATGAGTTGCATCTTGGTTTAATGTTTTCCAGATTGAAAATGAAAGCTAATAGGACTCTGTTATCTGCATTTCCATTCATATCCTGAACACTCGTTATCTTCTGGTGTTATACACGATCTCATCCGTCTCCTGTACAGATGTGAAAAGTGAAGGATTGATTGGAATATTTCAATCTATTAACACGGTCCTGCATGCTTGTGGTTATGAACACATGTTTTTATGAGTTGGGAGATCCTTTACCTTCTGGTTTAGTTTTTAACCAGCAAAGTTACCGATCCAGATGTCCCGAGACACATCTGTACACAAAGGTGTTTGAAATTGACCTACACATGTTGGATGGTCCTGGACACTTCTATTTCCAAATGAACTAAGCAATTTCCGATTTTAATCACGTCCTGAGTTTCATAGCCTAACTTCTTTGTTTTTCTTTTTTGACAAAAATAGGCCTAAGTTTTTATGCGTATGTAGTATTGCTGGATCTGTTTAGAGCAACTCATGCAGAGAGTAGATCCTACTGATTTGGTCCTTTCCAAGCTTACATGGAGAGATGGTGGTTGTGAATGTATTCTGTCGACGCCATGTATTCATTCTGGTTTATATGTGACACTGTGTTTGGAAATGTGTTCGCGTGTTCCTTGATTACTATTCCATAATGCATTGGGTTGTAGATTAACCGAGTTACTCTCAAGAAACTCTAGGCTACATGAAGCTTGGTAGACTTGTTCCAGCTTAGTTCGTAAGGCATAATTTTGGACTTGTTCAGTGAAAGAGGCATAATTTTGGGCATATTCTAATACTAACATAGTTGCTATTTTTACTCTTCTATTGAATAGTAGTATAAAACACCTAACAAGCTCTGAGTTTGAGCTCAATTATTCGAGCATGAGCTTAATTAATTTTTAGCGAGTCACCTCGAAGCTCGGTTTGAGATACTTCAAAGCTCGACTAGATTTGGCTTGTTTGTAGTCTTACTACGATCCAAACTATGTGCACTTCTATTGACACAACAGGCATCATACGATGCACGTTAGTTTTTCAGAACCACTCCCTCCCTCTCAGCATGATACCCAGTAGGTTTTCTCCCCAAATATTATTCCCATCTCTACATTTCTTTTTATGTAAAAATTGTGAAGTTATTAGTCATGAAATACTTAGACTATAGCGTATAATCTCTGAGAGACATTATTCTTATGAAACGATCAATAGTAATGAAAAGTTCTTTTTTAGGAGGGTGCATGGCACTCCTCATCCCCTTAATTAAGGTTCTACTGATAAGAGGTGAGGAAAGTGTTATATGGATGGTGAGTAATTTTAAGTTGTGCACAACATGCATTCACCAAACAATGGTATATATTCACAACCTCGGTCACTTGTCAACACCTTGATCTCTTTTTGCCAAGTTTGTTGTCAACTTCATTTTTTCAAATAAATAAAGAATGAATTTGTCCAAATCTCATATTTGCTATTCCCGTTGTTTGAACCATTTCTGACTCAGAACAACACACACACACAGAGATATATAAGCATGTAGTGTGCACATGAAGATCCCATTGGTTATGGACACCGTGTTTCAAATACTAGTAGAATTCTGTATGTTTATACTAGGAGTATATTGGAGAATAACTTCTAGTGAAGTTGGCAAGGCCCGTTCTAGTTTCTTTCTAAAAGTGCTTTTTGAAAAAGAATATAATTTCAAACTCAAAAATTATGTGTTTGCGCAAATAATTTTTCTACCAATATAAATCTTATTTGATAGATAATGTATAGCCTCTGGATAGCCTCTGGACCCCCTGTGCTAACCCTAACACCCTCCACTAACCCCCGATAATGTATATCGCCTACAAAAATAAAAATAAAAAAAATACTAGGAGTATATTGATGCTAATTATTCCCATTTTATTTGATGGAGGAGAAACAATTAGTTAGTTTGTGCTAACTGCCAAGGGGCACAGGAACCATTTTTGGACTCATTTTAATGCATCTATATATTATATTCAGACTATTATGGAAAATCTGTTGTGGGTTCTTGTTCTTGTGACTATTGGAAGAACATCAATCGCCGCATATGAAGTATCATTTGGAAAAACATGAATGTACGCGAAACTTTTGAGGTTTGTAGCAAGGGGTTTGGTCGGCGGAATTTTGACAGTAATGCTACACACATAGTAAAAATGTATAGATTTGTTGTGGGGCCCACTACTGATCTCACACAAACGATCTGAGCTGTCCATTAAATATAAAACATTTTTTTAAGGGCTCTTGTGAAAAATCAACTCAATCCGATACCTATAAGTGCTCAATTTAATCATCTAACTTTTCATTTGAATTTCAGTAGAATTGAAAGATAGATAATTTAATCGAACACCTATAAATATTGAATTGAGTTGATTTTTCAAGGGAGCCCTTGAAATAGTGAATAAGTTATTCTCATTCTTAATTTTTACACCCATAAAAGTCTCAAAGTTGATGGTACATGGTTTCGGCCAACCGTGGATGTGCTTTCGCGTGGAGTGGTTCCGCGAGAGATAGGTCTCCATCAGACTCGTTCAACTCAATCTTGGACACGGTGGGTGGCAATTTCCAAGAAAACCCTTGCAAGAGCCTAGCCATAAGCATGGTTGTAATTGTGGACCCCAGATTAATCGCTGGGCATCCACGCCTCCCTATGCTGAATGACAACATTTTCAAATCGGGTTCAGTTAGCACCACGTTTGAGCCGTCTTCTTTTAGGTGGCGCTCTGGTCTGAACTGAAGTGGCTCATCCCAAACTCTAGGGTTGCGCCCGAGCCCTGGGCGACTTAGCAAAATGTGGCTACCTTTGGGGATGAAATAACCAAGAACGGTGGCATTAGTATTCGAGACATGGGGGACATTGAAAGGTGCAACGGGGTGGAGGCGGAATGATTCCCTCACGCATGATTTGACATAGTTGAGTTGTGAGAGATCGGATTCTTGAACCAGTCTCTGATCCCCCACCACTCTGTTTAGTTCCTCTGTGGCTCTTTCAAGTGTTACCGGTTGATTTATCATCTCGGCAAGTGCCCACTCTACTGCATTTGATGGGTTGTCCACTGTTGCTAGCATCAACTCCTTGGAGCATGAAAGTGATCAAGTGTTAGAGAATGAGAGGTCGCCTAACATATATACATAAGGGATTTGTCCAACTACTGGATTAAGTTTTTGAATTGGATCCAAATTTGAATATGAAAAAAAAAACCCCTCAATAAATTAGCATCTTGTGATGGCAGACCCAAGAGAAATAAAAAAATGATAGAATTAAAAGAAGTTAGAGCATCTCTAGCGACTGAGTTGCTATTTGGTTCGCTATTGCGATGATATAGTAATAAATAGAGTCAAATTGCTATGCTATAGCAATGTTGCTCCAATGATGCATGTCATTTTTCTATTTTTTCACAAAATGTCAATTTGATTTGTCATTTATGAGTCCCATAATGAGAAAGGTAGAAACAAATGGGCAAAATTATGTTAATAGCTATACCTTGTGCTTTATTTGGCACAAATATAAATACATGTAAATATAGCATGCATTTTATCTCACCATTGAAGAAGGAAATTTTGAGCTTCATGCTATAATGTAGGTATAGTAAGTAACACATGTAACCTGCCATTGGAGATGCTCTTACAAGTGCACACCTACAAGTTAGACAGCTACACATTTATGACATTGTATTGATTCCTATTACATGCAAATTGATAACAAAATGTGTTTCAACTTTTAGATTTCCTGTTTTACAAGCAACGTTGCTGTAGTTGTATGTTGGCAGTCTATAAAAACTAGTAATAATATTAAGTGCCAAAATGTACACGTGAAGGTCCCTTGATTTATATTCGTTAAGTTCTCAATAGATGTTATTGTACTTTCGCTTATGGTTGGCTTCTCGCCAATCTTTTTCTCTGGTAGCGGGTGGCATATATATGATTGTCTTCGGCCAAGTGTCAACTTTGTTTGAATGTAGGTGTTAAGATATAAAGTCCAACATTACTTCGGTAGTAAAATGAGTGATCACTGAATAATATATGAGACATCTCTACTCATTGCCAATTGATTTTGAGATGAATATAAAGTTTCTATATGGTATTAGAGCGGAGCCCATTCCACCCCACATTTTATAAAAAAATTACAATTCACACCCTGCGATGACAGACTAGCAAGAAGGTTGCGCGATGATAGTATCTAAAAGTGGCCACACGTGACAGACCTCAAAAGCTGCTGCAAGTGAGGGGATGTTAAGATATAAAGTCCCACATTGCTTGAGAATGGAATGAGTGATCATTTAATAACATCTAGAACCTCTCCACTCATTGTCAATTAATTTTGAGATGGATATAAAGTGTCTATAGTTGTCCTTTGGTTGTGATGTCTTCTCCCCGTTTTTCTTTTAATCTTTGTAACTATATTTCTTTGATTAATAATTTTTTTTTTCGATGAAATAAAAAGTTCTCAATAGATGTGGCCCTACTTTGGTCTCTTTCCAGGACCGACCCGGGGGCCCTGCTGCCCGGGGGCACAAGAGCCCCTACCCACACTCTTGCAAACGGCAGCGTTTTGATTAAATAAAAAATTTCAACCAACAATTTGTAATCATATGGAGAAAAACGTGATTATGAGAGCTTTAGAGACAAAATTTGATTATGTCTCTTTAGAATAATATGATCAGAATAGTAAGATCTTCACACCCGTTCAAACAAATTAAAATTAGACCACTTAATTTTTTAACCAATTTTTTAATATATAAACGGTCTAAAAAAATTATTGCTCAAATTTTCACTCTGATTGAATCGGTATAAAGATCTTGTTATTCTTATCATATTATTCTAAAGGGTCATAATTTATTTTTATCTCTAAGGCTCTCATAATCACACTTATGCTTCATAGGGTCATAATAAAGAATATATACTTAATATGAGAGCCCTAAAGATAACAATGAATTACGACCCTTTAAAATAATATGATAAGAATAACAAGATTTTTGTACCGATTCAATCGGAGTAAAAATTTGAGCAATAAATAATTTTTTTAGACAGTTTATATATTAAAAAATATGGTTAAAAAATTAAGTGGTCCAATTTTTAATTTGTTTGAACGTATGTGAAGATCTTACTATTCTGATCATATTATTCTAAAGAGATATAATCAAATTTTGTCTCTAAAACTCTCATAATCATATTTTTGCTCTATAAAATTATAAATTGGTGGTTGAAATTTTTTATTTAATCAAAACGCTACCGTTTGCAGAGTGTGGGTAGGGGCTCCTGTGCCCCAGGCAGCAGGGCCCCCGGGTACCTCTTTCCAGAGAAATTATTCGGTGCCCCAAAGGCAACGCCAGCTGTTGCCTCAGACTTGTTTTTTTTTTTTTTTTTTTTTCTATTTTATCTGCAGGTGCCTCACCTTAAATATATTGACACGCGTTTTCTTCTCCCTTGTTCCACTAGACACAACCTTTTCTCTAAAATTAAGTGTTTCAAATTTCAATACGTTTGAATGGGTGAGAAGATTTTATTTTTTTATCATTTAATTCTAAAGGGTCATAATTAAATTTTGACTATAGAGCTCCCGTTAATTAACCCTAAGAAAGTCTTTGAATCAAATATCTCTTAGGACTAACCAACGAGAGCCCTAGAGTCAAAATTTAATTATGACCATTTAGAATTAAATGATCAGATAAATAAAATCTTCTCACCCATTCAAACGGATTGAAATTTGGAACACTTAATTTTTCAACCTTCAGTTTATATATTAAAAAATATAGTTAAAAAATTAAGTGCTTCAAATTTCAATCCGTTTGAATGGGTGAGAAGATTTTATTTATCTGATCATTTAATTCTAAAGGGTCATAATTAAATTTTGACTATAGGGCTCTCGTTGATTAACCCTAAGAAAGTCGTAGAATCAAATATCTCTTAGGACTAACCAACGAGAGCCCTAGAGTCAAAATTTAATTATGACCCTTTATAATTAAATGATCAGATAAATAAAATCTTCTCACCCATTCAAACGGATTGAAATTTGAAGCACTTAATTTTTTAACCATATTTTTTAATATATAAACTGAATGTTGAAAAATTAAGTGTTCCAAATTTCAATCCGTTTGAATGGGTGAGAAGATTTTATTTATCTGATCATTTAATTCTAAAGGGTCATAATTAAATTTTGACTCTAGGGCTCTCGTTGGTTAGTCCTAAGAGATATTTGATTCAAAGACTTTCTTAGGGTTAATTAAAGGGAGCCCTATAGTCAAAATTTAATTATGACCCTTTAGAATTAAATGATAAAAAAATAAAATTTTCTCACCCATTCAAACGTATTGAAATTTGAAACACTTAATTTTAGAGAAAAAGGTTATATCTAGTGGAACAGGGGAGAAGAAAACGCGTGTCAGTATATTTAAGGTGAGGCACCTGCGGATAAAATAGAAAAAAAAAAAAAAAAAAACAGGTCTGAGGCAACAGCTGGCGTTGCCTTTGGGGCACCGAATAATTTCTCCTCTTTCCATTCTTAGAAATGATGGGCCGCTACGACCTTTTTAAAAATGGTAGCTCAGCAAGTCCTTTCATCATAAGTGCATTTTCCCACTAGGTACTGTCTATAAATTATCCACGCGCCTCTCTATCTCTCTATGCATGTGCCCAGCATTTAATGCTAATGCCCAACTGGTCTCCACATATCCGCGCTGCCCTCTCTCTATACATATATATATGGAGAGTCACATTCCTCTCCAAAAACAAATATTCTACAAACGGAAAGTCTAGGTACATCGCATGAAATGCGCTGTACGGTCTATCGCACGCATTTTAGGGTCTATTTCGAATCTTACAAAAATACAAAAAATATTTATAAATTTTAAGATAATATTTTATGGGGCTTTGTAAAAAATCAGCTCCTAATGGATATCGGTAAGTATGTTTTTTGAATTTGTAAGAGCGAAACTGCTCAGTTTTGCATTTTTCGCTCCTATAAATTCAAAAAGCATATCTACCGATATCCGTTGGAGCTGATTTTTTACAGGGCTCTCATAAGATATTATTTTAAAATTTATGAATATTTTTCTGTATTTTTATAGGACCTGAAATGGATCCCAATAGCCTTGCGGTGGACAGTCACCGCACATGTCTTCTGCAAAAAAGTACAACCCGAAATAGAAAGTCAACGAGAAAAAGTACCACCAGTTGAATCCTGGAATCCTGATCTCCCCCCGCCCTCCCCCCCCCCACCCACGATCTCTCCTCTTTAAATCTCAAAATTTTTAAATAGTCATAATTTTAATTTTGCTTATCCAATTTCGAAAAAAAAAAATTTTGAAATCTACTCAAAAAAGATCTATGAAACAAGCCTCATATCAATTGTGAAATTCTGTAACATAAAAATTATTTTTTGTGTGTAGGTTGCTATTTTTTATTTTTGCAAACTTTAAAAATGCTATAACTTATATTATCCATGTCTATAAATTTATCAGTAATGCTAATTTTTAATTGCCTTTTAATTATTAATTAGTAGTATTTTTAATCTCCAAAATCATGCAATTATAATTATAATTGTTAATTAGCAGTAATGTTAATTTCTAATTGTTAATTAGCAATGTTTTCAATCCCAAAATCCTAATTCTAAAAACCCTAAATCCCAATTGTAACTGTTAATTAGATGTGTTTTCAATGCCAAACCTTAAATCCTAAACCAAAAAACTCTAAACCATAAACCACAAACCCTATGTGAGAACCCACCTTATGGAAATAAGAGTCCCACCTTACGGAAAAAAGCTATTGACCTTTTTAATTGTTAATTAATAGTATTTTCAATCCCCAAACTGTAACCCTAAATTCAAATTTTTAACTATTAATTAGCAGAAATTTCAATCCCTAAAACCCCAACAGCCCTAATTTTATTTGTTAATTATCAGTGTTTTAACCGTAAAATCTATAGTAATTTGAACAAAATAAAACAAATAAAATTATATTTAACATAATTAATTATGCATTTAAACTATTAATTATTAGTTTTAACACTATTAATTACAAATTTAGATTGTTAATTACAAATTTAAACAAAATAAATCAAATATTGGAAAATAAAATTTTAATTTTTTATAATTTTATATTCAATATTGATCTCAATAGATAGAGCTCTACAAATAGATTTTTAAAATATAAATTTTATAAAAACTAGATATGTTAAAAAAAGGTTATAGACATTATAAGTTTTAAATTGTAAAATATAAAAAGGAAAGAGAGAAGAGAGGGAGAGAAATTTGGATGAGAGAGAGAGAGAGAGAGGAAACTACGGATTGCGTTGGGGGGGGGGGGCGGGGGGGAAGAGAAGGAGAGAGAAAGAGAGGGAGAGGGGACAATTTCTACAAGTGCATGCGCGTGTGAGGGAAAGAGAGGAGAGGGAGAGTCTCCAGCTGGGAAAAGTAATCATGCGCATTTGTGCGTAAGGACCCGGTGGAGCACAATCCACTCACACAGGACAGACTGGGAAGAAGCCCCTTGTTATTATAGAGATCACCGGAGCCATTTGCATGAAATGGGCCTTAATTTGGGAGTCAGATCCTGTCCAGTATGGGATCATCCTCCAGTCCGGTCCAGTTCGGCCTTTTGTGGGCCCTTTTTAGGTCCACAACAATAATCGAAACCGTTCACATTTTAGAGCTCGTTGAGACCAACAACCATACCAAAAATCACGTTGATCTAATACCGTTTGGTATCATTTCAAAATGTATTAAGTTTCGAAAAAATTTGTTGAAGGGTTGTAATCCTGTGTTTCTCACCTTTTTTTTAGACAACATTAATGCATTTTGAAATGATACCAAACGGTATTTGATCAACGTGATTTTTGGTATGGTCGTTGATCTTGACGAGCTCTAAAATGTGAACGGTTCTGATCATTATTGTGGGTCCGGAAAGGGCCCACAAAAGGCCGAACTCGACGGGACTGGAGGGTAACATACTGGACGGGATCTGAACCCCTTAATTTGGAGGTTTAAAGACACAAAGCCGAATCCGGTTGCAATTAGGAAAGCCCAAGTGAGAAATAGAGGAAGAAATTAATACAATGCTAGAAGGTTTAGAAGTCTTGGATATATACTTGTCGTTCAAGGAAATTAATCTAGCTCAATATAGTCATGCAATGGTTCTAATTAGTACGTGATTCGGGTGATTAAGATAGATTATGATTGGAGATGAGTCGTGTCCAGCTTAAGATCGTATGCCGATCGAAAAATCGTAACAATCCTCGTGACGATAATTGATAGGGGTTGCAAATCCTAGAACTAATCTTAATTGGTATGAACATTAACCGGATTTATATATAACTTCTTTATGCGAAGGTGGTGGATTCGAAACCCAAAACTTCTCTTCTTTAGCTTTTTGCCACTTTTATTATTTTGTTTAATCGAGTTCTAGCTCTATTTTCTTGAATGAATTTAAAAATTAATTGAATTTAACATTACTCAGCTATTCAATCCCTTCAGAATGCTATTCGGTCTTAACACTTGTTCTTCAGAATCGTAGTTAACTTCACAGTTTTATAAATTTGTTTTGATACCAAAATGACATGATAAAAAACCTACCTCATAATCTCTTCATGTGCAGTGTGGTTTCCAAGTGTAAGGTTGGGCTTTTCGTTCTCGGTTTTTTTTTTTTTTTGGGTGGAGGCGAACCGAATGAGGCAGATAATAGGAGAGAGAGAGAGAGAGAGAGAGAGAGAGGAAGAGATTACAACTATTTGTGCTTTGATCTCTTCTGGTGAGAGCAAGGGGCTACCATCTTTCCTTTTAAGGCCAATGAGGACGTCGAGGAAGTCTTCTTGCTCGGTCCTACTACCTTCTGTCCAACCTCTAATCCTCTCGTCAATCTCAGGATCTTGATATCTTGCCACGCTTGCAATGGCCGTTCTGATAGTCTTCTCATGACCATCCAAATCAACACGGCCACGCAAGCATGAAAAATAATCAGACACGCAAAAGGCGTATAGGTATTGGAGAATTGTGAACAATGCACTCACGTGCTCTTCTTCCTCAACCCCCGGCCCTCCATCAGCCCTTCCCTTCCCGAAAAATCTCTTGCCGAAAACCATCTTCCTTATCACATTCCCGCAAAACTGTCGGGCAATGGCTCTCACGTTCACCACACCCGGGGTAGCTGAGTCCGTGGCTTGATTATACACAAACCTAACGAGGTGGTCGGCTTCCTCTGCTCGTTTGCCCTGAAGCCACCGATGCCTTGCTGCTGAGAGAACCTCGGAAGAGAGGACTCTCCTCATTTTCTCCCATTGTTCTCCCGACGGAGCTAAGACCGTTGTTAGATATCCTCTGCTCGTGAGTTCCGCCGATAGGACAACTGGTCTGGAGGAGAAAACAGCGTCCTGTTTTCTCAGGAACTCGATGGCAATTTCGGGGGAGGTGACGGGGATCACGTGGACATTCCCTAGACGGATGCACATGATTTCGGTGTTCATTTCCTCCATCATTTTGTGCACCCAGCGGAACGTGGGCTTGTTTTTTAGAAGTTCTGGGAGGCTCCCGACGAAGGGCCATGGTTTTGGGCCCGGTGGAAGCGAGACAGGTATTGTGGCTCGTCTCTTCCACAGGATGAAAATAGTCGATGCCATGGAAAGGAGAACTAAGCAATAGCTCAAGAGAGACGGTGAAATGCCACTAATGCTTGAGGTTCGAGTGTTGTGGAGCCTGGAGGCATTGGCAGGCGTTGTTTGAACCATTTCTGACTTAGAACAAAACACACACACACACATGTGTGTGTAGTGTGCACGTGAAGATCCCATTGGTTATGGACACCGTGTTTTAAATACTAGCTAGTAGAATTCCGTATATTTATACTTGGAGTATATTGGAGAACCACTTCTAGTGAAGTTGGTTATTCATCTCCCTCTCCCTAAGAGTGACCAAGGTTCAAGTCTAATGAGGGACGGAATTTTGGGGGCCAGGGCTATGAATAGTTTCTGAACCCCCTTGTGCTAACCATCCACTAACCCCCGTTAATATATATCGCCTGACAAAAATAAAAATAAAAAAATACTAGGAGTATATTGATGCTAATTATTCCTTTTTTATTTGATGGAGGAGAAACGATTAGTTAGTTTGTGCTCACTGCCAAGGGGCACAGGAACCATTTTTGGACTCATTTTAATGCATCTATATATTATATTCAGACTATTATGGAAAATCTGTTGTGGGTTCTTGTTCTTGTGACTATTGAAAGAACATCAATCGCCGCATATGAAGTATCATTTGGAAAAACATGAATGTACGCGAAACTTTTGAGGTTTGTAGCAAGGGGTTTGGTCCGCGGAATTTTGACAGTAATGCTACACACACAGCAAAAATGCACAGATTTGTTGTGGGGCCCACTATGGGTCTCACACAAACGATCCAAGATGTTCATTAAATGTAAAATATTTTTTTAAGAGCCCTTGTGAAAAATCAACTCAATCCGATACTTATAGGTGCTCGATTTAATTATCTAACTGTTCATTTGAATTTCAGGATAATGAAAAGAAAGATGATTTTAATTGAACACCTATAAGTATCAGATTGAGCTGATTTTTCACGGGAGCCCTTGAAAAAGTGAATAAGTTATTCTCATTCTTAATTATTACATCCATAAAGGTTTCAAAGTTGATGGTACACGGTTTCAGCCAATCGTGGATGTGCTTTCGCGTGGAGTGGTTCCGCGAGAAATAGGTCTCCATCAGACTCGTTCAACTCAATCTTGGACATAGTGGGTGGCAATTTCCAAGAAAACCCTTGCAAGAGCCTAGCCATAAGCATGGTTGTAATTGTGGACCCCAGATTAACCGCTGGGCATCCACGCCTCCCTATGCTGAATGACAATATTTTCAAATCGGGTTCAGTTAGCACCACGTTTGAGCCATCTTCTTTTAGGTGCCGCTCTGGTCTGAACTGAAGTGGCTCATCCCAAACTCTAGGGTTGCGCCCGAGCCCTAGGCGACTCAGCAAAATATGGCTACCTTTGGGGATGAAATAACCAAGAACGGTGGCATCAGTAGTCGAGACGTGGGGGACATTGAAAGGTGCAACGGGGTGGAGGCGGAATGATTCCCTCACGCATGATTTGACATAGTTGAGTTGTGAGAGATCGGATTCTTGAACCAGTCTCTGATCCCCCACCACTCTGTCTAGTTCCTCCGTGGCTCTTTCAAGTGTTACCGGTTGATTTATCATCTCGGCAAGTGCCCACTCTACTGCATTTGATGGATTGTCCATTGTTGCTAGAATCAACTCCTTGGAGCAGGAAAGTGATCATGTGTTAGAGAATGAGAGGTCGCTTAACATATATACATAAGGGATTTGTCCTCCTATTGGATTAAGTTTTTGAATTGGATCCAAATTTGAATATGAAAAAAAAAAAAAAACCCTCAATAAATTAGCATCTTGTGATGGCAGACCCAAGAGAAATACAAAAATGATAGAATTAAAAGAAGTTAGAGCATCTCTAGCGACTGAGTTGCTATTTGGTTAGCTATTGCGATGATATAGTAATAAATAGAGTCAAATTGCCATGCTATAGCAATTAATGTTGCTCCAATGATGCATGCCATTTTTCTATTTTTTCACAAAATATGTCAATTTGAATTATCATTTATGAGTCCCATGTAATAATTGTCATTTTCCTCTTCATGCTATAATGTAGCTATAGTAACACATGTAACCTGCCATTGGAGATGCCCTTACAAGTACATACCTACAAATTAAACGGCTACACATTTACGACATTGTACTGATTCCTAGTACATACAAATTGATAACAATGTGTTTCAACTTTTAGATTTCCTGTTTTACAAGCAACGTTGCTTTTGTTGTATGTTGGCAGTCTATAAAAACTAGTAATAATTAAATGCGAAAATGTACACGTGAAGGTCCCTTGATTTATATTCGTTAAGTTCCCAATAGATGTTATTGTACTTTCGCTTATGGTTGGCTTCTCGCCAACCTTTTTCCCTGGTAGCGGCTGGCATATATATGATTGTCCTCGGCTAGGTACCAACCTTGTATGAATATAGGTCTTTGGTTGTGATGTCTTCTCCCCGTTTTCTTTTAATCTTTGTAACTATATTTCCAGCCTAAGGTAGTATGCCAATTGAAGAATTGTAATAATCTTCGTGACGATTATTGATAGAGATTGCAAGCCCTAGAACTAAGCTTAATTGATATGATTATTAACCGGATTTATATATAAGTTCTTTATGCGATGGTGGTGGATTCGAAATCCAAAATTTCTCTTCTCTACTTTTTGCCACTTTTATTATTTTGTTTAATCTAGTTCTAGCTCTGTTTTCTTGAATGAAATTAAAAATTAGTTGAATTTAACATTACTTAGCTATTCAATCCTTGCAAAAAGCTACTCGGTCTTAATCCTTGTTTTTCGGAGTTGTAGTTAACTCCAAAGTTTTATAAATTTATTTTGATACCAAAATGACATGATAAAAAACCTACCTCATAATCTCTTTCATGTGTGGTGTGGTTTCTGAGTGTAAGGTTGGGCTTTTCGTTCTTGTTTTTTTTTTTTTGGGTGGTGAGGAACCGAATGAGGCAGATGATAGGGAAGAGAGAGAGAGAGAGAGAGAGAGAGAGAGAGAGAGAGAGAGAGAGAGAGAGAGAGAGAGAGAGAGAGAGAGAGAGAGAGGGAGGGAGCGCTTACAACTATTTGTGCTTTGATCTCTTCTGATGAGAGCAAGGGGTTACCATCTTTCCTTTTAAGGCCAATGAGGACGTCGAGCAAGTCCTCTTGCTCGGTCCTGGTACCTTCTGTCCAACCTCTGATCCTCTCGTCAATCTCAGGATCTTGATATCTTGCCACGCTTGCAATGGCCGTTCTGATTGTCTTCTCATGACCATCCAAATCAACACGGCCACGCAAGTATGGAAAATAATCAGACAGGCAAAAGGCATATACGTATTCGAGAATGGTGAACAATGCACTCACGTGCTCTTCTTCCTCAACCCCTGGCCCTCCATCAGCCCTTCCCTTCCCAAAAAACCTCTTGCCAAAAACCATCTTCCTTATCACATTCCCGCAAAACTGTCGGGCAATGGCTCTCACGTTCACCACACCCGCGGTAGCTGAGTCCGTGGCTTGATTATACACAAACCTAACGAGGTGGTCGGCTTCCTCTACTCGTTTGCCCTGAAGCCACCGATGCCTTGCTGCTGAGAGAATCTCGGAAGAGAGGACTCTCCTCATTTTCTCCCATTGTTCTCCCAACGGAGCTAAGACCGTTGTTAGATATCCTCTACTCGTGAGTTCCGCCGATAGGACAACTGGTCTGGAGGAGAAAACAGCGTCCTGTTTTCTCAGGAACTCGATGGCAATTTCGGGGGAGGTGACGGGGATCACGTGGACATTCCCTAGACGGATGCACATGATTTCGGTGTTCATTTCCTCCATCATTTTGTGCACCCAGCGGAACGTGGGCTTGTTTTTTAGAAGTTCTGGGAGGCTCCCGACGAAGGGCCATGGTTTTGGGCCCGGCGGAAGCGAGAGAGGTACTGTGGCTCGTCTCTTCCACAGGATGAAAAGAGTCGATGCCATGGAAAGGAGAACTAAGCAATAGCTCAAGAGAGACGGTGAAATGCCACTAATGCTTGAGGTTCGAGTGTTGTGGAGCCTGGAGGCATTGGCAGGGGGTATTTCCTATTTATGTGCGAGAAATTTCCCATTTTTTTGCAGGGATTTCTGTCATCCCAAATTTTCGACCGTAATTCTTGACTTTTGCAATTTTTACCGCCAGTAATTCTTGACTATGTGATTATAGCCTAATAATAGCAATTTAATGTTACTTACCAAAATGAATTGATTATTTACTGGAAAAATGATGGCCAATGACGTGTTTTGATAATTAATACCCGCCAAGGACATTTTCAGCATTAACAAATATTCTCAGCATATCCTTGGCGGGTATTAATTATCAAAATACGACATGAGCTGTCATTTTCCCTTATTTACTTCAAAATTCTAAAATATCTTGTAGATTTGTTTAGTGCAGCTTTATATAAGCTAGAATAAAGTTAAAACTGTTTGTTAAATAAAGTGAAAAATGACTTATTATATCAACTATAAATGTCTAGATATTTGACCACTCAATGTCTCAATCATTCTATAGAAGCACGTTTCAGTTAAGTGGTTTTTTTTTTTTTTTTTTTTTTGGAAAACGTGTTTTTATAGCTTCAAATAGTAAAAGAGAGAGAGAGAGAGAGAGGAGATTATTCATAAGCTAGAAAATAGCAATTAGAGCTAACTCTATCTCATTTTTTTTTTGTCAAAAGCTAGAAAAATTAACTGAATAAGTGATTATTCATAATTGATATCAAATACCATTCATCAACTTTTTTAAGCGAATAAGTTAGATAAGTTAAATTATAAATGCTAGTACACGGGCCGATGTGCATAGATTTTATAGGTCATGACTACCAACTAACTTGAAAGCAAATCAAAAGGATGGAAATTGAATCAAGTAGAAGCCCAAAAAAAAAAAACCCGCAAAATTTGGTTAAAGCCTATTCCACTGAATTAAGGAATAAATGACGAAACTATGCTGTTAAAAAATTTGCTTGACCATATATTATTGATCGTAATTTTTTGTCCCATGTTAGAAGAATTCACACTTTATTCCAAAGTACCGAAAGAAAAAGAAGAAGAAGAATTCGCAAGAATATTAGGAGTCGCTTTTTCTCCATGATAGTAGTACTCAAAATCTCATTACAGTTACACAATCGTTAAGCCAACTATACGTTCTCCTTAATTGGTTGAGTATTGGGATGGGAGTAGCTAGTTGACTTGTTTTTTAAAATTACTTACTTATTAAACACTACCCTCCCCCATAAAAGAACAAATATTATTGCTTCTTTTTTGAGAAGGGGCATTTGTGACTTATCTATTTTTTTTAGTAAGACTATGATCTTGTGCTTTAAATAGGATCTCCCTATTGGAAAAATGAATGAGATCGAAATACTCCCAAAAAATGGGCTTGGGGCATGTTTGGCCTGGGCTCGGGCTATTAAGCCCGTAAGACTGTGGGCTATTCTGGGTAGCAGCTGGAAACTCCAAAGGTGAAGAGGCTCTTGGCCTCTTGGGATATCTTAGAACAACAATGACGTTAGTCATACATTTATCAGAACATATATAAACGACGACGATTTTGTAAAGGAGGTATCTCTGTAATTTTTTTTTCCCCTCAGTAGAAAGGTGGGCTGAATTGGAACCAGCATAGCGACCTCCGATCAATAGGAGAACTCACCCAACCTAGAATGTTTGGACTTAAGCTAGACTCGACCGGGAGGATATATTGTTCCGTCACCATGTAGCGGGCTCTGTCATTAGGCCCCCACAAAAGTGTAAGTTAAATTGAACCCTCTTCACCCAACTATCTAGTCTGATGTATCGAAATTGGGACCGCGTGGAAGAGGAGCAATCATATGTTAAGGAAAAAAAAGAAGAAGGTAGTACGTCCTGGGGGAGATTACGATTAAATCCATTTTGGGCTGTACAATAAACAGATTTCATTTGTGTATGTACTCCCGGAAAACATATGGTACTCTATTCCATATTCTATTCCCTGGATCGGGAGCAATCAAAAAATCAGACCTAATATAATGCTATCAAGAATTGTACTAATCCATGTGTGTCTTTCTCCCATCAATCAGTATCTCTCTTGTCCAACGATTGACCGAATAGCTTAGAAGTTCTGTTGATCTCCAAAACCAGCCCCATCTGCTATACGACAAAATTACATTTATTTTCACAGTAATGGTGAATGATCATAGCCGAGCAAAAAAAAAAAAAGGTGTTGATAAAGACGAATTCATTTTCAAACCCCTAACACACATTGCAAAAATAAAAGCAGAATTCATGACAGAAAAATATCGTCGAACTTGAAGCCGCTTATCTACTTGGGCCGACTCAGTCAATTTTGTGCATTATTTTTTTCATATTAAGTTGGGACGATTTTCTAAAACATTGTTGGATATATAAATTAGTGTGAAAAAACCTCGCTAATAACAATTCAAGCAGAAAAATGTAACATTAATTATGGAAGATGAGATTTTCGGAAGTAACAAAAAGGCAATAGGAATTAAATATGAATTTCTTAATTAACCACCCCTATTTTTTTTATTATCCCCAAATATATCACCAAAACAAAGAAGAAAAGACAACAAAGGAAACAAAAGCTAGACGAAAAGTACTAGGCAAAATAATGGCCTATGTTTTTACCCTGCTCAACCAATAGACGAAGCTCAAGAGAAGACACCCAAAATCACGGGCTTATATACTTTATGTTGTCAAGTAAAATACATGATTTAGTTTGAAAACTACATGCTACTCGATCATTCGTCTCATTTTGTTTGCTTCGTACAAAAAATCGTGTCCTTTTTATCTTTAAAAAAAAATGTTCTTTTGAGAAATGCATGTGTCTTATTTCACTGCTTAGGTAAATTCCTCTTCTTTTTTTTTTTGGATCTAAGTCATGAGTTATAAAACTCGCGTGCACGTGTGAGAGCGGGAGCACGAGTGTAAAAACGGCTTCTAAATACATCCCAAACTACTAAACTTCGCGAAAGCGAGATTAGAGAGTGTTTATATAGAGAATGCGAGCACAGAGCAAATTTCATCTTTTACACTGTTTTATCAATGATGAAAATATCAAAATAAAAATCTGTGGAAGCAGTCCAATTCATGGAGTATTTCATAACTCCAATGGGCCAATGACTACATTAATCAATCCAGTTCCTAAACTAAACTGTTGACCATCCCAACTTCAAAATGGCACGAAGGCACATCTTTTTCGTATAATTAATAATTCAAACAGAGCATAAAAAAGAAGTTTGTAGAAACAGGATCTATGGAGTGCCGGAAAAAAACCAGAGATCACTAGAGATTTAGTATACTTCCATGTAATTAACATTCCATACAAATATATAGGAGAATTAAGCTCTTAATTACGACCACTTTCTTATAATTAATAATAATAATAATAATTATGTATTTTGATTTGGTAAGTTAATTTGTTTCCCTGATAAGTTGATTTACTTGGAACTTAGAAGAGAAATCTTTAGTAGTCTTTTAATAGTCTACTCCTATGGGTTTCCTACTCTAGGACTTTCCTAATTAGGTTCGGAATTTTAGTAAAACTATTCTGATTATTATATGAATTGGCTGGAGTTTTAAATTCTCAATGTTTTATTTGTTCATGTGTTTTGAGAAATGTTTGGATGTTAATTGGATAAAATCAGAATTGAACCGACATTGAACCGATCTTGCAGTTTGGTTCTTGTCAGGTTCCACATATATTAGGTTTTGCTTCTCAATTTTGTAGAACTGTTTGAAGCAATCCGGTTACATATTTTCTACAGAACTAGACCAATTCGGACCGTGTACACCCCTAATTTGGACCTAGCCCAAAATGGATGTATGTAGTAATGGCATCACAAAATCACCATTTATATCAAAGCATTTGCTACAAAAATAAATACATATGCGCATACTTTTGAGGTAAAAATACAAACTTATTAATGCATTCATCTTTTTCTTAATATTCTTCGTTACGCTTTGTTTAAGTATTTTTGCAAGCTCAAATTAGCTAAGATTAATAAGAAGAAATATATATATATATATATATATATATATATATATATATATAACATGTGTATGTATTTTATAATTCATTTTGGAATTTGATAAATATTAGAGATCGAGTGCCCGTGTTAAACTGTGAGTTTTGCCACTGGTTGCTTGGGCCAGTTTCACTTTATAGTACAAAACAATCCTCCAATCTGTTGCATGAGAAATTATTCGTTGCCCCAAAGGCAACGCATCATTTTTGCCAGATGGTGCTTCTCACCAATTAAAATCTGTCCCATGGACATGCTGTCAGTACTTTTGCTATACAAACAACCCTCCACTTCGACGACAAACAAAGCAAAGAACGGCGTTAAAGTCTTACCGCCCCTGTCTTTTCAACTTTAACCCAACCCCTGTATTTGTAATTTTTAATTTGGTGTCAGTACTTTACCTCTGTTTTTCTCTTTTCTATGAGTATTTTTTCAATAAGTCTACACATCCCGACCCTTATTCCCGATTTTGTTCCCAACGCTGACGTCAGCAGCTGCAAAAAATAAAAATAAAAAACTCAGCTGAAATTTTGCATTGCACCCCAAATCCAGACCATTTCTGCATTTCCCACGACCCACCATCTGGAAAACGAACGGAGAGAGAAAGAGGAGGAGGACCACCGACGACTCCCACCAACCTCACTCTCTACTTCCGGCGACCACCACCACTCCACTTTCGGCGACCACCACCAGCAGGAAAAATCTCCTAGGCCAACAACGACGCCACCACCGCCCACCGGCGCCATTACCGACCACCAAGGTGTCGTTTTCTCTCTCTCTCTCTCTCTGGGTTGTGAAATTGGGGATTTTTTGTTTGAGCCCTAACTATAAGATTTCTGCTTCCTATATGTATAAACAGTCAAAGGTTTATGCTTCCGATATGCAAATTTTTGGTTCAGCCATCATCATTATATTCAGTTGGGCTTGAACATTTGAAATTTTTGGTTCGGTCATCATCTAATTCTAGCATGAAATAAGTTGATCATATCTCTCTTGTTTTGGTTCTTTTTGGAGTAGCTAAAAAGTGTGTAAGTTTCATGCTTGATCTAGAGTTGTAATGACTACAGTGACAATTGATATTTTGATAATCAGTTCTGTTTTGAGAGTAGCTTAATTTGTTCCTTGAAATAACTGTAGTGCAGTTTACTTGTATCATAAATGGTTTGAAAGAAGAAAAATGCATGCGTTCTTCATATCTTTTGTGACTCAAAAACACTTTTGCATTGCGGAAATCTTCTGGGTAATCTTTTCCCTACATGTGCTGCAACTCTGGTTCTGTTATGTTCAGCTTGTTGGCGTTTTGGCTTGTGATGATGGAATTTTAGGTTGACCTACGCCCTAAATGTTGCTTTGATTTGGATGTTCTTGTGCTGCATGTTTGCTGCTGAATTTGTTACTTATCCTTTTGTCATTCTTCAGTTTACTGGAGCTGCCAGTTTATTGCTCATGCATCAATTACGTCTTTGCAGCATTGGCAGTAGATGGGTGGAGGAAGCATTGTTAAAAGCATGCTCATAGATGGGTGGAATAAGCATCGGAGATCCAACAGTTGTGGAGTTGCTCGAGGGCATGGAATGAGAAGAAGGTTTCCGCAACTCAAACAAAGCAGTAAAGATGTTGAATCATTTGGCGGCGAAGAAGAGTAGAATGATTTGATAACAAAAAAAATGGAGATGTAATTACTAGGCCTATTTGTCCTACAATTGAAATACTGGAATGTAGTATTCTTTTTATTTTATTTTTGCAAATGAGGTTTAATCCATTAGAGAGGAGAATGTACTCTTATTTATTTGGATGTGAATGATAATTATCATGAGAATGACTATCTAGGACTATATGGTTTAGTGATTTTTACAGAAATGTTGAATGCAAGGATGATGGCAAATAGTAGAAGATGACTTGCTTGTTGATGTAGGGAGTTTCTTGAATTTTGTTAAAAACTAATTTATAGTAATGTATGCATTTTAGTTTTTGCTCCATGTAATAATCTAGCACTTTGTTATTTTTCTAATGCTATATGAAATGGAATCTCTGGTATGCAATGGAACTCTTGATCCGTATCGCAAGCATGTTGGACACGGCTCCGTGTCCTAATAAATGCTGCATTGTAGTTGTAAGTTTAATGCTTGTTTGTAGTTTTAAGTTTCATGCTACTATTGGTGTCTCCGGTCTTGTGGATAATAGGTTTTTAGTTGAAGCAGATATGGATGATAGGTTTCTAGTGTAATGCTGCTTTTTTTTTTTTGTTGGTTTATTCTAAAGTTGTAACTAGAAGTACATGGAAGAATGGATGTAAAATGGAAGTATGGTTTTTAGCACCTAGAAAGTATGGAAGTAATGCTGGTTTATAGCACATGGAATTATGGTTTTTAGTTGATGTGTAGACTTGGTAGAATGTAAAACCAAATCTCAAAGGTAAGTTTTGGAAAAATTTTGGCAAAATCTTCTCTATTTTTTGTCCTAACCTGACGTCTCGCGTCTCAGTCAGTACAACAAGAACAACAACAGGAATAGCATTTAGTTACGCACAAGTCCACGTCAGGCATTTCTCATTATAAATCACCATTCACAAGCCAAAATCCATTGACAAGCTATCCATTCACAACTAAAATCATAAAACCATAAAGTTCCAGATAGAGTCATTCTCATGCTAGTTATCATTCACATCCAAATAAATAAGAGTACATTCTCCTCTATAATGGTTTAAACCACATTTCCAAAACAAAAATAGACTACATTCAAGTATTTCAATTGTAGGACAAATGGGCCTAGTAATTACATCTCCATTTTTTTTTGCTATCAAATCATTCTACTCTTCTTCGCCACCAAATGATTTGGCATCTTTACTGCTTTGTTTGAGTTGCGGAAACCTTCTTCCCCTTCCATCTTATAGCATTCCATGCCATTGAGCAGCTTCCACAGCTATTGGATCTCCGATTCTCCGCGATTACCTCAAACAACCAAAATAAGAGATCAGCTTCAAACTGTAAATGAAGAAATTAATGGTATATGCCAAGGCAGTGGTTCAAGCAATCAAAATCCGACCCGCATATACGATAGATAGAGTAATGGTCAGACGGTGCAAGAGGAATGATTAGGCAGTGGAACAATCATCAATGCATATGATGCCTTCATCATATAGTGCCAAGTGACCAATTTACAGCATCTAAACAGCATCATATGGGCTAGAGACAGAGAGCATTTACACCCTAATAGATCTTGCCAAAGCAATAGCATCTAAACAGCATTAACTCTTTACAATTGAATGAGATTATGCAAGGTTAAAGTTTTAGACGGAAAGTTATACATCGAACATAATAAGGATTCCAAACAAGTAACCAATAGGTAATTCATATCTAATAAGACTAAACAAAGTGATCAATTCAGGAAAAAGTAAGCTACGCTCTATAGTCATTCATTTCAGAACGGAAAAATCTTAAAGATGTCTTGCTTCTTTAGTGACTTGATATGTCTAGCACAACTATTATAAAGCAAGAGGCAAAGGCAACTAAATCACTCTATGAAGCTGCAAGAGTTGAAGATGCAATATGCAACTAATTCTATCCCCCTCGTAGAACTATGTGTTTATAATTTCGGTCGTCAACTACGCATGCTACTAGTTCAACAAAATATTGTGATATTGAACTGTTGGGCAGCAAAAGCAACATGGATCTCTCGGCGCATCGTTTAACGTTATTTGGTATGAACCTGCAACAAACTCTACTGAGGACATTGAAGCAACACAGAGCGCAAAATTTTCAGTTAGGCTGGTATAAAACTTCATACCTTTGCTCGTGTAGTTTCTAGAGCTAATTGAGCAGAGAAAAAAATTTCCTTGTAGAGAAGATATAAATGATTTCTACATTATTAGTATAGTGCACATGCTCTCTTTATTTTTTCCTCCTCCAAAAGTACCTCTAGTCCACTCACGAAAAGGTGACAGTTAGTTCAATTTCTCTGTAAATGTAACTAAAACTGCCTATTCTAGCACAAGTTGATACTAATACTATGTTGCCTATAGAAAGCAGAAATCTTTGACTGTTGATCGATATAGGAAACAGAAATCTTATAGTTAGGGTTCGAACCAAAAAAATCCCCAATCTCACAAGCCCTAATTTTTTTTGCTCAACAAGTTACAGTGAAATTAAAGGCTAGAATTGACCGAAATTGTAGGGGTCATCGACAACCCAGAGAGAGAGAACAAGACCTTGGTGGTCGGTAATGGCGCCGGTGGTGCCGTCGTTGCTGGGCCCAGGAGCTGGTGGTGGTCGCTAACGTGGAGGGTGAGGCTGGCGGGAGTCGCCGGTGGGGGTGAGGCTGGTGGGAGTCGCCGGCGATGGGATTCTCTGGCGATGGGCGTCGCCGGTGGTGACCGCGTTTGTGGGAAATCGCTGGTGGTGACCGCGTTTGGGAGAATTTCCAGATGATATCGTTTTGGGGGAAATTGTCTGGCATGGGGAAAATTTTCAGCCCTCTTTTTTTTGTTTTTTTTGCAGCTGTTGACGTGGGGCCCACCGTCACGTCAGCATCGGGAACAAAATCGGGAGTAAAGGTCGGGATGTGTAGACTTATTGGTATTTTTTTGCTCGGCAACTCTATTTTTTTTTTAGATCCGCTGCAACTCTATTTAGAAACGAGAAATTTTTAGGTGATAGATGGGTAGCATGTGGTGCTTGTTCAACGCATCTGAGCCGTCTAATTAGGTATTGTATGATTCAGACTTAGTGAGAAAGAGGAGGGAGAGTGGTGGGGTGAGAAGAGATAGATGATTTTAATCTGAACCGTCCAATACACTTTCGGACAGTCCAAATGGGCTGTTCAAGCACCACGTGGGTACACCCACGTGGTACCCACCCGGTACTCAAAAATTTCTCGAAACGAAACTACTGCCAGTGTAGTTGGTTATCTCACTTGTCCCTCCGTGGAGACCTCGGTTTGAGTCTTCCAAGGAACGAGCTTTAGGGGCCAGGGTTATAAATAGCCTCTTGACTCTCATGTGTTAGCCCTAACCCTCACTAACGTCTATTGTCGGACCAAAAAAAAAAAAAAAAAAACTCTATTTGTCTTTGAGGGGCTGTTATCACTAATCAACAAGTTGTGAACCATAATTTGAGAATCAAAAAAAATGTGAATCATAACTTTTTAGTTTTGTCCTTATTTAAATTTTTTTCGTGTTTAATACTTTTGCATCAAACTTTTATGTATTATTAGTTCGTCTTAACTAGAGGAATCGAAAAAATAACATTTATACAATTATTTCTGAAAATATCTAAGAAAAAATCAAAAATAATAATTTTTGAGGTTTTGCTTGGATATTTCTCATACTTGTGTAAAAGTTATAATTTATTACTTTTTGAATTCTCTCGTTGAGACGAATTAATATTATGCAAAAATTTGGTGCAAAATCAACAAATGCAAAAAAAAAATTGAATAAGAACAAAATAAAAAATGATGGGCACAACTTGTTAATTAGTGAAAATAAGAGACAAATTTTGATGGTTTAATGGCATTTATTTATAGACAGAGGGACCCATTAGGCTTGTTTTGGCTTAAAAAGTTAAAAGGACTTTTTTGTCTTAATTAAAAAATTCGCATTTGTTAATTTTATTTCAAACTTTTGTGACTTATTTATTTGTCTTGACGAGAAAAAATTAAAAAATTAAAAAATAATGAAAAAATTCACAATTTTTTTAATAAAATAAGCCAATAAGAGGCTTATTTTCGTTTTTATACAAAAAATTTAGGTTTCAATGTTGTTAATTATTTAATTTTTAAATATTTATTGTCGGGACGAAATAATAATTCACGAAAAATTAACGAAACAAATGTGAAATTTTTTTTAATAAGAACAAAAATTATTCAGATGAATTAATTTAGCCAAAAAACCTTGAATCTTGGTTTTTTAGGTAAATCGAAAATTCCAAAAAAGTCTTTGAGTTCGAATTTTTAGGTCTACGTGCCTATTTTAGGGAGAGAGGACGTTACTCTATGGAGAGAGAAAGGCTATGTCAGAGGACAATGTAGTATTATTTAATGACTCAAATAGTGGTAGCTTTATTTGTCCGTCAAAGTGGAGGGTTGCCTATGTGGCAAAAGTATTGACAGTAATCAATGGGGCAGATTTTAATTGGTGAGGGGC
The DNA here is from genome assembly GCA_019656835.1 of Rhododendron ovatum. Taxonomy (NCBI): domain Eukaryota; kingdom Viridiplantae; phylum Streptophyta; class Magnoliopsida; order Ericales; family Ericaceae; genus Rhododendron; species Rhododendron ovatum. The sequence continues at coordinate 48,222,755 of CM033792.1, read as the reverse complement.
ACCACCTGGCAAAAATGATGTGTTGCCCCAAGGGCAACGAATAATTTCTCCTATTTCATGGTTTAGACTTGTTCTTTTGGGGGCCAGACCCAATGGGACTAGCTTCAGTCCTCCCCTTGAGTGGACCGAAAAATATGGGCTATATTTTGTTGCTAGTTAGTTTTGCCTCAAATTTGGTGGATTATCGATTCTCCTGACAAAAAAATAATAATTACGACAAAATCCCCTTTTTTTTTTTAATTTCAAAGAAAAATCCCAAAAAGGTTTTTTTTTGCAAAAAGAACAATTTTTAACTTTTCTGATTCCTCTCGCTGAGACTAACAAATAATCCATAAAAAATTGACCCAAAACTAACAAATGCAAAAAAAATAAATAAAAGAATAAGGACATAACATCTCTCTATCTTTTATCGAAGTACAATGCTCCCATCTTTTGTACCTGTGCTTTTTTTGTGCTTGTGCTTTTTCAGTGCTTTTTTGTACCCGTGCTTTTTTCGTGCCGGTGCTTTTTCCTTGTATTTGGTGAGTGGGGCCCACCACTCATGTGAGTGTGGGTGTGTGTTTGGGTGTGGAAGTAGGTGTGGTGCAAAAATTATTGTTTTTACTGAATGTCTACTTTTTGAATTTTGAACTTAAGAATTCACGCCCTTGCTCCTTTGTTGGTTACTGTTCTTACTTTTTGGGAAAAAATTTGGATAAAGGGAAAAATTTTGGATTCTTTTTCATGTCGTTTGATTTGAGGAGCTTTGCGCATGTGACCCCACGCTTCTTCAGCCCCCCCGGTTCTAGAGGCCCGCGGTCCTCCCCTCACTTCGTGTCCGACTCCAAGGCCCAGACACCAGACTAGTCGCCTTCGCTGCCACCACCGCATTATCCCTTCGACATCGACACTGATCCCGGTTTGGGAGATTTCATCCCCGAAAGGTTTGGCATTGGGTTTTGATCAGGTAATGAATGAACTTAAGTTGTAGTTTCTTTTGACTTTGTTATTAGCATTATTCATTCCGTGAGGTTTAATTTGTTGTATATTATTTGGCTTTGGGTTTTGATCAGGTAATGAAACACTTGTTCATGTTAACAATGAACTTAATTAATTTGTAGTTTCTTAATTTGACTTTGGGTTTTATTTTTTCTTTTTCTTTTGCCGCAGGAGTTGGACTGGTAGTTAGAAGGAGATAGGGAACGAGATGCATGTAGGAGCTGTTGGCCATGGTCGATCGTCTGGTTAATTTGGGAGATTTTTATTTTATGTTGTTAATACATGCATGGAAGTAGTTTGCAATGAAGATCTTAACTGTCCTATATATTTGGAAAGGAAGTTTATCTACTCTCTGTTTTTTGTTTTTTGTTTTTTTAAATGGAATTGGTTCTCTAATTAGAACAATTAGAAGGCATTATAGTTATGTTGTCATATTTTTGTTAGCTTAACACATAGCAACGTGCTTTGCACGATTGGTCATGCCCGTTGATTCAAATATTTGAATAAGTTTGTGAATATTTTCGTAAACAGACCACACCCCAAATCGACCAGTTCAAGGTTACTCGCAAGATCCTTTTGATTATCCTCCACTGAACGCACCAACATACCAAACACCAAATGGACCAAATCAAGGTTTCACGTAGGATCATTTTTACTATCCACTCCCATGCACATCAACAGACCAAACACCAAATGGACCAAATCAAGGTTTTGTGCGGGATCTTTTTTCTTATCCATCTCCGAACACGCCAACATACCAAACGCCAAAGGGACCAAATCAAGGTTTCATGCAGGATCTTTTTTATTATCCACCTCTGAACACACCAACAGAGAGCAGTAGATAAACTTCCTTTCCAAAGATATAGGACAGTTAAGATCTTCATTGCAAACACTTTAGTAATCTACTTCCATGCATGCATTGACGACATAAAATAAAAATCTCCCAAATTAACCAGACGATCGACCATGGCCAACAGCTCCTGCATGCATCTATTTCTCTATCTCCTTCTAACTACCGGACCAACTCCTGCAGCAAAAGAAAAAGAAAAAATAAAACCCAAAGTCAAATTAACAAACTACAAACTAATTAAGTTCACTGTTAACATGAACATGTGTTTCATTACATAATCAAAACCCAAAGCCAAATAATATACAACAAATTAAACCTCACGGAATGAATAATGCTAATAACAAAGTCAAAAAAACTACAACTTAAGTTTATTCATTACCTGATCAAAACGCAAAGCCAAACCCTTCAGGGATGAAATCTTCCAAACCGGGATCACTGCCGATGTTGAAGGGGAAAGGCGACTGGTCCAGTGTCTCGGCCTCGGAGCCGGACATGAAGTGAGGGGAGGACCGCGGGCCTCTGGAACCGGGGGGCCGACGAAGCGGTGGGTCACATGCGCAAAGCTCCTTGAATCGAACGACATGAAAAAGAATCCAAATTTTTTCCCAAAAAGTAAGAACAATAACCATCAAAGGAGCGAGAGCGTGAATTCTTAAGTTCAAAAGTCAAAAAGTAGACATTCAGTAAAAACAATAATTCTTTCACTACATCCAAACACACACCCACATTCACATGAGTGGTACGTGGGCCCCACTCACCAAATGCACGGCAAAAACACAAGCACGAAAAAAACATGGGTACAAAAAGCATAGAAAAAGCACGGGCACAGAAAAAACATGAGTACAAAAAAACATGACAAGAGCATGAAAATTAAACCTCGGTGGTCAATTTGTCTTTATTTGGAAAACCCGTTTCTAATTAGTAAAATGATTTTTCTGATAAAACTGGACCCTTTAGTTCTCTAATTTACAAGAATGCTACTGAGTATTTTTGGACTTTGCTTCGATTGGATGCATGTTGGGCCTTCATTTTATCTTTGGATGGACTTTTTTTTAAGTGTATACTACATAGGACTACTACACATTTTTGGCCCTAAAAATCTGCCATTTTTAGAGCCGAAAGCTATGGCACCATGGGCTACATGATGGTGTCAGTCCAGTGCACCGAAGCTGGACCTAGAGTGAGGGCAGCGGCGGGAGCCTGGCCGTTTGTAGGCCGTGTAGAAATTGTACCCGACCACAAAAATGATAACCCCGATACTAATCCTCCCAAAACAACTTGTGACCAACCTATGCAGCAACAAGGGAAGGGACTGTGTGCTGGCGGTGCAACCAGTACACAACACTAAGGAATAGGGGGTGGCGGCGAACAATCGGTGACTGACATGCATGTCGGGCTTCGGTGGCATTAATGGCAACAATGGTGATAAGAAAGGAGTCTCCGATGGTGTGAAGGAAGTGGTTGGTGCCGGTGGTGGTAAGATGGCAGTCTTCGGTGGTAAGATGGCAGTCTTTGGTGGCCGGTGGTGTGAAGAGAATGACCAGTGTGAAGATCACGTAGCTTTTTTGTACTTGTGCTTTTTCTGTGCCTGTGCTTTTTCTGTGCTTTTGTGTACCCGTGCTTTTTTTGTGCTGGTGTTTTTTCCGTGCATTTGGTGTGTGGGGCCCACTACTCATGTGAGTGTGGATATGTGTTTGGGTGTGGAAGTGGGTGTGGTACAAAAATTATTATTTTTACTGAATGTCTACTTTTGACTTTTGAATTTAAGAATTCACGCCCTCGATCCTTTGCTGGTTACTGTTCTTACTTTTTGGGAAAAAATTTGGATTCTTTTTCATGTCATTCGATTCGAGGAGCTTTGCGCATGTGACCCATCGCTTCATTAGCCCCCCGGTTTCAGAGGCCCGCGGTCCTGCCCTCACTTCGTGTCCGGCTTTGAGGCCCAGACACCGAACCAGTCGCCTTCGTCGCTGCCACCGCATCATCCCTTCGACATCGGCACTGATCCCAGTTTGGGAGATTTCATCCCTGAAGGGTTTGGCTTTGGGTTTTGATCAGGTAATGAATGAACTTAAATTGTAGTTTCTTTGACTTTGTTATTAGCATTATTCATTCCGTGAGGTATAATTTGTTGTATATTATTTGGCTTTGGGTTTTGATCAGGTAATGAAACACTTGTTCATGTTAACAATGAACTTAATTAATTTGTAGTTTCTTAATTTGACTTTGGGTTTTTTTTTTTTTCTTTTGCTGCAGGAGTTGGTCTGGTAGTTAGAAGGAGATAGGGAAAAAGATGCATGCAGGAGCTGTTGGCCATGATCGATCGTTTGGTTAATTTGGGAGATTTTTATTTTATGTCGTTAATACATGCATGGAAGTAGATTACTAAAGTGTTTGTAATGAAGATCTTAACTGTCCCATATATTTGGAAAAGGAAGTTTATCTACTGCTCTCTGTTTTTTTTTTTGAAATGGAATTGGTTCTCTAATTAGAACAATTAGAAGGCATTATAGTTATGCTGTCGTATTTTTGTTAGCTTAACACATAGCAACGTGCTTTGCACGATTGGTCATGCCCGTTGATTCAAATATGTGAATAAGTTTGTGAATATTTTCATGTACTAGTGTCGGGGTTCGTGCTCCGCACGAATCACGTGCTCAGTAAAAAAATTTCAAAGTGATGTCATTGTTTTGTGGATTGGAATATGATGATATTTGTTGCGAAATGAATGATGATTAGATTTTTATACATGCATTCATTAGGTAGAAGTTCATGGTCCTTACATAATGATATCAATACCAAGAGTAGATACATTCGCGGTTGTTCGCATCAAACACCATAGTCTATTAGTGATCTTTTCATATAGTATTTGATAATTTCTTTGTATTTGTAGATCTATCAGCAAGTTTAAAAAATGGACAATGTTAATTCAATCATAGGGAATATGTATTGAAACTTTTTGAAGAATGGGTTCTCTTTGTTAATATTGGAGTAGGCGAGACGATTCAATCAAGCTGTCATTATGATTTCATGTAAAGTTGGAACCGTTGTGTCCAGATAATTGTTTTGGGAAGGTTTGCATTTGAGTTGGAAGCTCTGATGTTTTAGTTCGAATTATCAGCAATTGCTGCAAATTTGCGCGCTTCTTCATTTATGAGCTAAAAGTTTTGACAAATTTGGGCATCAAGAGATTAGGAAACAACACTTATCCCAAAGATCTGAAGTTTTTTTTTTTTTCCAATAAATTATGCAATAGTAGTACGCAAATAGTTTGGCAATTCTGAAGCCATTCATTTACAAAACTCGAGTTTTAAAAGTTTAGTACTAAATTACTAACTAATCATCCAATGGTTTTATCAATAGTAAATTGATAGATGGTTACTAGTTTTAAAAGTTTGGTACTAAATTACTAACTATTGAGAATGCATAAATTGGGATTTATCATGTGATCCGAAAAGATTAATTGAGGGCAGTATTTCACTCACTGAAGTGCTTTCATTTGGGCTTAGTAACTGAAGGGCTTACTATCAAATGAAATTTTTAGTTAGCTTTGACAGAGAAAAAAGAATAGAGACCAACAATATCAATGGACATGAAATTAAGGTTGATTACCTACATGGATATATGGAATACCAAGATTCACAAACTAAAGTCATGGAAACCAAAGATATATAGGCGTAATAGAAAGATTGTTTAATTTCTAGCAAAATACTTTGAAGTCTACTGACTTAACTTCCAAAATAGCTCACACGCTTAGTCGCTGGGAATTTTTACAAAATATATCATTCTTCTTGTCATTCTCTTCCTTCTAATATGTGCCATAAATAGGGTGAATTTCCAAATCAAAGGGTTCTTCGTCATATGGTATTGAATATCAATCATAAATCTCTTCACGATCATTCAAATGAAGCACCATAACATGCAACCGCAGCTTGATATCGAGACATAGAATCAGAATGTGGCCAGCTCGTAAGTTATATGCAGCAACAAATGTTTCCCATGTCTGACCATAGAAGTATGCACCATCATATTGCATAGGCCACTGTGCTCCACGCACTACCAACGTAATTTCTTTGTACCCAAATTGCAAGTAAAAGCCGTTTAGCCTTTCAGTCAATTTCTGTGAATGATAGATGCAAGAAATGTAACGATCTGCTCCATCTTTGTACAATATTGTCCGCTTTGGATGCCCAAAGCCCATAGACTTCCCAGTGAGGTCACCCATCCTTGGATTGCTCCAGGATGAGCACGCTTAAATGCGAAGTTTCTATGCGCTTTGGCCCGCCCTTTCGGCTTTAAAAGGCCTTGTACAAGTAGGAGGGATCTTTTTTTATAAATCATGACTTGCCCCCTTCCGTCCGAACGCTTCCTGCAGTACTGCCGGTCACCGGAAAGCGGGGTGTCACAATCTACCCCCCTTAGGGATGCAACGTCCTCGTTGCACAAGCCCAGCAACCTTCCCCTGGTGGCCATGGTGTGACACTTAGTTCTGTACAGCACAATCAGGATGCTCGTACCAGATTCTAGAGGTGGCCCCCACCATATAGACCAGGGTTGTGCTCTGATAAGAAATGAGCAGCTAAAACGGTAAATAAGTTTTTTTAGGTAGTGAATGCATATTAGATAAGTAACGTTATCAGTTTTTCAAGGATGTCAGCTTTGATGAGGATAGCCGCGCAGAAAGCATGGCAGGTAGCTCGATAGCTTATTGGCGGACAAGCAATGACCATAACATCTACACACATCACTACCTTTTTTTGCTACTTATACAAGAATAATATGAAGCTAAAATTGCTCTCTCAGATGAAATTCTTTATTGAAAGATTTACTTTCCAACTCCTATAGCGTCAACTTCATTTTGATACTTATCTAATGTTCAGAATCCTAACCTCCATTATTAAGTTTTATATTTTCACATTTTGTCCAGCTTCTTATGGTATAGGATTAATGCATTTGTAACCCAATACACTTTTACCATTTTCTAATGGATTTGGTCGAGATTGGCTTCATTTTAAAATTAGGAGGTCAAAGTCGGAACAAATTATTTTATTCCATTCTTTCAATGGAGGGTTCTGGAAAAAAACCCCTCCTTTCGTTAATTGACGCAATACTAACAAAGAATTTGTTTTTAAAAAAAAAGACAAAAAGAAATAATTCTTCTAATGCTAAAATTGGTTTATTAAGCCAAAACACACTAATGTTTCGATTTCTAAGCGAAGAAATGAAGTTAAAATTGGTAATTTCTAATACGGCCGGAAAGGGGATTACAGTTTTGTGTACATAAAGAGTCTACAATGTATTCTGGGACCATCTTAGAACAACCATGAAGTCTTTATTATCATTTTTTTTTCCTGCCCAGGATGGGCTAGATTGAACCAATGTAGTGAGTCTAGCGACACTCAATCAAGTTGGGAATCTACCCAACCTAGCTAGAATGTATGGACTTAAGTCTTAAGCCATAATTGTCTTACCAAGTTCAATTGGTGTGCTTCCTCTCCTGATCATCTGATCTCAAGTATATATCAAACTCGTGAACATAAATGATGACAATTTACTAAAGGTGGAATCATATGAACTATGGAGTAACTCCTAAAAGAGGTTAAACATAAATCAATTGCAAACACAAATCAACCACTATAAACAAACTAAGATTAGCATACGATCAACAATTCTTTTAGATCAAGGAGTTCTAAACTGAGCAACTTTCATAATCCTCGAATACCAAACAAGGAACAGAGCAACTAAAGAACTGCAAGTAACCAATACTATTATTAAATAAAGATACTAACTGAAGAATAATTTTTCCGAGGGAAAAAAAAAACTGAAGAATAACAGCCCCTAGCTGCATCACCATTGACCTCTCTCCTTCAAACCAATTTCTATTGATCTCCAAAACCAGCCCCATCTGCTAAATAATATACGACAAATTAAACCTCACGGAATGAATAATGCTAATAACAAAGTCAAAGAAAGTACAACTTAAGTTCATTCATTGCCTGATCAAAACCCAAAGCCAAACTCGTCGGGGATGAAATCTCCCAAACCGGGATCAGTGCCAATGTCGAAGGGGTAAGCAGCGGCGGAGGCAGCTGGTCCGGTGTCTGGGCCTCGGAACCGGACACGAAGTGAGGGGAGGACCGCGGGCCTCTGGTACAGGGGGCCGACGAAGCGGTAGGTCACGTCGACGTTGGCAAAAAGCTTAAAAGCCAAGTATAGGACGTAGATCACCCCAAAAATGATCACCCCAGTGCAAATCCGGCTGAAGGTACTCACGAACAGTTGATGTAGCAGGGAGTGTGAGTTCCTCGTGGGCGGTGGCAGTGCAGCCAAAACACAACAACAACACTGCGCCGGGGGTGGCGGGGAACAAGCAGTCACCGGCATGTCCGGGACCAGTGGCAACAAGGGCTGTGAGGAGAGTGTGGGTGGAGAGGAGATCATGAGGTGGCGGACTCTGCATTGAGTCAGAGAAGGGAAAAAAGCAAGGAGAACAAGTAGAACTACCAACATTGTGCTACTCCGGTGGTAGTTCCTCAGCCGAGCATCGTGCACCGTGGCAATGGAGAGAGAGAGAGTGCAGGGGGGGGGGGGGGGGGGGGGGGGGGCGGGACGTCCACTGGAACTCAAAGCTTTAGGGTTACTTCTTGCCTGCCTTGGGGAACCACTTTTTATACTACTCCAATGAAACACGCCCGTGGCTTCAACTGAGTTAGGCGGAACCCGTCGCTTAGCTAGCTGCTGTCCTTGTCCTACTCCCCCATTCCAAATGACTTTTAGGAGCCCTTTCTTTTTATTCTTATTTGAATTTTTTTTTTCGTTTCTTAGTTTGTATCAAATTTTCTTTACTTTTTGATTCTCAATGAGACGATTCGAAAAATTAATTTTTTTTACTTTTACCCAAATATTTTGGAGAATAACCACTATTAAGTAAAAAAAAATCGACTTTTTTACTTAAAAGTGGTTATTTCCCAAAATATTTGGGTAAAGTAAGATTTTTTTAATTAAAATTTGGTGCAAAATGAACAGACGTGAAAAAAATTGAAGAAAAACAAAAAATACAAAAATAAGAAGTTTTTAGCGGAACGGGGCGTAGTCTCTACACACTTTAACGCATGTTTATACAATTGAAAAACCTTATAGAAGTTTCTACACACTTGGACCCTTTAGTTCAAACCAAAAATACTCAATAGCATACTTGTAAATTAAAGAACTAAAGGGTCCAAGTGTGTAGAGACTACACCCCGTTCTGTAAGGTTTTTCAAGTGTTTAGAAACTTCTTCAAACCAATTTCCAAAAACCTTAAAGAATATATGACAAATTAAACCTCATAGAATGAATAATGCTAGTAACAAAGTCAAAGAAAGTACAACTTAAGTTCATTCATTGCCTGATCAAAACCCAAAGCCAAACCCGTCGGGGATGAAATCTCCCAAACTGGGATCAGTGCCAATGTCGAAGGGGTAAGCAGCGGCGGAGGCGACTGGTCCGGTGTCTGGGTCTCGGAGCCAAACACGAAGTGAGGAGAGGACCATGGGCATCTGGAACCGGGGCGCCGACGAAGAGGTGGGTAATGTCAATGTCAGCAAAAAGCCAAATATAGGACGTAAATCACCCAAAAATGATTACCCCAGTGCAAATCCGACTGAAGGTACTCACAAACAGTTGATGTAGCATGGAGTACTATGAGTTCCCCACGGGCGGTGGCGGTGCAGCCAAAACACAACAACACTGGGGAATGGCCGGGGGTGGTGGGGAAGCGGTCATCGGCATGTCCGGGACCAGCGGCAACAAGGGCTGTGAGGAGAGTGTGGGTGGGGAGGAGATGAAGTGGCAGACTCTACAGAGAGCCGGAGAAGGAAACTCAAGGAGGAGAAGAAGCGAAGGTTTTCTGAAATTAGGATATTTATAGTCAATTCTCACCAAATCCACGGAAAAAGTAACGGCACGAAAAAAGCACGGAAAAAGCACGGACACAAAAAAAGCACGGTGATAAGCACCCGAGAATGTAATGTAGGGTGCGCTAGTGTCTAGTTTTAGTTCAATTTAATTGATAATTATTTGTTGTTAACGATGTTTGCTTGTAGAGTGTGCTGATTTTGTTTTGTAGGAGAATCATCGAATAAAGGAGCTTTAAGGCCTAAGGCATGTCATGGCCTGAAGATGACCCAACAGCCAAGGGAGAGCCAAGGCAAGGCAAGACCAAGGCCAAGGCAAGATCAAGGCAAGGCAACGGCCAAGGCAGGCCAGCAAACCAAGCACTGAAGTTATGGGGTTCGGCATCGATGGGATGTAGTACGTTACATCGATGCCGAAGCAATTAGTGGAATTGGGCCTAGGCTGCTCGGCATCGATGGGAAGAATAACACTCCATCGATGCCGAGGCTGATAGTGATGCAGCTAGCTTACGCCATTGCCATCGATGCCGAGGGCCCTAGAAGGGATTTTCAGAGCTTATTCTGGGAATATTCCAAGCGCGGAATAAAAAGGATGATGTCATTTGATTGAAAAGCAAGTAGCATAGATTGGTTGGTACATTTTTCTAGATCTAGGATAGATTTGCTTGCATCTTAATTTGTTCTTGAGTGTTCTTCAATTTTCAGCTTTAAATATTTTATTTTCTGCCTTTAGTTGTTAGTTTTTGATATTGTCGCTTTAATTAAAGTTGTTGTTTTACTCCCGATCTATCTTAATCTCTAGTTTATTTCAAGTCTTGTTATTTCATTATATTAAGTAAATTTTCGCTTGTTCCTATCTCAATAGATATGTGCGAGTAGTTTACCAATGTTAGGTCATGGGGTGATTAACATCTCATGGCTCAAGTGGAATTGCGTTTTTCACCATAAAGTTTAAACCTTTGGTTTCAATAATTAATGTGGGATTCGGATTTATTTGTCAAATCGCTAAGGTGTTAATCTCCTTGATCATGTGTAGGTAGGAGCGTCGCCTACCTACCACACATGATACTTGGAGCTCTGACGCACGAGGCATTTGCTAAATAAATTCAAGAGCTAGCTTGGTAATCGAGCCATTTTATTTTCCGATTCGGGAATCTTGATTGTGTATCCTGAACCGCGTATTTAGGTGAGAAATGCAGTTTAATTTGAGTTGTGAGTGTTAGTAATTCCTAGACCTAACCTGCCTTTTATCTTAGTTTATTTGCTTTTCAATTTAGCCCTTTTCATTTCCACTACGCACGTAAAACCAAGTTGGCTGCCTAAAAGCCGAAAGCCCTTGCTTGCATCTACAAATCCAGCAAAGCCGTATCAATTATTCCTTTGGGTACGATCTCGGATTTCCGGATTATCATGCTTCAACTGACGTATTAGACCTTACGCTTGGGGCGTTATCTCTTATACCGGAGCGAACGAAGCACACGGAAAAAGCACGAAAATTAAACTTCGTTAGTCAATTTGTCTTTATTGTTTTGGATAGCCTATTTCTAATTAGTAAAATGATTTTTCTGATAAAACTGGACCCTTTAGTTCTTTAATTTACAAGTATGCTATTGAGTATTTTTGGGCTTTGCTTTGATTGAATGCATGTTGGACCCCCCAAAAAAAAAAAAAAACCTGCAAAATTTGGTTAAAGCCTATTCCACTGAATTAAGGAATAAATGGCAAAACTATGCTGTTAAAAAATTTGCTTGACCATATATTATTGATCATAATTTTTTGCCCCATGATAGAAGAATTCACACTTTATTCTGAAGTACCATAAGGAAAAGAAGAAGAAGAATTCGCAAGAATATTAGGAGTCACTTTTTCTCCATGATAGTAGTACTCAAAATCTCATTACAGTTACACAATCAGTTACGCACGTGAGAGTGACAAAATTGGAATTGATAAGCCCATTTATTTACACTATCGAGGGCTTATCACTTTTCACACTCACTGGTCACCACTACCACCGACTCCCTCCAATCAGATCTAGTATCCAGAAACCCTAACCCAATCAGATCCAGTTTCCATAAACCCTAACCCAATTAGATCACAGAATGCTGTCGTGGACGTGCCTCACCTGCAAAAGGGAGTTTAACACTGCCCTTGCTCTCGTTGCCCACAAACCTCAAGGCGTCTGTAGTCAGCTGGGATCGAATCTCAATTGAGTGAAACCGCGAAAAAAGAACGCACTGTTTTCCATAATAAAAAATGCGTAGTTCTTAAACTGACATGTCAGATTCTCAGTACTCAAAACATAAAACAAACAAAAGATCACCCAAAAGATAATTTTTTCCTCTTTGGAATAGCAACCCAGCAGCACCAAAACCTGCAAATTTAAAGTTGAAACCAATCATATTAAGGAAAAAAATGGGCTAATTTCCAATAAGAAAACTAGGATAGGGAAACCAGTCTCATTTCTACCTTGTGTAGCACTGACACTCCACCGGGGGTGACATACAGAGGATTGAACGGTTTGGATCATCTTTACGGGATCTGAGACAAGTCCAGTAAAAAATCGTTGTAGTATGTGCTTAAGTTATTTGTGTAAGTAGACTTTTCAAATCCATTATAAAAAGACTCGGCCCAGCTCCATGGGAAGGGTTATAGAAAGGAAATCATCTCTCCGGCTTAGAGAGAAAAGTTTAAATCTAGAATCCCAAAACGAACAAATATAGCATTACTATTTACTAATGATTTTTGCTTCAGGCCACTGCTTGTGCTCCATGTGCTGCTTATGTTCGACGCGCTCCTGCTTCACCAGTTGCTACTCCCACTCTGCCAGCAGCTGCTCCCACTCTGGCTAACCATGGTTAGCTATGGGTAAGAATGCAAGCTTTATTATCTGTTTTAGGGCACAAGTTAAAGAGTAGTGCTAGCTGCACCGACGGTTTCCGTAGGGAAACCGTACCGACGGCCACCGGACGGCCGATCCGAGCCGTCCAAAAAAATTTTAAAAAAAAACCGAGGGGCCTAGCGCGGGAATCAACGGCATCCGAGGTGTGTAAGGTGCTTGATCCGAGCATCCTTTTTTCGTATATATATGTATATTCGCGGAAATATACATATATACACGAAAAAAGGATGCTCGGATCAAGCACCTTACACACCTCGGATGCCGTTGATTCCCGCGTGGGGCCCCTCGGTTTTTTTTTAAAATTTTTTTGGACGGCTCGGATCGGCCGTCCGGTGGCCGGAGACGGCCGCGTGCGGCGGTCAGTACGGTTTCCCTACATTTTGGTCGGTACACATAGGATTTCTGCAAGTTAAATAAGTGTAAATACGATATTGGGGCAGATCCAAATTTAGGGTAACTCATACTATAGGCAAACCAAACAAAAGTATATTTAGGTTTGCTGATCAGCAAGGTTTCTTGGTAGTGAAGAATTTAATTTTTGTGTCTTTGCTAAAAATGAACTTAATTTTCATGGCATATATGTATGTGTGTGTGTGTATATATATATATATGTTGCAAAGTGTATACCGGACAGGGGTCAAACTGACCCTGCTATAGAGAGCTTTGAAAGAGTGAGCTTTATCATTGTAGTGGATCACATGAACCGACCCAATTTCTTTTGGGCATTTTTACAAACGCATGGAGAAACGAAAACAAACTTGAAGGTCATGATTAAATATTGGGAAAAGAAAACCGCCCAACCTAGTGCATGAGGGAGTGTATCATTCCTAAGAAGACGATGATTTTGCGTGCCTTGCCAACCCCACATGCTTTTTGTAAACACTTACCTATGGATAGTTTGGTTGATAATTTGACTAACTATTTCTATTAGAAAGATGTTGAGGTCACTCTAACAGAAAATCATATATCATGAGAAGAAGGGGAGAATATATGTCCAGATGGAAAGATGAACACATCATCACATGGCCACAAATAAAAAAGAATGCACAAGGCATGTAACTCTACGTGTAAATTGTTGATATGAGTGGGAAATCTAGAACATAAATGAAAGTAAAAAATTGCAATATCTACATGTATATTTTTTTTTTAGATTCTTGATCCACCTTTACCTTTACATTTACAGACTTTGTGCCAATTTATAAGGTGAATTCTCTTAGAATTATCAGTGTCTTTTGCTTGTTGGTTCTGAACTAGGCATTGTAAGGGAAGCATTTCCAAATCGCACCCTCTGCCATTCTTGGATCTCTCATTGGAGAGCTCAGTAATGGGTTAGGGTTTTGCTTTGGTAGTGGAGAGTAATGTGTGTTAAAAATCAAGATAATGATCTCTAATGATTTAGAGGGATTGATCAACAGAAAAAAAATAAAAAATCAAAATTGCTACAGCTACTGGCCAGAGAGACCAATCGTACATACCAACAGCACGCGGGGCCGACTCCGAACCCCGGACAGATGATCCGAGCCAACTAGGACAACACAACAAGCCAAGAGAAGAAAATTGAATATGTAGTGAAAACTCTTCAATCGGCATGACCATATATAGTCTTCGATCTCTTCGGTATATGACTAGATGTATTATTTGATCTAAGGGCTAACATTCAGTCTTCCAAAACATTCCCAAACTATATTGTTGAATCATCCACTCTGTTCAACGTTTTTAGTGGAGCTCTCTATGCTTTCTAGTTTCTAGGATGCTCTACCAACCTTTCAGTCAATTTTGAAAAGGATTTTGATTTTGGCACTCCAAAATTTATTGTCGGCGCTCCAAAAGTAGAGTGCCAAAATCAATCTCTATTACAAATCGAATTTAGCACTCCACTTGTTAGAGCGCCTGTAGTAATTTTTGGAACTCAAAAATCAATATCCTTTTGAAAATTGTCTACCTTATGAATTTGTTTAGAACCGATGAAAAAACAAGTTCTTTATTTTAAATAGGTTATTTTATGATATGAATTAAATTATAAAAAAGCAAGTTCTTTAATAACCTGTGAAAAAGCAAATACTTTTGTGGTCGTCCCTGTTATATAGATTAAATTATTTGGATACACAGTCCAAACTTTTAAAGAAAATCAATAATGGCTGAAAGTGAAAAAAATTATACAAACTTTGATTTCCGTCTTTAATAAAGAAAATGGAACTTTTCATTGATTGTAATAAAATTGTTTTGGTTTATCCGATGGAGAAAAACCATGAAAACAAATTTGACCAGAAAGTGAAAAGTCCATTATAGTGTAGGCGAAGATTTAAAAGATAAAGCTCCGTTTATTTGAGCGTAAAATATTTTCAGGGATGGCAATGGGGCGCGTCGGAGTCGGATTTAGGATGACCTCACACTATATTTTTTTGTCTCCAGACTAATGCCAAAATATCACTTGTTTCCCCACTAGAAATGCCAAAATATCACTTGTTTCCCCACTAGAAATATCGTAAGGCCATTTATATAAAGAAAATGAGTTATCTTAAATAGTGAACAATTTTGGACCATATACCATTATATGTAGTCCTCAATCTGCTCATGTATTTGTGGGGGCATTGACAGAGCGGGATAAATCGCAGAGATGCCAGAGTCGAAGAATAATCGATCCCCATTCAATGTTTGTCCAATCAAAAAATACCCATTCTAGTCGGTGCAGGAAAGTTAGAGACATCGTGACTTGTCTATTTTTTATTTTTTTTAGTAAGAAGACTATCATCTCCATACTCCAAAGGCTACACAGAATAGCCCACAGTCTCACGGGCTTAATAGCCCGAGCCCAGGCCAAACACACCCCAAGCCCATTTTTTGGGAGTATTTCGATCTCATTCGTAAATTCACACAATGCCTTGGAGACTCCTAGGATCTTTTGAACTAACTCCCAATAATGTATTCAACTAAGAATTAAATTCACACGCATTTCTGCTGTAAGTTTATCCTTGTTGAAAATTATTTCAAAAATTTTCTTTTGTTCATACAGGATTCTGTCAATTTGTTTCTGAAATTTTTTCTTTTCCAGACTGTGGCATGACTGAGAATGTGTTCAGACTCGAAAACTCATTTGAGGATAAGCTGGAGATGTTTGCAAGCCAAGATAGTTTATTGCAGACTGAGATGTGTGATCCTCACAACTTGACACTTCTGACACCATCATTCCAGTTCTCTGAGTAAGATTGCTCTCAATCTGATTCCTTGATTATTTTGTATCTACTAGATAAATTCTAACGTCATTCCTACTTTAACCATCTAGCCATCAAAAGGATGCCTCAAAATCCCGGTTCTCTACCCAAAGATGCCTCCCATCACCTGAATCCAATATTACTTTCTTTCCACCCTATGGAAAGTCATTGGTTTCCGAAAATTCTCATGGTCATGCCTTGTTACTGAAAGATATGAAAAACATTGAAGACATATCTTCTCATCAGGACTTGGATTATAGCAATGGAGAGGCCATAGATGAATTCTCATTGGGATATGATGGCCTTTTCGATCCATGTGATCTCAGTACATTGCCCAATCTTCCATCGTCAGTGAATTCCCATTGTTGGCGAAATACACCAATCACTCCTTTTGCTCAATTTAGTAGGACCCAACTTATTTGGGCAGTTGCCAAATCCCGGGTTCAAAATTACTGGATGAGGTAAGTCGTATGTAAGGAGGGGGTTCCCCGGGGATTGAAGATTGAACCCTGTAAGTTTCCAATCACATGTGCAGGTTGAACCTTTTCTGCGACTATGTCCTCTCTTTCTCTCTCTCTGTAGAGAAATGAAAATGCACAGTACTCTGGAAATGTATTTTGGCAAACAATGCTCACTCATGTAGAACTTGTCTATGCGTATTTTGTTTGGGGATTGATGTATATTAACCATAACTTTGTCCGTGCTTTACAGTAAGTAATAAAGCCATGGCCTGCTGTCTTTTGTGGTATAAAAAGTACTCTAGCAGAGCTTGCTTTGTGAAGTGCCTTGGTAAATTTCTGCTTAAGAGCATACAATTCTATTAAGCTATGCAAAAATATTGGTTGATTTGCTCAAGTATTCTTAGATAGTGCTTATGAATCTGTTTGTTTTTGGAAATACTGGCATGGCTTCGGATGGAACTGAGGAGAGAAATAACAGAGTGCCAAACTATATGAGCTTGAATAAAGGATCCTTTTTGTTAACTTGTTTGGCAAACAGTTTCTAACCTTTTTCCCAGGCGAATGTTAGAATTTTTCAAATACATAAGATCAAAAAATATTGGGATTTTTGTTTTAAAAAGTAGTTCCGAAACCTGTTCTACAAACCTGTATTCAAAGAAAGGTACCAAATTGGGCATGTTTTCGTCTTACTTGTCCTTTTTCCAAGCTGTCTGTAATCCATAATCTTCTCTCTTGTTTATGATCATCTTCTTTCTTTGAGTGCATCCAGTATTTTCTCTGTTTCTTCTTGTGATTTTTTTTGTGGCAATTTCTTGTATTGCATTGCAGACGTCATTATTGTATCAGCTGGTCTGGCGGCAGTTCTATTTGTTCTAAGATTTGACAATAAAAGGCATTGGCTTCACTTGGCATTGGTGGTTCTAGTAAGTGCCTATCCATGTGCACTTATCCTCTCCACACCAATAGCCTTTCTGCACACTTCAAAGCCAGCAACCTTTGGGCTTTAATCAAAGGGGGAGAGTATCTCGAAACTCTCTCTAAGATAAAGATCTTGGCTTTCGACAAAACTGGTACAATTACAAGAGGAGAATTCGTGGTCACAAATTTTCATTCGGTGTCCAATGAAGTTACACTAAACACACTGCTTTACTGGTAATTACTATTAGTACTTCATTAAATAGATTATAGCCAAAAAGGAAAAAGGATACCTTGTATTTTTGAGAAAGGAAATAATTCGGACTTTAGACTGTCACAAAGTTTGTAATGCATTACTGGATGCTAGAATCCAACATATCTGTTATTTTGAAGGGTTTCAGGCATCGAGAGCAAATCAAGTCATCCAATGGTGGCTGCACTTATTGACTATGCACAGATGCTTTCCATCAAGGTGAAACCTGAAAGAGTGGAAGAATTTGAAAATTTTCAAGGAGAAGGGGTTCATGGGAAAATTGATGGGAATGATGTCTATGTTGGAAACCAAAAAATTGCATTGAGAGCCAGGTGTGCGACAAGTGAAGAGTTTCACCCATACTTTCAATCTTATTCTGAAACAACAAGATTTACAGTAATGCAATTGAAAGCGCTATCTCTGGGGGAGTATTTTATTCTGAGGGGTAAACTTCGATTGCCCCGTTGTGATTAGTGCTTAGGGAGGATTACCTTCCCAACATTTTGAAACTAGCACATAATGCTGCATGTTTTGTGGACCAAAGCGTATAGGCAATCAAAGTGAAATTTGCTCTATTTTTAACATGAAATTGTTGGTGGACTCCAATCCTACTGCATTTGCGGCTGGGTCTTTTTCTTTGTCCTATTCGACCTTATCATTAGACTCATTTCAAACTATTTTCAGCTCCAAGCATAGGCCACTGTGGTGAAGGAAAGTCCGTTGGTTACATATTCTTGGGAGCGGCTCCAGCTGGAATTTTTAGCCTCTCTGATAGTTGTCGAACTTGTGTAAGAGAAGCGATCAACGAGCTAAAGTCAATGAACATCAAAATTGTAATGCTAACCTGAGATAGCCAGGAGGCAGCCATAGAAGCACAAAAACAGGTGAAGGGTCAGCCTTGAAATTTCAAATTTTGTCTGGCATACAAGTTAGTATTTTGCAAGCAGTGGCAAATTGCAGTAAGCCACTAGGGGGGACAACGTCCCCACAAATTTTTCTAAAACTGCACTTTGGTCTACATATTTTAATTTTTATTTCAGGTTATATCCTCCAAAATAGCATATATGCCGCCATTTAGATTGATTTAATAGTTAACTCTGAACAAAATATTCCTGACTGCATTGCTGCTTCCAAACATTGATTTTTCTTCGTGTTTTTATTATAAATTGCTAAGAGAGGAGATGAATTTTTTTGAACAGCCAACGGGTGCTAAGGGCGTAGTGCATGACGGTCTATCTCCCAAAGACAAGGCACAAATCATATCCAACTTTTAGAAAGAAGCTCCAACAGCCATTGTGGGTGATGGAGTGAATGATGCCCCTGCATTATTTGCAACACATGTCTACCAACTATTGCTTGCTAAGACATCATTGAAGTCATAGCTGATATCAGCTACTACGATGTGCTACTTCTACCAAAACAAAGCCACGAATTGTAAAATGTTTTCTTTACTTATTTGCTTCTGACTTCCTCTTCTTAGAAGCGTAAGATCATAAAAGAAATTAACATAATTTCTCCTACAATAACACCTCAATATTTCACTACTAAGAACCACTACGAGAACAAAAAAAACTTGCAAATAACAAATCAACAAATGAGCACACGAAAACGTGCAAAGCACGTGCATTACACTAGTATTTGAAAAGTTTCTCCCACTTTCTTACTGTATAATTTGGTTCCTCCCTTCATCATCCGAAACAATCTTACACCAATTATTCTTTGGAACACAGAACTTACTCTCGTTGTAAGCAGAGAAATGAAGATAAAATTGGTACTTTCTGATATGGCAGGAAAGGGGATTACAATTTCGTGTACATAAAAAGTCGAGTCTTGCTATTTTCAAGGAAGATTTGCAAGGAACCACGTAAAGAAAAATGCGTTTGGGTTCATTCCGAGTCCCACAAAAATCTAGAAAAATATCCATAAATTTTAGAATATTATTTTATGAGGCCCTATAAAAAATCTACTTCAACGGATATCGATAAGTATTACTTTTGGATTCATAGAGGCGAACTAAGCAAGGAATCACTTAAGGAAAAATGTGTTTGGGCCCATTCTGGGTCCCACAAAAATCTAGAAAAATATTCATAAATTTTTGAATATTATTTTATGGGCTCCTGTAAAAAATCAACTCCAACGGATATCGGTAAGTATTACTTTTGGATTCGTAGGGCAAAACTGCTCAGTTTTCCCTTATGCATCCAAAAGTAATACTTATCGATATCCGTTGGA
This sequence comes from Rhododendron ovatum, assembly GCA_019656835.1. Classification (NCBI taxonomy): domain Eukaryota; kingdom Viridiplantae; phylum Streptophyta; class Magnoliopsida; order Ericales; family Ericaceae; genus Rhododendron; species Rhododendron ovatum. The sequence goes on along the minus strand of CM033792.1, from coordinate 48,203,060 downwards.
ACAGATTTTTTATAGAGCCCCATAAAATAATATTCTAAAATTTATGAATATTTTTCTAGATTTTTGTGGAACCCAGAATGAACCCACACGCGTTTTTCCTTGCGTGGTTCCCTGCAAATCTTCCTTGCGAATAGCAAGACTCAGAGCCCGTGAGACTTGGGGTATCTTAGAACAACAATGACGTTAGTTATTTATTTGTCAAAACATATATAAACGATGACGATTTTGTAAAGATGTATCTCTGTAATTTTTTTCCCCTCCAGTAGAAAGGTGGGCTGAATTGGAATCAGCATAGTGACCTCCGATCAATAGGGGAACTCACCCAATCTAGAATATTTGGACTTAAGCCAAACTCGATCGGGAGGATATATTGTTCTGTCACCATGTAGTGGGCTCTGTCATTAGGCCCCCACAAAAGTGTAAGTTAAATTGAACCCTCCTCTCCAAACCATCTAGTCCAATGTATCGAAATTGGGACCGGTGGAAGAGGAGCAACCATATGTTAAGAAAAAAAATAAAAGTAGTACGTCCAGGGGGAGATTTCGATTAAATCCATTTTGGGCTATACAATAAACAGATTCCATTTGTGTATGTGCTCCCGGAAAATATATGGTACTCTATTCCATATTCTGTTCCCTGGATTGGGAGCAATCAAAAAATCAAACCTAGTATCTCTATCTATCTCTTGAAATACTAAATATAATGCAACCAAGAATTGTACTAATCCATGTATGTCTTTATCCCATCAATCAGTATCTCTCTTGTCCAACGAATGACCGAACAGCTTAGAAGTTCTGTTGATCTCCAAAACCAGCCCCATCTGCCAAATAATATATGACAAAATTACATTTGTTTTCACACTAGTGGTGAATGATCATAGCCAAGCAAAAAAAAAAAGGTGCTGATAAAGATGAATTCATTTCATTTTGAAACCCATAGCACACATTGCAAAAATAAAAGCGGAATTCATGACAGAAAAATATAATCCAACATGAAGCCGCATATCTAGTCGGGCCGACTCCATCACTTTTGTGCATTACTTTTTCCATATTAAGTTGGGACGATTTTCTAAAACGTTGTTGGATACATAAATTAGTGTGAAAAAACCTCGCTGAATGATTAATGCTAATAACAATTCATGCATAAAAGTGTAACATTAATTATGGAAGATGAGATTTTCGGAAGTAACAAAAAGGCAATAGGAATGAGTCCCATCACTCGCTTGCGCGTGTGAGAGTGGGAGCACGAGTGTAGAAACGGCTTCGAAATACATCCAAACTACTAAACTTCGCGAAAGCGAGATTAGAGAGTGTTGATAGAGAGTGCGAGCACAAAGCAAATTTCATCTTTTCTTCTGTTTTATCAACAATGAAAATATCGAACAAGGTAACTCCTCTCTCTCTTTCTTGATCTGTCGATCTGTAATTTTTAATTTCGAGTTAGGGTTTTTTATTTCATTCTTTAGGGGTTTTTTCTTACTTCAAGTTAGGGTTTCGTTTTTTGAGAAAATTGGTATTTTAGAAAAAACTCATCTGTCGATCTGTAGTTTTTTTAACTTTGAGTTAGGGCTTTTTTTGAAAGAGAAAAAACCAATTGTGATACTGTTGATTTGTAGTTTTTTAGAAGTAACTCATCTGTCGATTTGTAGTTTTTTTAATTTCGAGTTAACTTTCATTCTAGCAAATGATTAATCTGTGTTAGTTTCTTGGCTGGAGATTAGTTTGAATCACAAGAAAATGGAGAATTTGAGTAGTAATGGTGGTGGTTGTGCTTCTTGAAGTGTTATAGGAAATCTGCATTTATTTCATGTTAAAAGAGATTGTAATCTGCGATTTACATGTTGCTGCTTTTCACAAATCTGTCTCAAAGTGCGTTCATTTTCAACTTCTTGTACCATGCATTACCAATTAAAAATGGACCCACAAGTTATGGAGGACCCCCAAGTTAAAAATGGAGGCGGCAAAACACGAAATGAAAACAAGGAGAGATTTTCATTCCCACTTCTTGTCCAAATAACGGGCAAAAAATTACAAGCGCCAACTAGTTTGATTTGGGAAATTACAAAGCTTCAATTTCACAAGCCTCAAAATTATATAAGTGTAACTAAATCCTAAAATTGCTAAAACCTGTGAAATTTCAAAACTTAACCGAAACAGATTTTCATTCCCATTCCCCCCGTCGCAAAAAAGAAACAAAAGTCCCCTGTTTTCCAGATCAAGTATCAAGTCTCCAAACTTAGATGTAAACCACAAAAAAAAAAAAAAAAAAATCATTCCCATTCACAAGAGCCAAATATGGGGCAAAAACTCACAAGAGCCAATTGGTTCGATTTGGTAAATTACAGAGCTTCAATTTCACAAGCCTCGGAATTATAAAAGCGCAACCGAATCCTAAAATTGCTAAACCTGTGACATTTGGGAACTTTAACAGAAACAGATTTTCATTCCCATTGCCCACGTCGCAAAAAAAGAAACACAAGAGTACTTTTAAGTATATTGTTCTAAGTTGAAGCTCTAGTCCAGTACGTGTGGCCACCCACAATGCACATTCTTCCAGCTAACGTGCCGACCTGCACAAGAACTCCATAAGTTAATAAGATGTGTTGCTCCACAAAGAACTAGATATCTGGTAGTAAATTGAACCAGAGAGAGAGAGAGAGAGCCCAATGTCACAAACGAACCAGAGACTAGAAAACTAAATATGGCATTCGAAATATCACAAACGAAAACAGTTTATACACCACACCACTTGATTCTTCTATATTTTCTCTTTTCTACTTCCGCTCCCGCTCCCGCTCCCGCTCCCACTCCGCCTCCGTGCAATAAGCTTACAACTCCTGTAATGGTAGCAAGGGGCTCTATCCTCAAATTGTGGACCAAATCCAATAGTTAAGAATGTAGTGATCATGTAGGAAACTAGCTAGCTAGTTTCTTTGATGGTTCTGTGGTTAGTTTCTCTGGGATCCCATACATATGATATATAGTATGTGTGTATTTGTGTGATTCGTCTTCAAAGACCAAGACTTAGGAAGTCGTCTTGGGTCTTCCTTTTTGCTTTCCGGCCAATAGTAGTTAATGGGAGGAAGCGGGAACATTAATAATGGCTATTGCTTGAAGACTTTGACTGCTGTACCACAAGAAGTTTATGGTCTTTGGCCCTAGTCTTTCATACTTTTTTTGATCATTCTGACCACAGTTTTGGTGCAAATTTTTTTTTGGTAAAGTGCAATTTTAATAAGCTCAAACAATCAAGGAAAACAAGGCCTAAGCCAGCAGTACTATCCATACTGAGTACTTCACAAATCTATTAAAAAAACAGTAAGCAGCAAAAATTCTAAAAGGAATCCTCCATCTGATGGCAAGCAGCCTGTTAAGAGTCACTCTTCTTGACGCACCTCCAAGAGAACATACAAGCCCTAACGTCCTCCTTGATTTGATTGATCAATCCTCCAACATCCCTGCTTTGATTCTGGAAAATCAGAAGATTCCTTCTCCCTCCAAATCCAAATCCAGTACAGAGAGGCAATCAAAGACAACAAAGCCCAAGTTCTCTCCCCAGCTAGGCCAAGCACATTCCTTGCAACATTGTTCTTACCCAAGAAATAACCCCAAACTTGACAAGAAAATGGGCAAGCAAAAAAACAGAAGTTAATTCATGGGACTCCACTTAGCCATTACAAAGACATCATGCCATATCTGCCTGCAAGCCCCAAACTGGGGCCTGTCCTAATTAGTAGATAATCTGCCCCAGAAAATGAGCCATTCAATGAATGCCCATCTAGGGACATGATGGAAGAACCAGACAACAACAGGCTCCAAGTCTCGGTATTACACTGTCACTGTCATGTTTATATAACTTTCCCCTCTTCGTCCTAGGTCAGCTCTCATAGTGTGAAAAGCTGATAAAGAGATCAAATGGAGTGTTTAAAGAGGAAGGTTAGTTGTTAGCATGCCATTGTGGACTTGGTGGATCATTGGAGTCATGTCCAACATCAATGAGGTTATTACAACCCTTTATGGCTCAACTTGACAAGAAAATGGCCAAGCAAAAAACAAATGTTCATGGGACTCCACTTAGCCATTTCAAAGACAGCATGCCATATCTAACCTGCAAGGCCCAACTTTCCAGCCTGTCCTTAGTAGATAATCTGCCCCAGAAAATGAGCCATTCAATGAATGCCCATCTAGGGACAGAATGGGCGAACGAGACAATTTTTTTTCAAAGAAATGGTAGGCTGGACCTCCCTCTAAGCATTCCAGTTGGTCCAGAATTAAATTATTGAAACAAAATTTTGAAATAAAACACGAAAGCATTATTGAAAATATCATCAGAGCTTCCATTTATTAATTGAACACTCACAGATAAATAGTACACTCTCAGTTTATTACAAATCATCGGGTTTGCTAAGGCCAACTAGAAAAGGGATAAATAGACAAGTAACATGTCATGCCATATCATAACATGCTCGCGATTCATTTTTTTCCCCTAGTCAATAGAAGAGATCATTTACATCATATAGTATAACATGCTCGCAATTCAAGTAACTAAAATAACTAAATGATATAAAAGAGGGATAGCCAACTTAGTGCCAAATGCTAAATCTTGTCCCCTCCTCATGATCGCCTGAAAAGGGATAAACCAGCCCACAAAGGTTGCGAAAAAGTGTGAATAAGTTTGGGTTTTCAGTTCGGATTCCAGGTATCCCACTTAAATAGCCGTAGGCTGGGTTGTACTTAGACAAATCAAGCTTCTCCAACCTCGTCAAGCGCGAGAACTCCATTGGAATCTGCCCAACAAAATCAGTGTTTGACAAATTCAAATATTTTAGATTTGTGAGGATTCCAAAACTGGATGGAATTTGCGTTGGGTCCGGGTTGAAGCTGTTGCAAGCCAAGTTCAGCTTCTCTAGAAACTTGAGCCCGAAAGTGGTTTAATCCTCTGGAGATTGATTCCGTGTTCAGGTCGAGACCTATGGTTCCTTCATAGGTATACCTTTAAGGCCGAGTGTATAGGCTAAAAGAGGATCCATGGTTAGTTGGGTCTGGTCATTGCATTTTTTCCATTAGAGAAGCTACTGGGATGTTGCTATATTATATATTCGTTCAAGTGATTTCTCCATATTTGACTAGTCTGTTTGATAGTTATATATTTGGAATGCTGCTATATTAGCAGGGCCGGCTCATAAGTTTTGGAGGCCGGAAGCAAACCTCTTGAATGAGGCCTCCCTATATTTTTCATACAAAAATGAAAACCTTTCTTGCAATTCTCTCTAATTTCCTCACTGTTTATTTAACATTAGTCAATTAGAACTTATAAGTGAAACGAAACAAATCAGACAATACTAAGAAGTGTAAACCTCACTTCTAGAAATGGGACAAGAAATGCAATAGATTATGAGCTACGTTCACACTAGTTTCATAGAAAAGACTCAGGACTCCTTTACAGCATTGGGCCAGATAACACAACAGAAAATACTCACACATTCTGTATGGTAGCATTAAATTCTCAAAGCTCTTCCAATGCCGCCTTGAAGAGGCCTGAGAAAGAAAAAATAAGGCATTGTTTGATTTATTGAATGCGAAGTACATTGCCTCCCTTCAAATTAATAACACTTTATTGCACTAAAAGAGTATTATGATGTCATGACAATACCATTGCTACGATTAGTAGGAAGCTCTCCAGTTGGAATATGCATCCTCTCTCTTCTAATGCGTTCACTCTGCTCCAACTTCTTGGCTTTCTGTTGCTCCATTTTCTTGCGGAGCTCTGATGCAGTTTTGGTCAACTCTGTCGGAAGCATTAAGGCATAAACACATTTACCGACAGCAGAAATCCAGCACAAACTATCAACCATTCTCACAAACAATCTAGACAGAAAGTCCAACACAAATTGCCATGCTTATCCAGTGGTTTTCAAAATCATGAAAGCGAGTGATCATTACCAACGAAATCGATGATTCCAATTGGTATTTGCACATTAACCTAGTTCGTGGTTATCTTAGAAGAGCAAACACAATAGTACAGTCCAGGAGCATATTCTAGAAAATAGAGTCAGCTCAGAAGTTTAATCAAACAAGATTTCTGTCTTGGATAAAAGGGTCTGACAGCCTAGAAGAAAGTTTCTAACATAAACCTTATCTCGGAGAATGCGAAACATCTCAGCAAATATCATAATCTGACCTCCTTACAGTTGGCAATTAAAGCATGTCCATCACAATTTTTCAAAGAACTGATTATAGAACAAACTACATTAGTAAAATTAACAAGTGGCATCAAATATGATGCATTGACATGATTCAATATCAGGACAAGAACATCAAAAACAATCAAAACGTGAGTCTCAACACAATCGGGAGTAGGGATAGTGAATGATATGGATTGGGAATTAATTGTTTCTTCATTTACCTTGGAACATGTCGTGCACAGAGTGTTGCTCATATAACTGCAATGCTTCATTCACGGATCCAGCATAACGATTACTTAAAAGAGACTGTCTTTCCAGTGCTCTACGCTCTTTGTCCAGCTCAGAATTCTCCTTTCCAAGCTGGTTCAAGTTTAAAACTTGAAGTTAATCCAAGAAAAAAGAAGAAAGAAAAGGAAGCAATTGGAGACTGCAGGATCCTTCTTACCAATGCAAGCTGATTCCTCAGTTTGTCCAACTGTGCATCAAACTCTTGATCACTTGAAATATCAAGATCCATAGAACTATCGCCAGCAAATTCATTCTAGAAAGCATTTTTAAGAGACATTTTAGCTATAAAAATTATATCTCAAGAGTCAATGCAAAGGAAACTACTGGATACCACAGATGATCGCATATCGAAGCAAAACAGTGTCAGTTTTTTTTGAAGGACAATCACAAACAGTTTGATAACTTTGATTGAGCACAAAAAGCCTGACAGCGACACATGTCTCCATACCATCAGTGCCATGCAAGAAAATCAATTATGCGAAAAAGTTGACATATAACCTGCATAATCCAATACTTAGTTGCACAAAGCGGGAGTGATGCGGATAGTGTGAGAATATAGGAGAATCTAATGCTGAGACCATCTAATCTATAGGAGCATATATACGTAAAATGTAAAATAATAACCTAATCATTCTGGTATAAATGCAGGAATTTGGCTGCAACTGCAACTTTTTCGATATATAAAAATAAATATGATGTTTACGCTACGTACTTGAGCGAGTTAAACTACCATTTTTTAGGATCTAATTGTTATTCCATATTTTCTATCGCTTGGTAGCAGTTCTTTTGATTTTTTGGGATTCATGTACCTCAGATATTCAATCCTTGTTCAGAAAAATATGGTTCTTTCTCAATGGAAGTGAGGTGCCTAGGAAATTTTGAGGTGAAATCAGGTGGATTCATCATCTGATAGGAGGATGTTGTAACTAAGATTCAATATCGACCGCCCAACGAAAACAATTGGTCAAAGTAAACAAGGGCATCATATACATCTCAAGAAGGAGGGAAAAAATTATGGAGCATTGCTCAGGAATCCCAGAAGCAAACATCCCTATATCCCAGAAGCCAATATCACTGGCTAATATTCACGAAAATGCTCCAGCTACTTACAGTCAATCAAAAGTCTATCAATTCAACTATTCATATGCCCCAGCCCTCCCCTTTTATGGGACCAGGTGAATGAAAACCTTTAGGACCAAATCAGATAATTATTGAAATGCTTGTTTATATTCAAATCCACATGTACCAGAACTGATAATACCAATAGCAAATGGCATATAAACACTCTGATGGCAAACTCAAATCTATGAATTTTGAAAATTAGGCACTTTCCCGCTCATGCCCCTCACCCCACACCTGATTAATCTAGAGAATATAACAATGATGAGAAAGGATCAAAACAGAAGAGTACTTATAGAAGAGCTTTATTTAAACAAAGTATGAGTAGCACACCAGAAAGCATGATAATACAAGAAAATAAAGACAAGAAAACTTCAAATCTGAAACAGTTTGTTCTAGTGTTAGAACATGACTTTCCTATTGCAAACTTCCTCACAATTCAGAAATATGAGCGAATCTTTTCTTACATGGTAACAAGCTAATATCTTACATTTCCTCATTAATCAATAAAGCACACACTTGGTTTCAACTTTCAATTAGCTACACCTTGTATGTCATAAGCATAATTACATGCCAACTACAAGCAACGATGTGACACAAAAGGCCATAGAACCAGATCCAAAAGCAAATGGAAGCTGCATCAAGAGCACAATTTGTGACGTTGCACCTAGATCTGGTAAATCAAAACCTAAACACACCACTAATTTACTTTAGATGCGTGAAGAAAGCCTAGACCAGACCTTAAATCCCTCACAGGTTTTTGGTAAACCCAGTCATCACTGATGCTCTTTATTTTTCCACACATGTACAACTGTCCTTCACTCGAAAAGAAGTGTTGACACCAAGTACCAAATTATTAAGCAAGATGAGTTGTATCAACTATCAAGTCAGTCATATGCAAATATGATAAGTGAGGAAAGCTGCAACAAAAAATTGCATAAAATGGACTAGTCATATGCAAATAAGATCCACCCATTAATGTTTGCAGAGAGCCCATACGCACAATGTTTAAGCTTCCAGCTTGTTCTTGTTGTGGATGTGGGTGTATGGCAGAGATGATAGGCAAAACGCATACTAGAAAATCAAAGTAGCAGATGAGTAAACGAAGTATAACAACTACGTTGAAACTAAATACTATAAGGCAGTTGTAAGAAAATTAGTTGCATAGACTCCAAAAACAAGAGTTTTAGCGTGTACAAAATTAGTACTTTTTTGCTGCAAAAGTGGTCAAAGGGAAGACACCTACATTTCTTGTAGAGATTTGGCAAGTAAAACCTATTTGAAGAAGTCGAATAGAACTCCAGGAGAAAGAAAAAAAGAAGAAGAAAAGGGAATTGTAAGGCAACATGTCAAACAAGTCCCAAAGTGTACACCGTTAACCTCAAACAGCTTCAAAAAGATCACGACGGTGTGGTGCAGCTCAGCAGTAACTAGTGACGTGTACAGGTGATTAACCAAGTATTTCTAGTGCAGTTATGATATGTTGCATCTTGGCATACAGCACAGTATGATTGTTGATTAGATTAGAGAGAGAAAAGATCCTAATCCCACCAACGAAAAGAGAACAACAAAAACAGGGTTGGCTTATTTGATAAAAAGCAGTCCGAGGAAGCCTAATGTGTATAGGAATCATCTTTGAAAGTAACAAACATTATAAATCATTGGAAAAACAATGAATAAAAAAAAAATCAACCACTTTTTGAGATCCAATTAAATCTAAAAATCAATAAGGCAGCCACAAAGCCTACCAGCAGTACAAAAAGGGTTAACAGAACCAGCAGAAATCACATCATTAGGAGGTAGAACTAGTGCCTTGTGAAAACATTAACACGATGCAGAAGCCACTCATGCTTCTGCTCTCTGTGTCCCAGCCTATACTTAGAACTCATTAAGTAAATAGATCATGGAAAAGAAACTACAATTCTTGCAGGAAAACTCTAGTTTCATATCCAGCAACTGAAATGCTTTGGCAATCCTCAAAAGCAAGGACCCCAAGTAGCAAACTTCAAATGGAAATAAACAGCCACCGACCTTCCATACCCAATAAAGCCCCACTTGGAAATTGTAAAATGCAATTCATGAAACCTTGAACTCACTGTTTAAACAAGAGAGAGGGAATGTGAAGAAATGAACTGTTTTTTGGTAAACCTTACGTGTAAACAAAGCCTTTCGAATCCACATAAACTGTATACCCCAAAGAAAAAAGAAGAAGAAGGCAAAGTCAATAAGATAGTTAAGAAAGCAAATGTGGGGGAGAGACGATAAAAAGGTCTTATGCATACCTGTATGTTTTGTTCCACAAGCAACTTTCACTATGGTTTCTCCAGCAAGAGAAGCTAATGCTTTTGCCTTTTTGGCGTGGTTCGCCTTCATAAGCAAGCCTCAGTTACCAAGCTATCTTTAGTAATGAACTCTGAGGAACAAAATTGTAGTGAGTACCCAAACCACAACACATCAAGGGCATAAGCATGCAAATTGCCACACACATGCCCACACTCACCGCCACCTCTGAGCATGTATGTGCGCGCCCATGTCCTAGTGTTTATTTGAGCTTTTATCTAAACTAAAGAGTCTTTAAGAGGTGTGGAGAAGTGTCCTCAGGAGGAACACATGTCTGAAATGTTTGGCAGTTGTCGCATTGCAACAGAAGAAAAACCCCAATAAAATTAGCAGATGGAAGGGGCATTTACAATACATTGGCTGTCACAAGTGGGGGTGTCGATGCTTTGCAACTGACAGTTTACACAGCATAAAGGATGCAAATTAAGGAAAACTGTAACAGGTCGCATTCCTAAGGAATACCTCATTGTCTGTTCCATGCCTAAGTAGACCATATTTTGGTAGACTAGCAGTCCTATAAACCAAGATCATTGGACATCAGTATAAGGTAGCTATCAGAGAAGATGCGAAGTTCTGACCCCCAAAAGTCAAATACTAAAATATTGGCAGGATGAAGTGGGAAACACAAATTCACAAAACCAGACAATAGAGAAGCTCCTTCAGCAGTAGTTAACCACAGTAAAATGACAACCACAGACAGTACTTTTAACTCCAGAAACAAGACAGCGTACTGGAGATGACTCAATTTCCAAAGAAAGGCAAAGTCAGATAAATTTCATCTGTTGCATTGCAGCCCTCAAAGAATTAGAGTCCTAAATTATCGAAACTATGGGACACTTTGAACACATGTCCACATTTTCCCCAGGAGTGTGATACGTTCTGAGAAGTGTTTGTGCTTCTTGATTGCAACCACCCCTTCTGCAGAGCATCATTGTTTCAACGTTTATATCATAACTCATAAGACATCACTAGGCCAACCTTAGCAAAAAAAAAAAACCATCATTCTTTACAGAACAAGAGTCAGCTGCCCATGGTTATTCTAGCCAAGGAAAAGGAAATTGTGTCTTTAGTTACGACCACAGTATGGCTCCTTCCAACCCCTGCTCCAATGATTTTATGCCTGGAGGAAGAAAAAGCATGTCAGTAAGACAGTCCACGGCAAGTTCAACGGCCCAACTTAGCAATCTGATAAAACCTTGAACTAAATTACCGGAAACACCCCCACATTCACAATTTCAACCCAGACTAAAAAGCAGAAGATCCATCGCTCTCCCCAAATAAACAATTCAGTGGTATATAGGACAGATAAGGAACACAGTTATACTTCCATTGCAAACGTGCAATCACCATTGCAGATGTCAGATAGGCCGAAGCCAATGAACTTCTCTTGCTTGACTTACCACATGAAATTGTGGAAGGTCGTTCTCAACCACAAACTCTTACACAAACTCACTCACATCTTCCGGTGTGTGTGGGCCCCACCAAAAGATGTTAGTGTGTATACGTGTATGTGTAAGTGTTTGTGGTTGAATAATAATTGAATTTTGAAACTAACTTGGTACTTAGATGAATCAAGTTCGAATATACTCCATCTTTTTTTTATCGATCGCCAGCAAGTTTTGTTTGAAGTTCGAACGACCACTACTCAACTTGACATACAATTTAATTAACACTTGTTTGGGATCGATTCAACTTGTAACTAAATCAAGTTTCACACATTTGTTAGTTACTAAAAATGTTATTTATCTTCTACGACCTACGAAGTACTACTCTCTCACTCAATTTGTTTGCAACCTAAATGCAGGTCCTTTAATTAGGGACCCGCGCATCATGTCGGTGGTACTTTTGCTGGGCTCTTATTGAGTCCATTCTAATGTTTGACGTCATTCAAGACCATCATCTAGATTAAAGTTATGATGATGTGATCTAATGAAAACTTGATGGCAACTCATTTATCTTGATGTAATTTAGTTTTTTTTTTTTACAACGGATGAAATATATTATATTCATTAATCAAGCCATACAACATCTACAAAATAATCCCGAATACAGATTAGGTCATACAACAAATACATATTTCCACCTTAAAACAAAGATACAGAGACATAATACATGAAAAGACTAAGAGAGGAAACAAGTGTCTAGCGACTATACACGAGCCATCGCTCACTTCTTCACACCGTCAACATGAATCGGCTAACGTGGAGCTAGTACTCAAACACCAACGTCTCGGGACGGCGGAGCTTCATATCAAAGATAACATTAATCCTGTGGAAATCAGTCACCCGATCTAAAAAACTAGACTGGAACAAAACCCTGCAGGAAGGTCCATCGGGACAAGAATCGGAACAACATCCGGACAGAAATCGGACAAGGGTCCAGACAAAACAAAAACGCGTATGACAACAAAACCAAAACCCTAACCTGCCGAAATACTCAAACAGCCACTGCAGCACCACCACCACAACACCCTAACAGCCACAGACAATAGCGATAACCCCTACTGCCGCCACGCCCAGTCCCATCACTCCATATCCTCTCCAGCATCGCCCCCACCAACCCATCATGAAATGATCGATTTTTAATCATCATCGATCATATTTGGCATGGTTGATGTCCTCAATAAAGTCTAACATCAAATGTTTTCATCATCAAATTAAACCGAGAAAAAAAAAATTTATTTTGTCAAGACGAATTCAAAAAGTCAATTATTTTGACCAATAGATATCCGCAATTGTGTGTCATAAATGAATGAACAAACAAGGTTGTGTCAGTAAAGGAACAAACTAGGTTTCAAATCTGTGAATGATTCAAAGTGAAGATTAGACCCCATTCATTTAAGGGTTTTGAATTTTAAATTCTAATCATTATCCTATTTTTTTTAATCATTATTTTTATTTTTCTCTTTACCTTTCTCCGATCGTTATTCTTATTTTCAATTATTATTCTATTTCTTTTTACACTCATTATTTATAAATTCAAAATTTCAAAACGAACAGGGCCAAAATTTCGCATGATTGAAACCACAGCTTCTGAGTGAAACATACCTCATTTTTTTATGACTTTCAAAATAGATAACAACTATTGCGTTGAAGACAGAAAAAAAAAACTTCAACATGCAGTCAGAAATAGAAAAAGAAAGAGAAAAGTAAAAGAAAAAAAAAGGAAAAGCTACGTGGAAAAAGTGGGAGTGATTTGGTGGAAAAAGTCCCCAATATGCTAGTTTTGTTAATTAAAGGGAGGAAAAAGGTTATTTCTGTCATTTTCGTTGAAACAATCTACACGCTTCTTACCTGCCACATCCTCCAATGACGCGTACAGAATTTTCAAACCATGGGGCCCACTAATTCTCTATTTTCTCACCCCTCTCTCTCCCTCTCACAACCCTCTCAATTTCACATACCCACCTCCCTCTCAGATCACATAACCCGCCCCCCCCCGATCTATTCTTCTAGACGATAAATTGCCATCTCGTAGCACCAACACGACACCAATTCTCCAAAAAAAACCCCTATTTCCTTCTCTCTCTCCTTCTCTAACCTGACCATGGTGCTATCCAACCCCCTCTCTCTCACTCCGGTTAGTATTTTTCTTAGGGTTATCAAAATTTGGGAATTTTTGACATGGTTGAAGTTTGATCTGGTGTTCACCATTCTCAACGTGATGTGTGAATGCGTGAGTGCCACATTGGAGCAGGTGGCCGGGAATAGGCTGGTGTATGTTTTGAGCGGGTTTGGGTGTGCTGTGGTTGCGATCGGATTCGCCGTGGGAGAGCTCTTATGGATGAAGAAGAAGAACCAAAATATTGGCATTCTCGACTGGTTGGGCTTTCTCGCAGCACTTTCACAGGTTTCATCTTCTGGTCTACATGTTGTATTTGTTTGTCTTCATAAATCATCTCCGATCAATTTCTCCGTCTTTTCCCTGATCTTCGCACTAGTTTCTGCTTATTACAAAATAATCTGGCAATCCCGCACCCACGAATTTGTCATCTATTGCAAAGAAAGCAGCCACTGCCAATCTTTGAAAGTGTGCGAGGAGATTCACCCCACGAGAACTCTCTTCACATGCCCATGCTGTGCCAACTTCAATGGCGGATATGGCGGATATGGAGTTCAATGCTTTTTCAATGTCGTATGCGGAGTTCAACGCTTTTTCAATGTCGTATGCGGAGTTCAACGCTTTTTCAATGGCGGAGACGGAGAGTTCTTTTACGAGCAGGAAAGCATTGATGGAGACGAAGAGTTCTTTTTCGAGCAGGAAAGCATTGATAATAAGAAGGACATTTGACTCGCTACAGAGGGTAATTGGGTTTCTTTTTTTAGTTAAAATAGTACTGCCTCCGTCGCAATTTAATTGTCATTTTTGAGAGTTTGTGCCACTTTTCAATTGATTATATCTTATAATTTATAAAGTTTTAGGTGATTTTGAAATATTGTATTATTGAACAAATCGATATCTATCAAATAAAATTCATATTGGATATAAAATTTATTACTAATTTAAAGATATAACTAATTTTTTTATCTAATTAGAATAGAACTGGGATAAGTAAATTGGGACGGAGGGAGTAGTTATAGTTTACACTATAAATCCTAATACAAAATGAAGATAATTACTCCATTCGTTTCAAAATAAGTGTTCGGCTCACAAAACGATGACTTAAAAGTAATATATTTTCTACAAGAAAAAATTCGATTTTTTTTTTATGAATTAAATAAATTCATGGATATCTTATAGTAAATTGTTGAAAAAAATTTGAATTTTTCTTGAAAAAATTCATATTACTCCTATTTTTAAGTTTTCATTTTGCGAATCGGACATTTATTTTGGGACGGGAGAGTTTAACATTACTAGAAAAATGCCTCTTCTTAATGTTCTTCATGAAATTGCAAGGGTGTATTTTATTTTATTCAGTGGTAGAGTCAACTATGTTTATTGTTTGAATCAAGGGAGTTTATATTGGCATGTTTTTTTTTACGAAATTGTTTTTTCCAAAGTTCATTTCCGTTGCAGGGGAAATCACCAATAGAAAACTTTACTTTTAACTTTTATAGCATTTATGGTGGAGACTGGAGAGGGGCTATTAGAAAAACTTTTTTACGGAGACTCCATAAATAAGTTCTCACGGAGCTCAATTGCGCGAGTCTAAAGTGTTGTTTTTTTAAAATATAAACTATTGATTGTCAAAACGGACAGATAAAATTGGGTGCTTCCATGAACAAGTTATTCTTATCAAGTACTTTTACTTTAAGATAAGGAAAGGGTTTAAATCCGAATGATCATTGTTCGAACCGGATAGAAACAATAATCGATCAATTGGATTTTTCTAGGGAAAAAAAAAACCTTGTCTCTTCTCTCTATTCCAGTAACGGAACCAAAAAAAAAACACTCATTCATTTTTTTTCTTCTCTTCAATCAAAAGCTGCCAAGCAAAAATTAAAAAAAACAGATTATCAAGTAGAGCTTGATACAAACCAAAGATGTGCCCATGAGTGTCGCACGCGTGTTCCCGACGTTCCTCCCCATAGTTTTTACTATAACTAATTGAACATGCCGCTTGGAGTGTCTTATATGTATCTTGTGCGTCTCTAGCATGGCAATATTCGCGATGTGCCCGGCACAAGAATGACCACCACTAAGGTTTTCATAGGCCCTTGTACACCTGTGTAATTTTATGATCTTTCTTTCTGCACTAGCTCATGATTCACCAAAAGGAAAAGGGGAAATCCCATGTGCCAAATGAAAGTGGAACGGAGCCTGTCACTTGTTTTTGGAACGGAGCCTGTCACTTCCAATATAATTGAAAGCTCCAGCCGAACAAGGTCTAGCCTTTCTTGCAGATAGGGGTATCTCATTTTTTGTTGGGAAAATTGGTGTTCAGTGGCCCTTGGGGCAAATAATTCCCAAGTCATGAATTAGTTTTCATAGAATTCATGAAAAGATGAAAAGGATAAAAATAATTCTTAATATTTGAAATGGGCAACGTAAAAAGACTAATATACCCACACACATTTAAAACCCTAAAAATCAGTTCTTCCCTTTTCTCCTTTCCTATTCCATAGCCAACGCTGCTTCTCTCTCTCTCTCTTAGTTTTATTTTGGCCGTGTTTGATTGTGTTGGTCAGCAGCACATCATTGGTTCGTTTCGTTGATGGCTTCCCAAATCGTGAGACGCGTCCTTCGTAGCCATGCTGCGAGAGAGATCATCTTAAATCAATCCCCTAATAGTTCTTCTTCACTAGCAGCTTCTTGGGTTTTCGATGGGTTTTCGATCAGAGCCTCTCCTCCTCCGACTCCAATCTCATCTGAGCCATCCTCTTTCCCGGCGACGGAATCGGCCCCGAAATCATCAACTCTGTTAAACAGGTCCCTCTCTCTATTATACCCACAAGTGCCCATGCTGTTAAACAGGCATCCGCGGAGTCGAATCAGATCGGGCCGAGTCATCTAATGAATTTCCAAATTTTGGGCCAAAATTTTGAATTTCAAGTTTATTGGGTGTGGGCCTAGAGGAATTTATTAAGTGATTGAGTTGTCCCCTGAGTTGCCCCATGTATAACTTAAGTTATCCCGTGTATGAACCTAAATTGTCCGGTATATGAACCTAAGTTGCTCCTAAGTTGCCTCGTATATGACCTTAAGTTGCCCTCTAAGTTCCCCAGTGTATGAATTTAAGTTGCCCTCTAAGTTCAAGATAAGAGGAGTATTTTTGTCTTCAATACCGTATCTTGAAAATTATATTTTCCTTCTCATGAAGGGACAATTCCAAAAAAATACTCCATGACTTGGGAATAATTTGCCCCTAGGGCCACTTAACACCAATTTCTGCTACATTATTTTGTTGTACTGATCAAGTAGAGTTTAGAGGATAAAGAGATTTTTTTGGAAAAAAAAAAAAAGCAACTTTGTATTGTGGTCCCAAATAGGGGCTTTCTCACTTTCTTTTTTTTTTTTTTTTACAATCAGGGTGCTTTCTCGCTCACTCCGTACTATTCCATTTTTTATTTCTTCTAGTTGTCAGGACCAGCTCATGTGCATCCAACTATTTCCCTCTCCGGCCCAATCAAAAGGTAAGTCATTCACGCCAGGTCTAAAAGATTCAAGAGAAATTTCTCTCTTGCGACCTAATTAACCTCAAGAGGTACCAAGTTTCAAACTCGAGGAATGCTCAGTGTGTTCGGGTTGATAGAAATGTGGGGGTTGTTGGGTTTGGACTCAGAGATCCTGTCTATTTGCTTCTGAACAGTTCAGTCCATTTGGGTGCATTCGAGCGGTCCAAAAGTGTTTTGGATAGCTCAGATTTAAAAAGAATGTTTTTGATTAATTTTTTTTAAAACACCTTTTTAAATCTGAGCCGTCCAAATGGACTGTACTAATCCGAAGTAAATGGACGGGATCCGTTCCCGTTGGGTTTTGTATTGCAAATTAAGTACTATTCTTCTTTGGTGTTCATAACTCAAACCCCATCCATTTTAAGCCCTAGGAGCTGTTTGGCTAAGTTGTCCCCGAGTTTTTTAAAAGAAAAGAAATTGACTTTTGGTGATTTGATCCTTGGGGAGTATCCATACCCCGTGTCCCAATTCCCAAGCCTTTTTATGGCGAGGGAAATGTTTAGCAGCATATTGGTCCCCCTTTCTTGTTCCTCCATTGGATCTTAAGTACTGTTTTTCAAAATAATTTCACCGTGCAAATTTATGATTAAACTTGGCTATAACTTTTGTTTATCAATGAGTATATAAACACACACAAACGCACAAACACTTATACACACACACAATAGAGATGGGTCTCACACACACTAGACACCTCCAACGTGTGTGGGACTCACTCCTATTTTGAGTGAGTGTGTGTAAGTGTTTGTGTGGTGGAGTGGTAGCATTGTTGCCCAGCAATTTCTCAATGACATCACCCAAAAAATGAAAATTGCAATGAAAGGAGAATTTTTTTTAAATGTGGAGAAATTCATGAATTGGACATTTTGCTATGAATTAACTTTTTCCAATAAAGTTCAAGGTCCTAACATGGTTTAATAAACAATCAAAAACTTCCTTACTATATGAGATATTTTCAAAATTCTCCTTTCATCTATTTTTTTTTTTTGAATTTTTTGGTTGCATAAATAGGGTACCCAGCTGGTGAGCCGGCATGTATGGTACGCTCGGCCAATTAGGAGTTTACAACTACTTTACAATTCATATGCATCTTCCTCTCATTCTCTCTTATGCATAATGTAGTAGGTTGCGTGAACGTGATAAACCTCCTCATATATATTCCATCAATCCAAACACGACCTAAACTCTTAGGGCAGAGAAAGATCCGTGCGGCCCAAGCGTACTTTTACGAGAAAACTCAAGGCATCTTTCGGAGTAGTAGTTTTTCTGATCAACCTTTTTTTCTTTGTCGACAATGCATCTTTGATATGAGAGAAACTTATTCATGGCGATCTCACCTGTCCATTCGCGCAATTAATGGTTGAGATGTATTTTCAATTTTGATTTTCAATTCGAACCTTTCAAAACACTTTTGAACGCGAGTGATTGAGCGCCGTAAAGAAGTTTTTCTGCTCTCATAGTGATACCTCATTTTTGGCATTGGGCTAATACAACCCAACCCTGGCTCTTAGCCTTGTTTGATCATCACTTTAAAATCAATTCATTGTGGCTTAGTAAAATTTTGAACAATCATTTCTACAACCACAAACTCACTCACATTTTTTGGTGGGGCCCACACACCTTGTGTGTGGGTCCCACCAAAAGATGTTAGTGTGTATATGTGTATGTGTAAGTATTTGTGGTTGAATAATAATTGAATTTTGAAACTAACTTGGTACTTAGATGAATCAAGTTCGAATATACTCCATCTTTTTTTTATCGATCGCCAGCAAGTTTTGTTTGAAGTTCGAACGACCACTACTCAACTTGACATACAATTTAATTAAAACTTGTTTGAGATCGATTCAACTTATAACTAAATCAAGTTTCACACATTTGTTAGTCACTAAAATTGTTATTTATCTTCTACGACCTACGGAGTACTACTCTCTCAATCAATTTGTTTGCAACCTAAATGCAGGTCCTTTAATTAGGGACCCGCGCATCATGTCGTTGGCACTTTTGCCGGGCTCTTATTGAGTCCATTCTGGTGTTTGACGTCATTCAAGACCATCATCTAGATTAAATTTATGATGATGTGATCTCAATGAAAACTTGATCGCAACTCATTTATCTTGATGTAATTTATTTATTTATTTTACAACGGAAGAAGCATATTCATTAATCAATCCATACGACATCTACAAAATAATTCCAAATATAAATTAGGCCACACGGCAAATACAGATTTTCACCTAAAAACAAAAATACAGAGACACAATACATGAAAAGACTAAGAGACAAAACAAGTGTCTAGCGCCTATGCACGAGCTATCGCTCACTTCTTCACACCGTCAACATGGATCGGCTAAGAGTTACTACCCAGACACCAACATCCTCTCCAGCATCACCCCCCAACAAGGCAACAACCCATCATGAAATGATGGATTTTTAATCCTCATTGATCATATATTGGCATGTTTGATGATCCTCAATAAAGTCTAACATCAAATGATTTCATCGTCAAAGTAAACTGAGAAAAAAAAAACACAACATCAAATGATTTCATCATCAAAGTAAACCGAGAAAAAAAAACACAATTTATTTTGTCAAGACAAATACAAAAAGTCTAGTATTATTTTGATCAAAATTGGAAAAAAAAAATGCTCACAACAAAATGAGTCCTTAACTAAAAACATAAGTTAATTTGGTTGAATAGGAAAATACAAATATTTTTGAAGACAATTCTTTCAAAGTCATATATAACAGAGTGTCTTCTTGCTACTAGTCACATGTAAGGATCAGTTCTCATGACATAGTCACATGTAACAGAGTAATTTCTATCGATTGGTAAAGTATCTGAACTCACATCGTTGTCTCTACAACTTTGCGCACCCTCAATTTAAGGAATGTAATTTCTATCGAGTGGTAAAGTCTCTGAACTCACATCGTTGTCTCAACAACTTTGCCCCCCTCAATTTAAGGAATGTATAACTGTACCTAGTTTGAGTAAATCTCGATTTTTCACAATATGAAAAATCTCATGTAAACCATATTAGTCTATACTAGGATTTTAGCAGCGTGCTACACACGTTCGGTTATGTTCATTGATCTAATAATTAATGTATTTAGCGGTTATATTTGTTTATGTTTTATTCTTTTTAGCAACGTGCTTTGCACGCTCGAACATGCTCACTGGTCTAATAATGAATTTTATTTAGCGTTTATTGTTTATTTTTGGGTTGTTTGGGTTTTTTTGGGGAGATTGTTGTAAAAGAAGGGCTAATAGATGGAGGACTCAACCAAAACATCCAGTTTCCAAAATTAACTGAACAAAAATATCTTCTTTTGCCTAAAAAAAAAAAAAAGGATATTTGTTGCAGCATACCAATCCAACGGCAGCACTAAAAAAGCACAAAGGAAAGTATTTACAACTGATCCTGCAATACCAATACTGACTGATATATATTGGTCGCGAAACTACAGCTGTGGAATTCATCAGTTCAATTGTTAGTATCAAACACAATGGGTTTCATCCTACAAATTTGAGCAAGCATGAAGCTGCCTACGTAAGGCTCTGACAGCACACAGGAACAATTAACAATACAACAAAAGCACTTTGGGATTACTACCTAGGGATGGCAATTCAACCCATCCCGCCCCGGTTTTTGTTGTATTTTTTGGGGGTCGGGGGAGAATTGGTGATCCCCGGCCAGGTTTGAGTTGGCATAACCTTGTTCGGGTACCCATCCCGCCTTGAAATTATTTTATGCATAAATATCTAATTTTATTCTTGTATTTTTACTCTTACAACTAAAATACCACATAAAATATTAACTATTTCTTCCATTTTGCTTTTAGATAATAGATTTTGTTTAAATTATAATAGTTATTTCATAAACTTTTATTGTCTGTGCTCACTTATTTTAAAGAGCCGTGCTAGAGGTACAGCAGAATCGGTACAAACAGCTTACACAGATCCGTTTTGGACCCGTTTCGGGTCCCGCAAAGATGATCGGAGCCGCTCATTTTGTTCAAAATTTAATTGTTAGGGTCCCTGTAAAAAATCATCTCAATCCGATATCGGTAAGGGCGTTTACGAATCACCCAACTTTGTTTCAGAATTTGGGCAAATTCTGAAACAAAGTTGGGTGATTCGTAAACGCCCTTACCGATATCGGATTGAGATGATTTTTTACAGGGACCCTAACAATTAAATTTTGAACAAAATGAGCGGCTCCGATCATCTTTGCGGGACCCGAAACGGGTCCAAAACGGATCTGTGTAAGCTGTTTGTACCAGTTCTGTTGTACTCATATCATTTCTGTATTTTAAAATCTAGAACATATTTTCTCATTGAAAAAAAAATTGAGCAGGGGCGGGACGGATAAACCCGATTCCTGATTGGGGCGGTGCGGGGGTATCCATAAATTACCCGGTCCGGGTTTGGGGCGGGGTTGGGGGAGGTTAAATTTTCGGATCGGGGTCAGGGTGAGGCAAAACCCGCCCCGCCCCGTTGCCATTCCTAATTACTACCCAACTCAAAATACAAAAATCACGACCTGACACAAAAACTTTTTGAATGGAATTAAACTGAATGATCCTTCACTACAATAGGGCCATAGGCCACTCCACCACGAACCAAATTGCAGGATACATTTAATGAATTTCAAGTAAGTGAACTTAAAAAAAATAAACATACAATAATGATCAAGGCCATAGCTTTTGAGTTCTCCAAACAACAAACAAACACAACATCGAGACACAAAGAAAAGTCCAAAAGTTTGAAACTTTTCATTTCTTTGTCTTTTTCAACAAATATTTGTAATACCACTCTCCTTATCACAGCCGTAACACCCCCCATAACTCTATCTAGAGTTTTGTTTCCCTTTTTAGTCTATCTTTTCTTCTTTCTAGATCCTCATTCTCATATTTATAAAGAAATTGTTGAGTCACAAAGAAAAGGTTGACACTTGTTCATTTCTCTCTCTCTTTCAACAAGAAGCAAAAAAATTAGAACTCACACCACAAATTACATCAGAACTTCATGTGCACACACAACTACATGACTTGTACATCTTTCATGCAAATTAAGCTATTCCTAGAGTAATCTGTATATACACTGGGCTCATACCATACTACATAAGAATCCAACTACAGCCAAAAGAACCACCTAATGTATAAATAATCAGATTGTTCAAAGTACGGGTCTTACAGCAACCCAAGAACAAGCAAAGGCAATATAATAAAATAACTCCGGAATCTCAATCACACTTAGAGTTAACCGGGCAATAATATTTGGTTGTTTTCCACTAAGAATGTTAGCAAAATGAAAAGGAAGACTATACCTAAAGAAAATATTTCCCGAATCTGTCAAAACGTCCCACATGTACTCTAACATTGAGTCCATCTCTCAGCTGCAACAAATATTGCCAAATAAGGTTATCTCAAGCAATTTTGTATGGTAGTCAAGTAGTGATTCCCTTCTAAGAAGGAAAAGCAACACTGCATTACTACACAGAAAACCAAACTATGAAGCCATTTACACCAATTTGTAAAATGAGTATGCTACAAACATTCAATTATTAGACCCTGGGTAACACCTGATTCTTAGAAGTAGCTCC
Organism: Rhododendron ovatum; assembly: GCA_019656835.1. Lineage (NCBI taxonomy): Eukaryota > Viridiplantae > Streptophyta > Magnoliopsida > Ericales > Ericaceae > Rhododendron > Rhododendron ovatum. Next base: position 48,180,411 of record CM033792.1, on the reverse strand, counting down.
AACGTTAGCATAAATATCAAAAGGGAGTCCTCATGCTGATTATGGCCAAATAATCAGCAAGCACTTTCTGACCTAGAGGAGCAAGAAGATGATAAAAGTTGGAAACACCATATTCATATGTTGGATGCTTTTCAATAGTCTATTGAACAAATGGAGATTCAATTGCCATAGTGCTGCAGATAAGAACTTGAATTAATAATCTAAACCAATACAAAACAAAACCAGATAAGATTACAAAACATAGCATATAAATTACCAACCAATTGAGTAAAATCAGTCCATCAATATACACACAAGAGCAAATTTTTGTCAAAGCTAGGATGAATATAATCCAATTTTTGTCCATCAATATGTACTACTATTTCTAATTTTAACGTACCCCGACAATCTTCTCCCACTATGACAAATTTTCACTAGCGTAACTGCAATGCTATTTTAACTGTATTTGATTATGTTACAAATACAAGTTTGACACATGCAAAATAAAGCATTTATCCCCTCAGAACTTAACAAACGGGACACGATGACTTTCGTAGCCGTTCTGACCTTTGGACCCGTTTGGTAGAAAATAGCATTATGTGCTGCTTTTTTAGGGGAACAGTGAGGAAAAACCCGGCAATATAATAGTGGTTGGCCTTCTCAGCAGTTCAATACCATCATGTTAGTCATTAGCTTGAAAGTATATACAAGCAAAGTTACCTTGAGCAAATAGTAGCGCAGACGTAATACCTAATGGCCAATTTTCTGGTCTCTTCAAATGTTCAGATTTTTAGCATTTTGCAGCAGACAAGTTAGCAACAACTAATCTGCATCAGTATTTAACAAAATATTTGTTTGAATAGCAACTGGCTACATAAAAGATTCTGAAAACCAGTCTGATTTTGTAAGAGGTGAAGGACATATAGGCCATTGCCCCACATGATAGCCCTCATGAAGAAAATTGATCCTATTAAGTTAAATATTGCAGACAGGTAACATATTTGGCAAAGAAGAGTGAAGGTATGATTATTAGGATCTTGCAAGGGAATCAAATAGTGGACGCAGTATATGAACCAATTCTTTCCTCGCAGAGTTATGTTTCTATATAAAATACATCAAAACTATGTCTAACCAACAATGACTTGTACTAATAAACTTTTTAAGATAAAAAAAACATGCTTAACACAAACTTGCCATATATGACGAAGGTCTTGAACCGATAAAACTTTTGAAACTTAAGAAGTGGGTACCTTGGGCAGGATGTCCTGTAGAGAATGATGATCATAATTAAGAGAGCCCAAATTTGACCTGCACATAGGGAAAATGTTGCCATTATTCTTAAAATTCCACACATAATATTAATGAGAATGTTAGAATATGTCAACTGAAATAAGAAATACGAGAACAACATAAGGTAGCTGATCAAAAAAGTACTACAACATAAGGTAATACCTGTCATTTAGAAGAAGTAAAGAACCAATTTACTAAACAGAAATCTCAAAATTGCTCAAATAGAAGTCTCACCCTCCAAATTGGAGTATGGGAAAAATATAAATAAACAAACCCAAATAGAAGTCTCAATATTGCTCAACTCACGAGCATGAGAAATAGGAAAAGCAACTGTTAAGGAATTTGCAATAGCCAGAGTCCCAGCAAATGGAAATTACGGCCATCGCTGCTGCCATAAGCACATTCCAATTGTTAACAGTGATTTTCCTTTGAAATGGACTAGGCTTATTGCACATGTCTACCGCACGTGGGTGGGGCCCACTTTGGTCCCACAAATATACAAACAAAAATACTCGTAAATTTTAAAATAATTTTTCATGGAGCTCTAAAAAAAATCAACTCCAACGGATATCAATAAGTATTTTTTCTGGATTCGTAGGGTGAAACTGCTCAGTTTCACTCTTAAGAATTGAAAAAAAAATACTCACTGATATCCATTGGAGCTAATTTTTTATAGGGACTCATGAAAAATTATTTTAAAACTTTTTGAATATTTTTACGTATTTCTAAGAGACCCGGAATAGGCACCACACATGCGGTGACTACATTCTAATTGTCTACCATTTACATGCCTATAAATACAACCACTTGAGTTAGCAGCTAGGTTCATAGGGTATCGGTTTGCCTTCTCTCCTCCATTATATCCTTTGGCTATACCATTTCTATGCTCTAAACTCAAAAACTGATCATCAGAAATGTTGTTCTTGCTTCTTCTTCTTGTATTTCCTTCTCCGACTCTCTGTAGAGTCCGCCACCTCACCTCCTCCCCACCCACACTCTTCTCACCATTGGACACCATGTTCTTGCCACCACCCACTCTCACTTCACCACTAGACACTCCTTCCATACCACCACCACAGCCTTTGTTGCCGCCGTTTCCAGACGTGCCGGTGACCAATACTTGTCCATACCAACAAGGGTCGTGGGGTGGTGTGGTTGGTGTGTTATTTTGAAAAATGTGTCACAAGCACGGCAATAGCACGGAAAAAGCACGGGCACGGAAAAAGTAAATAGTAAAAGCATAGGACAAAAAAAACATGAAAAAAGTACAGTAAGGGCACGAAAAACCTCTTTGGTTAATATATCGATCTCTACCGTGGAAACCTAGTTCTAATTAGTAAAATTATATTTCTAATTAGTAAACTTCCATGTAATTAACATTCTATTCCAAATATATAGGGGAATTAAGCTCTTCATTACAACCACTTTCTTATAAGTACTCTATTTCCATGTATTAACATAAAGAAATCTCCCAAACCAGACGACCATGGCCAACTCATATATTTTTGTAAACACTAAGAAGATTTTTCCCTGCCATATACGTCTGCGAACCTGTACTTTTAAAATTCTAATGTCCTGTGTCCCCCGCAATGTTTGTGTACCTATTTTTTTAAAATTTTTGAATCTTGTGTCCGTGCTATATACATAGACAAAAGCGAGAATTAGTACCCAGTGTCGCTTGCTATGACACTCTTTATGGCCCTTCCTAGCCGGTTAATATCCATTTGATATAGCAACCACATGAAATGCTTCAGGAAATTCTCTTCTAATCAAAATTTGCCTCTTAAAATGAGGTCCTTTGGAACAGAGATTTTTAGAACATCAAAGATATATTTAGAAAGTCTTGAAAATCACAATAGAGAAAACACCTTGAATCCTAAGCACATTCAATTTTCCTATGAAATGGATAAGCACATTCCAATTGTTAACAGTGATCGATTTTCCTTTGAAATGGACTAGGCTTATCACACATGTCTACCGCACACGGGTGGAGCCCACTCTGGTCCCACAAATATACAAACAAAAATACCTGTAAATTTTAAAATAATTTTTGATAGAGCTCTATAAAAAATCAGCTCAAACGGAAATCAGTACGTATTTTTTCTGGATTCGTAGGATGAAACAGCTTAGTTTCGTCCTTATGAATCGAAAAAAAAAATACTCACTGATATCTATTGGAGCTGATTTTTTACAAGAACCCATGAAAAATTATTTTAAAACTTTTTGGATAGTTTAACGTATTTCTGAGAGACCCGGAATGGGCCCCACACGCGCAGTAGACATGTGCAGTGACTACATTCTGATTGACTACCATTTACATGCCCGTGCTTTTTCCGTGCCATTGCCTGCTTGTGACACGTTTTTCAAAATAACACACCAACCATACCACCACCACAACCCTTGTTGCCGCCATTTTCTGACATGCCGGTGATCGCTTGTTTTCCACCACCCCCATTCCTCAGTGTTGTTGTAGTGTACCGGTTGCTCCGCCACTGCTGGGGGACTCATCGTGGATCATAATTGTATCGGCGTGATCATTTATGGGGCGATCTACGTTGTGTATTTGGCTTTTTGCCGTCGTCAGCCTGATCCACCACCTTGTCATTCTCCAGGTTATAGAGGCCTACCGTCCCACCGTCACTCCTTATCTGCCTCGAAGCCTACACACCGGACCAATTACCTCCGCGGACACCACCGCGTTACCCCTTCGACATTGGTACTGATCCTGGTTTGGGAGATTTCATCCTCGACGATCCCTTTGGCTCTGCATTTTGATTAGGTAATGAAAAAGTCATCTATTTTTCAAGTTAACAATGAACTTAATTAATTTGTAGTTTCTTTGACTTTGGGTTTTGTTTTTCTTTTCCCATACGAGTTGGTCGTCTGGTAGTTAGAAGGAGAGAGGGAGAGAGATGCATGTAGGATTTGGCCATGGTCGTCTGGTTTGAAAGAAAGATTTCTTTATGTTAATACATGGAAGCAGAGTACTTATAAGAAAGTATATATTTGGAATGAAATGTTAATTACATGGAAGTTTACTAATTAGAAAAATAATTTTACTAATTAGAATCAGGTTTTCCACAGTAAAGATATATTAACCAAGGAGGTTTTTCGTGGTATTGCCGTACTTTTTTAGTGTACGTGCTTTTTTTTTTGTACCCGTGCTTTTTCTGTGCCTATGCTTTTTCCTTGCCATTGCCGTGCTTGTGACACTTTTTTCAAAATAATACACCAACCATACCACAACCACAACCCTTATTGCATGTTGTCATTTACGGACATGCCGGTGACTGCTTCTTTTCCACTACCTCCATTCCTCAGTGTTGTTATTGTGTACTGGTTGCTCCGCCACTGCCGAGGGAGTACTCACCGTCGATGCTACATCGCCTATTCGTGAGTACCTTCGGTCGTATTTGCATTGGCGTGATCATTTCTAGGGTGATCTATGTGGTGTATTTGATTTTTTCCGATGTCGGCATGATCCACCGCCTCGTCGTTCCCCAGGTAACGGAGCGTTAAGTCCATACATTCTAGCTTGGTTGGTTAGATTCCCAAATTGATCGAGGGTCGCTAGACTTGCTACGCTAGTTCAATCTAGCCCATCCTAAGCAGAAAAAAAAAAAAAAAAAACTTCATGGTTGTTCTAAGATGCTCCCAGAGTTGCAGACTCTTTATGTACACGAAATTGTAATCCCCATTCCTGTCGTATTAGAAATTACCAATTTTAACTTCATTTCTTTGCTTACAAATCGAAATATGTGTTTTGGCTTAATAAAGCAATTTTAACATTAGAAGGATTTTTTTTATTTATTCAAAAAAAAATCCCCCTTTGTTTGTATTGCATCAATTTTCTTTGAATTATTTGTTCGTCTTCAACTTTCAAGCGTTATCTAAAAAGTAAAAAAAATTTATGATCAAATCTTAAAAAATTTCACTGAAGACAAATAATTCAAAACCAAATAGAATTTTTGGATTATTTTTCTCTTTTAAGTTTGCTTCATTTTTTTTCTTTGGTATTATTCGCAAAAAAATTGACACAAAACTAACTAAGGTGAATTTTTTTTTATGAAGTCAAAAAAAAAATTATCCTTTAGAATTATTATCAGGTGTTTTGGCTTAACACTTTTTTAAAATAATTTTTGTCTCTTCATTTAAAAAAACTGTTTTAAGAGGTACGTGGTCTTCAAAATTAACTAGAGTTAAAAACTGCGTATAAAAGAAAACTGGAGTTAAAAACTAAATTACAGGTCCAAGTATAAGTTTTTAAAGTCATCCAAGGTGTTGGTTTTAGGAGGACGCTGATGTGTCTTCCGTGGACAGGATATCCAGAAACGCCAGTTTGTTCGGTTGTCCGTAGTAACATTTTAGAGATTGACTTATTCACGGAGGAGCCGTGAATAAGCCATTGTAGGAGCCGAACGATTTCAGCCGTCTGTGCCGGCATTAGATGGTTCGGATTTAAATGAAACTTTTCGAGAAAAAATCTTCGAAAAAGTTTCATTTGAATCTGGACTGTCCAATGCCGAAATGGACTGCTGCGATACACCTCTGTAAACTCTATTCACGGAAATAGCTGTAGTAAAGTTTTCGTCAACATTTTCTCCTCTCACTAGAGAAATGATGTCAGTCTATTGAAGGTGAAGAGAGGGTGACCGTTGGATCCACTTAGTCCCGACCCATATTGTGAACTCCCTTCTTGGAGTGTCTCACCTCAGTCACATAATACTCCGGTAGGACTCGTCGTTCCCGTAAATCTTCACTCTACGCTTACGTTTTCAATTTTCTTTCTTACAAATTTTAGTACTTTTGAATGTTTTTAAAAGATTCTCTTATATTCGCCCACGCACAAACAAATTATGTAACTTAAAGATCTGACACCCTCTTTCCTTGGATCCTTGCACTATGGATGTAACCCGATTAATTTTTTCCTTTTGGCGTGTTACCAAAATCGAAAAGAGGGAATTTTTTTTTGTAAAGATGGACTTTATAAGAGATAATCATGTAAGACTTCCTTTTATTATATTTGCCGTGCTTTGAAACACTTCATGATAGTAAATGTCACTTTACACGCAACTCCAATAATTTTTGTTCTGGAGTTTCGATTTCACCGTCCATTAGCGATGAGTCTGATTAAGTGCAACATGTGAATTGTTTTGAAACTTATCGCATCTTTTCGGCAAATTGCAAACTTTTTCTCAAAACCTTTTGTCATCGAACTTGGTGGAAAACATGTTCTAGACAAATATCTGTTCATATCAATTTAACGGGCATGATGGGAGTCCATTTAAGTCTCTTTTTTTTTAAACGAAATTGACTGAAAATCTTACTCAGTGATTTAAGAGCGAAATAAATTTCAAGATTTTTTCACTAGAAAGCAAGCCGAGTAATAAAACTAAAATGAAAAAAAGATTAATTGATATTGTAACATATTTCTTAATTTCCACCAAACATTCTTTCACACTCTCTTTTTTTAAGCGTCCTTGAAGGTTGAAAATGTATGCATGCTTGTATGACCATGAAAAATAATTTTGAATATGCGAGATTATATAAATTGCTCTCTACAGTCCAATTTTAAATTGTAGAAAAGCAGAACTAGCATTGAATGTGTAAAAAAAATATGAAGTATGTGAAGCCGTGAAGGTACATAAAAAAAAAAGTATAATGTCATCATACTATAAAGATTGTGTAATTTTTTCTTATATTTTTAGCTTCTGGACAACTTTAGACCCTTTTACGTTTGCATGATTTTTTATTTTCTTTTCACGTGAATTTAATGTCGTCATACTATATAAGATGTTATATATATGAAATGATTGTAATTATATATTTCAAGAATAGAAGGAAGAGTACAACTATAACCCAGAGAAGAGGGAATTTTTCAAAATACCCCGAATTTTGATCTCCATGTCTAATATACACTCAAACTTTTAATTAATTTTAATTTAACATCTTAGCTATTGAGGCATTACTCAATTAGGTTGTCACCATTTAAATTCGTCAAATTATTAACAAAAAAATTGCTGACCTGTGTTATTATTTCGTTATATGATGACTTGGATTCTCACATGACCTAAAATTACATGGTCACCGTCGAAATCCGTCAAGTTTTTGTTTAAACCCCAATCCAAGCTTTTATCCATAACCCAAATATAAAAACTCCAAACCTATTCTTCCGTCTTTCCGTTTTCAATTCCACAATCATATCACTCTCTCCCAACACACCGAAACCCAACTAACCTCCTCCAAATGCTCTAGCATCACATTAACTATTTCTAAATTGAACTCTTTTCAACCTCTGTGATTAATTGTACTAATCCAAATTGACTAAAGAGAGAAGACATAAAACAAAAATCAAAACTCAGGTCAACAATTTCCCTTTGCAATTTGACGGGGACCTAATTGAATGACTCCTCAATAATTTTAGATGTCTATTTAAAATTTGCTAAAACATGGATGTTTATTAGATATTGAGATCAAAGTTTGGGAGTATTTTGAAATTTTCCCAAGTATGAACGCACAGGATTGACTTTTAAAATACACCCAGAGACCAAAAACGCGGTTTCGATGTTAAAGAATTCAAAATGTCCTCACCCAACACAGATGTGATACAAATCACCATCACAGACACAGTCCCTCGTTGCTATCAGATCTGTATCCCAGTTTTGCAAGCGATCTTCCTTTTCCTTCAAGCTTCAGACCGCTGCGTCTACATGTTCTTGGCTGAAATTCGAGGAACCCATTTTACAAAACCATTCTATCTTTTCCATTTAGATGTTTAATTACTGGGTTTGTAAATAAGCAAAACACAAGTTGGTTTTTTTTGCTTAATCTGGAAAGATAATTAGGTTTGGGTAGCTGGGTTAGTTTTTCCAAGAATGGAAGGTTCAAAAGGCAGGAGAGTGGAGAAGAGAGTGTATGAAGAAAGTTTGGAAGATCAAGATGGTGGGAAGCCAAATTTGAAGAAGCCCAAAGTGCCCGGTTTGGCTAGGTATTTTTTGCAAATTACTCATATACAAACTTTTACTCCACATTTTCTTGTTTCTGTTGGTGGGTGTACTGAGAATGTTTGATTTTTGATTTTGTTGGAATTTATGGTGCTAAAAGTTTGATATTTGCTGCATAAGAGAAAATGAAGCATGTGTGTAGGTTTACATTGATGCATTGATGTATGTATTAGGTTATAGAATAACCTGTTATTGCTGTGGCGACACTGAGAGAAACCATTTGTTTTGATTGGAGAACAGAATTATAAAGGAGTGCCAAACGAATTTTAGTTGCCATCATGGATTCAGAAATCCAGATTGTCGGTCACGGTTATCATGTTATTCAGATTTAGGAGTGACAGGGATTTTAGGAGTTTGGTTCTGTTCAAGGAGTATCCCACCTGGTACCAATTGTTGTGTTGGCTCAGTCCACACAAGGCTTTGCCCCAGCTTTGATCGGGGCCTCACTAGTTGACGGTGTCGCTTCATTCGGCGGGATACCGAGTTATCAAATTAGTTGTTGCAAATGAGTCAACATGGAAAACTAGTAGGCTTGGAAACAAGAAAGAGTGAGTGGAGAATACCATGGAGTTAAAGCACATTATATGTTGTGTATCGGAGATGGTGGTGAAGTCTTGAGATTCTGTTAAACAATTAGGTATCTATACCTTACCGCCTTAATTTCGTGTAATAGCTTAATCACTCAATATTGATGCAACGAAAGAAGATTGCTAAGAGTCTAAGCCAATACAAACTAGGGGCCAAGATCTTGAGAAACATTAACAATAGCCTTGTAGTGTGGAGGGATAACCTGATTGCTCTAGGTGTTCATGCCTTAGGAACGAAAGTAAACAAAATGACAGGAGACATTTTCAAGATGATTAACAGTACTTCTGCTTTGGATCTTTAGATGGCAACTGTGGGTTGAATTTGGTGTCTATTCAATTTTTGTTTTAACATGGAATCCTAGCAACACTAAATGTTAATGTCTATTTGATATTAGTTTCTATCATTCAACATCTCTATCAAATAGCACCCATTGAGAATCAACCTTTTCTTTATTAGACGACGGTTAAGTTACAAAACGAGCAGGTTTTGACTAAGTTACGATGGTTGGAACATTGCACGAGGAACAATTCCATGAATAGGTTCTCATTTTGTATTGCAAACCTCGTTTTAATATTTAGCAGTACGAAGTCTGTGCTCAAGTTACCCTTACAACATGCTGACTGCGTATGTCTGATCTCAAGATAGTATTTCTAATCTGTAATCTGCCATGGACTATGCATCTTCGCCAACTGACTGAAATAGTTTCAAGTGTTTGGGGCTTTCCATAAGCTCCAAACTGCTTAAAACTTTTTCTAGTGATAAAGCGTTGAACTCACAAAAATTGTTTCTCAGTAATACATTTGATCTGTCTACTGCTCCATTTAAATGAATGACATCAGTTATTTGGGTCTTCCTAATTTATCTTGGTTCAAATTGTCCTACAGTGTGATTGTGGAGGCTTTGAAGGTGGATAGTTTGCAAAGACTTTGCTCATCATTGGAGCCACTTTTCCGCAGAATTGTGAGTCGTCTTAAATATTTACTTTTTAGCATGAATTTTTGCTGGATTAGATTAAATTATGATTAGTGTCTTATTGGATGTGTTTACCAATAAGAGATGAAATTCAATGTCATGACACTACATGATGGCTTTCACTTTGCCTTTTAGATGTGCTGAAGTACCTTAACTGCATTGTTGCCATCCATTCTGATACACTAGGCATGTCGCATGTGAAACTTTCTTAAATTTCTTCTCACAAATCATCTTATAATTCTGACCAGTCCAATGATACTTCTGCTACACACAATTTTTGTTTTTACCAGGTAGATTTAAGAAGATTGTAAATACATTATATCCGAATGATTTCTGATTTTTTCTTTATCATGGGAGTATATCCCATTACTGTTAACATTGGACTAATTTTATTGGAAAAACAGGTAAGTGAAGAAGTGGAGCGTGCTTTGACAAAATTAGGCCATGCTAAACTAGCTGGAAGGTGTGTTTGTGTATTTAAGGCCTGCTTTAGCGTTCTTTTTTGTTATTTATGATGACCTAAATGTGAGATTGTATGCTTTGTACGTAAGGACCTCATGGTCTCAAACAGAATTGACAATTTTTATGCCTAAAGGTTTTTACGTAATTGTCTACGTTTTAATCTTGACCCTTTAAATCTTCTGGTTGGGAAGTAATTGAGCACATTTTCTCTGATAGGTCCTCACCACCAAGAATACAAGGCCCAGAAGGAAAAAACTTGCAGCTTCACTTTAAAACAAGGATGCCACCTCACCTCTTCACAGGCGGAAGGGTTGAGGGAGAGCAAGGAGCAGCAGTCCATGTTGTCCTTATAGATGCAGTTACCGGAAATGTAGTACAAATTGGACCGGAATCAGCAGCCAAACTGAATGTTGTGGTGCTTGAAGGTGACTTCAATGAGGAAATTGGCGAAGATTGGACGAAAGATGACTTTGAAAACCATGAAGTAAAGGAGCGTGAGGGGAAAAGGCCACTTCTGACTGGGGATTTACAGGTAATTCTCAAGGAAGGTGTGGGCACTCTGGGAGATATGACTTTCACTGACAATTCGAGCTGGACAAGGAGCAGAAAGTTTAGGCTTGGTGTGAAGGTTGCTACTGGATATTTTGAGGAGGCTCGTGTTCGTGAGGCTAAAACCGAGGCTTTTGCAGTTAAAGATCATAGGGGTGAATGTGAGTTATTTCAGCATTAGTTACTTCCTTATGTGGAAAAGAGAAAAAGTTAAATCATGATGATCTGTTGTTTCATTTTGCGATGACAATTGACAAATAAAGCATGGCTGTCGAAACCAGTTTTGAGGTAAAGACCAATCAATGTCCTTGCCTTTTACTCGGATCCAAAGTTTCCGGTAGTCTGTCATTGCAAGATGTAGTAACGCACTACCATGCTAGAATGCACGTGCTTGTTCCATGCTTTGGTGGTCTTTTAAATGGAACTAATTATTCTTTGATCAGTTTGTTTTGGATACATAAAGCAAGAGCATTGAGATTCTGTATTTCTGTTAGAATGATTGTGCCATGGGTGCAATGCCAGTATTGTTGAGATACTTTCTGACGATTGGTAAAGTTTCCAATATAATGCAGGAGATATGTTCTTATTTAATGCAAAAGCACAACATGTTATTGCAAAAGTCCCTCAGTCTCCTCTCTTTATTGGTCAAACTAAGTCAGGTTGTTTCCACCTTAGTTTGTAGAATATGAGGGCCCTTGATAGCCTCGTAATTCAAATGATTGTAGAAGATTTACCTGCTTCAGTTGTACAATAACTCTTTTTGGGTGTTTGGACCCATGTTAGCTCCAAATCTTCGAATGGAAATTCATGTGGCACGAGTAGAGGAAGATCTACAAAGCACCTATTGTTCCTCATATGTTCTGCTGTTTTCAAATGAACGATTGTATAAGAACACTTCAAATTGGCATTGTTTCCTGATCCATCTTGGATTGATACAAATCCTTTAGGAAGCATGTGATTGTCAGTTAATCGCATTGTGGTAGTTTGTGAGGAGTCAAGCTTGAGATGTCCTGCTTTTAAGCCTTTTGCCTCGGCCATTCTTGTTACCGTTGATGTTATTTCTCTTTAGCGTGCACTTGTGTAAGGAGTTGTGTTTAAGAACCATGAATCATGATATTCCTGGTTTAAGGGTGGCATGTTTCACTTTAAGTGACACCCAGCCAAAAAAACTCTTGACGTAGTAAAATAGGCAGAAGGGACTCGAATGGCTTAACATTACTTGTTAAAGAATTTAGTTACTAAAGTTCCTTTTGTGATCAATTGTGTTATGTTACTGTGGCTTTTAAGTTGGTGAACTGTTTTTTTGTATTGTAGTGTACAAGAAACATTACCCGCCTGCTTTGCAAGATGAAGTTTGGAGATTGGATAGAATAGCAAAGGATGGAGCGCTGCACAAAAAGTTGATAAAGGCTGATATCATAACTGTTGAAAATTTCCTCAGGGTTCTTGTTAGGGATCCACAGAGGCTGAGAAATGTAAGGGTTTCAATTTTATCTCGTTTCCTTCCTTTTCAATGTTCCCTTTACCTTTGGTGTTGAATTAGGTATTGTTCTTACACCTCTCTCTCTCTCTCTCTCTCTCTCTCTCTCTCTCTCTCTCTCTCTCTCTCTCTCCGATGAACATATTGTAGATTCTTGGAAGTGGAATGTCCAATAGGATGTGGGAAAATACTGTGGAACATGCGAAGACGTGCGTTTTGGGCGAGAAGCTGTATGTATACTATTCAGATGGAACAAATAGCATGGGCGCTGTCTTCAATGATATCTATGAGCTTAGAGGCCTTATTGCAAATGGACAGTTCTTCCCTCTGGACTCGCTTACGCACAATCAAAAGGTCTGAGGTTTTTATTTTCATTACATCTGAAATACCTTATACCTTAATCCACCACGGGATTTAGCTGATTAAACTTGTTAGTCTCTAAAATACACATTTCAACTTTCAATAAGATGCTAGCTTTTTTCCGTTGACTGTCACATATGTTGGATTTGAGAGGAAGTTCTGCAAAGCAGAAATTTCTATCTGTAGCAAATGGTGTGAAGTTAATTCTCCCCGGGATGGATCAATCTTAATATATGAATGGGGTCTCTAGGCCTGCTGTTTGATGCCTTCCGGCTTTGTTTTGGGGGCATGGTTGCACTCCTACACAGCATAGCATCCCTTGAGTTTCTCAATTTTTGGAGGTATAAGCGGGCACTATTTCAGTGATAAAACGTTTTGAGAACAGTTGCTTTGTGCATATATTGCCAAAGGTTAAGTCCTCAATCCTCCCTGTCCAGACCCCCATTGATTAGGATTGGATTGGTACAATTATTGTTGTCATGTGATTCCTGCTCTCATGGTTACCTGGATTGGTTTTAGAAAGTCCTCACTGCCATCTTTTATATGAATACAATCACTTCTCTTTGCATAGGGGAGATAACCTTGCTCGGATGCCTTGGGCAGAGGTGGACCAACTACTTCCATCTGCTCTCTGCATGTAGTAGAACTATTATATGGACTTAACCACTGAAATGATTTCAAGTTCATTCACAAGAAAGAAAATGATTTCAAATTATGTCAACACTTGATCCAGATTTTATGACTTGTTATCCACACTAGTTCGAGTGGTATGGGAACTAGGCTTTTGTTCCTAGTCTTATTATGGGAAATCCATAAACATGATAAAGATTATTGACTCGTTAACTTTACATAAAAATATGGCCCAACTCTTTTGGGTTCTGTTTACAGGTTTCAGTTGATTCACTGGTGAAAACAGCATACGAGAATTGGAACCAAGTTATTGAATACGATGGCCAAGTTCTAAACTCTCTATCAATTAGAAACTATGGAACAAGAGCCTCATCTGAGACTACATCAGACCAGAATCCCGTCACAACTACACAGAACAAGCAGCTACACATCTCCTCCGAAACAATCCCACAATGCCAAATGAAAAACCATCTCCCTTCAAACTCTCAGTTGAGTGAATTCCCATTCATGAGGTCTGATTCAATGGCAGGAATGGCTTCATTGGATTATGGATCGGTTGGAATGTCAGAATTCGGCGATTCTTTTTTCCCACGAGAATTGTCAAGGCCAAGGGACGGGCAGGGACTTCAGGACTTCTCCGAGGAAATCCGATTGAGAAGTTTGGAAATGTTGGATGGTGACGATATGCAGAGACTTCTTAAGACATTCAGCACGGGGGTTGGTGTTGGAACGGGGTCCGCATTTGGCCATTCCATTGAGGGTGGTTATTCTTACAATGGTCTGAGTGAGCATCAGTTGGATCAGACATATGGGCAGGAGCGTGGACGAAGTTCAGGAAGGGCTGTTGTGGGGTGGCTCAAGTTAAAAGCTGCTTTGAGATGGGGGATATTCGTGAGGAAGAGAGCTGCAGAGAGAAGAGCTCAGCTCGTTGAGCTTGACTAAATCAACCGTAAAGTTCATTCTGATCTCATGGCTTGTGTCTGAGGGATGTTTTTATGTATTCCCAAACTCTATCTCGTATGTTTGGCAGTGGAGATTCTGGAGAAGCCTTGGGAAAGGAAAAGGAAGTTCATAGCATCGCAAATTTTCCTTTCCTTTCCTCTGTCTTCTCATTGTTGACAATGGCATGACCAAGAAACTAAGAAAAGGTGTGCATTGGTGGTACTATTGTATGTATGAGGTTGAATCGACCGTTCTGTTTACTATACGTACTATTAAATCGCGGTACAATTGGTATTAAATCGACCGTTCTGCTTATTGCACGTATGTATGTGTGCATTTTGAATCAATCTGCTTATTTAGTTTCTGATTACCATTTCCAACCGTTAATGAATTTTTTTAATTTAATTTTATTTAATTTTATTTTTGAGGTCGTTCATGTAGAGTGTATGAGTAGTGTGGGGTTTCAATATATGTTCTCTATCCACTGGAGCAGATCTTGGAAGCATACACTGATGAAATGATCCAAATCCTAGTAAATGCTCATAATCTTCCTTTGAACTACTTCTATGTAGTGATTTATGTTTGAATAATTAGGTAAAGGTCTTTCATGTTGTGCGGAAGCTGAATAAACAGATGGTGATTATGAATATTGAATCGAAGAAAAATAGATGTGTGAAGCAAACCAAACTAATCAAACCAAACGTGAGAATGAGAGAAATCAAACAAAAGGAGAGCGACAAACACAGATATACGTGGTTCGGTCTTACTTTGGGATGTAGGCCTAGTCCACGGGCAGTCGATCGATGGCTTCACTAATCAAATACGAATGCTCAAAGAGCTACAAAGAAGAAATCTGCAGAACTCTCCTACAAAAAAACAAAACAAGGAGGCAACTCTCTCAAACCCTAATCAAATACCTAATATTTTCTCTCACACCAATAAAGAGGCATAACAAGTGTATTTATACCCAAAGATAAGTTGCCTAACAAGTCCTAACCATATTAGGCTTTGAAGCCCCCAAAAAAACCCTAAAAACGAACTCCAAACGCGCAGATCCGTGTGCCCGCTGGTCCAGACCAAGTGTACGGTGGTCTGGACCAAAAAATCAGAGAGCGACGATCAAATCTGGAACAATTGGTCGAAGTTCGTCCAGACGAAGTGGTCCGGACTAGACCACGGGCCAAAATAACAGATTGCTCCAGAAACGCATAACAAGCACTGGTCCGGACTAACCAAGCTGTGAACTCCAAAATGGAGCCGAAATTCAACAACTCTCCACCTCGGCGAGATATCCAAACCCAAATACCAAGTGAAGCCAAAACCAAAAAACAAATCGAACTGCCACAAACCAAACTCTCTCCAAAAGCTCGAACCAAAAAAAGTCAAAGAGAGGACGAATCAAATCCAAGGAAGCAACCAAGTCCTTAACGAACAAACCAAACCGATCACCAAACTGCAGATGAACCCAAAACAAACCAAGCATCAAAACAACCTCAAACTAATTTCTAAAGCTTCGAGCAATCTTCAGAACTAAAAACAATGTTGCAACAACTCTAAAATTCCAAGTTCCGATAGCCAAATTCAAATCCATAACCAAACCAAAGAATCTAACCAAACCAAGAGCCAACCCTAAGACGCAAAAGAACCAAACCGTCTCCAAGGTTGCCTCAAACCCACGCCCTAAGGCGCGTGCACCCCAAAGGGCGCTCAAACGAGTGGAAGGCGGATTAAGTCCAAAAAATCTTTGAACTTAACCCCATAGACCATGGTCTTCAAATCTGCAGTACCAAATACCAAATACCAATGTTCTAATTCGCCGTTGAAACCCAAGTTAGTCTTCGGATGATCTATCTCCACCAGCAAAAAATACCCAAACAAATTCCCAAAACCAAATTCCGAAATATAGATCCAATAGCAGCGAGAATGAAAATAGACTAACAAACCAGATTGATACGTACCTTCATGAGAATCAACATTTACCAAAACAGACCCTGAAACAAAGTCAAGTGCTCCAATGAAGCGGTCGATTGCCATGCCGAACTTGACTCCAAGTTGCTTCTCCAAAACACAATGCTCCCCAAAACGAACCCCATATTGCTTCCCCAAATCATCAAAGCATTCGTGTACTAAAACGGTAGTATCCAGAACAGATTCCCCAATATCCAAAGCGCCAGTGGCTGCTCCACCCAACACTGTACTCCCTTCAAGAAAATACAGATTATTGCGCCTAACGCCCTCCATCACAACCAGATTGCCAAATGAAACCTTTAGAGTTCCGTTCTTCAAAGTGATCACCGAACCTGCGGACTCTAAGGCACCCAGAGAGATGAGATTATATTTCACGCTCGGTACATACCGAACGTTATCCAATGTCCAAATGAATCCATCATGCATAACCAAGCTGATCGTACCTATCCCCAAAGTCTTGCAAGCATGGCCATTACCCACAAGAATATCACCGCCATCTAACTCTTTCAAGCTAGAGAACCAATCCCTATTGGGACACACATGACAGCCACAACCAGAATCCAAAATCCACTTCGACTCTATCGAGTGGCTAACAGGCATGAGACTCACCAAAGCTTTCAAATCATCATCCTCGTCAGAAGCATAATTGGAATTGGAGTCCTTCTTCTTCCTTAAGACAGGACAATCCCTTTTCCAATGACTTTTGTTGTGACAGTAAGCACACTCGTTTTTTGCAATACATGTTGTATTCGCAAAAGAGGGAACTTTACTCGATTGGGGCCGAGTCTTATTCCCTACAACCAAACCCTGACTGAATGTGTCCTGATGGGTCTGCTTATCTCTTAAACGATACTCATTATTAACTAGAGAATTCGACACTTCTTCAAAACGAATTTCTTCCTTACCATATAACAAAGTAGTAACAAGGTGATCATACGTAGTAGGAAGAGAATTCAACAAAATCAAAGCCTTATCCTCGTCGAGAATATTGGCATCCAAATTCTGAAGATCAGCAAGTATTTTATTAAAATCAGACAAGTGCTCGTTCATAGAACTACCTGCACAGAACTAGAAATGGAAGAGCTTCTTCTTCAAGTAGAGGCGATTCTCTACGCTCTTGGTCATGAACTTATCCTCGAGCTTCTTCCAAAGATCCTTTGCCTTCATTTCCTGCATAACAAAATACTTTTGATCTTTTGCGAGACATAGCCGAATGGAACCACAAGCCTGACGATTAAACTTATCGCTCATGTCCTCCGGTTTGTCCTCCAAAGCAATATCCAACCCTTGTTGAACCAAAACATCCAGAACTTCACACTGCCACATACCAAAGTTGTTTGTCCCATCAAATTTTTCAACTTCAAATTTCGCATTCGAAACCAAAGACCTCACCGCGTAACCGGTGCCGGACCCGGTTGGTACCGATTTCTTAGACGACTCCTCAGACATCTTCAACCCAATTTTCCTAAATCACCAAAACAAAATATCCAAAAAATCAAGCGGAACAAATCGTAGCCTAGGTCGAAAACCCACGCTCTGATACCAGTTTCCTCTGACATCTTTAATCCAATTTTCCTAAATCACCAAAACAAAATATCCAAAAAATCAAGCGGAACAAATCGTAGCCTAGGTCGTACTGATCTCGATAAGCATTTCTTTAGGCTCATACACTCCTAATTGATGAAGATTGTGAGGGAAAAAAAAGTTAAGAATCAATGTTGGGAAAAGATTTTGGTTTGCCAGATTATTCGTTTTATTAGAAGCGGTAGGAGAATATATGTATCAAAATTACGTCAAACTCAAAACAAGTCCACAATCACTATAAATCCAATCTAGCTAATTTACATGGGATGCATTATAAGATGCCAATTCATGTTACATCTTAACCCTGCTTCTCCTCCACAGTCCAACGGTAGGGTACAGCTTGCCCACATCTGGATCTCTTCTCGATAATATTAGTTGTTTATATTATAAGGCACCGTTTGACAGTCTTGCCAACAATTCAAATTTATCGAATACCCGTAATCACTTGATCGAAACATTTTACTTTTACAAAAAAAATGGTTAGACCATTTATTTCATTTCATCCGATCAACTTAAATTTTTGCGTGAACTTTCCATTCTACCAGCCCTAGAATATGGCGCCTTGTATGATCGAGGAGGGATCTGGGTGTGGGCAAATGGGACTGCAAAGAAGCTCAGTCTTCCAAATGAAAAACAAAAGAAAATCCTTCAGATGTCAAGAACTTATTCGGTCATCGTTCCAACAAAATCTAGAACAAACATTAGCAATTGTAGGCATGGAATCAAACTTTGGTACAAGAGGGAAATCAAAAACCGTGCACTAAAAGAACAAGGAAAAGGAAAGGAACAGAAAGAAAACTACTAATTACACAATGTTACAGATTCCTCAGAGTAGTAAACTTTACTGCCGAGGCTCTCCCTCTTCTCTGAGATTCAACAGCTACAAGCGTCTTCCGAGCATTATCCGAATGTGTAAGCACCAAATCCAAATTCTCCATCCAATGATCCTTCTTGTTCCTGTATCATACAAACGAAATCCCGTATGAAATGCTCAGAAAGCAATTACGGAATCATGATGTTTAGAAAATACACTGGAGGAGATCATGTGCAGCATGGTAGTTGAAACATATGAATGGAAAACAAGTCATTTTATGGATGGCTATGGTAGCCTTCCTCAGACTCTATGTTTTATGCTCATTGAAACAACATTTTGAAAGTGTCATGGGGAAACAGAATATCTATAAGGTAATATGCTTACACAAGGAACCATTTATATACAATCATACCCGTTTGATCATTGCATTCATTATATCATCCAAGGACTCATAGCCGCCATGAACATGACCACCCAGTGACTTGGTTTGCTCCGAAGTGTAGTCGTCATTGGACCTCATCTTTGGGTCCATAAATGATTTCTCAATCCCAATGTGCTGCGCAAGAGTTGGAGCACTGCTATGTGATCGGCTGACCAATGCTGGATCAGTCTTTCTATGGAAGACTCCATTGGTTTGACCCATACTCTGGCTTAAGGGGGACACAACACCATTGGCAGGAACCACAGAGTTGTAAGGACTGAAAATCTGATTTGAGTCCCACCTCTTGACCGTTTCTTGGTTCATATTTCGAACACCATTACCAACAGATCCTGCTTGGAAATGAATCTCTCCTCTTGAATCCTCCATGGGTGCTGAAACAGAATTGGTAGAAGAAAAATCAAGTGGACCATTCTGAATATGTGCAGCCGTGGAAGAATTGTTGCTCCTCACGCTATTTGGAGTCAGCCGATCGTGATCGAAAGGTCCACTCAATGACAAAGAATTTGGCGAGTAGTTTGGCAGTTCAACTGTACTATGCCAGCTTTCATTAGAACCACCAACGGCAGTGTTAAAAGGTTCTGAAGTCAGTGAACCCACTTTGAAAGAAGGTTGACTACTAAATAGGCCCCCATCTTGCAGGTGTTGTCCATTTCCATGTACAGTGAAAGGACTGCTCGAAGCACCACCCGGTTGAAATGGGCCAAGCCCCAAGGATGTGGGAATCCCTTGAAATAAACTGGGGTTTTGGTTTGACGGCCAAACAACTGGCTGGAGCTTCCCAAGGGTGGTTAAGTTTTGGGCATGGCCAGGTTGGAATGGTGCAGAAGAAGAAAGGCTACGGAGGTTCACTCCAGCAGGGCTATTCAATCTACCTAGAATTCCACCTGTTTGATATGGTGATATGTTGGAATTTGAATATCGCCCAGGTCCAGCCCATGTGCGAAAATCTCCAAGCCCGCCCAGTGAACTCATGCGCATATAAGAAGCATCCTTACCCCCTAATGCAGCAACCATGTTTGCTTGCTGTGTGGCCTCTGAACTGATTCGTTTCAGGTAAAGCCTATATTTCTGCAACACAAGACAAAAGCGTAAGCATGTTGGCAACCGGTATGAAATTGTAGTCTGACTGTCAATAAGCACTAATCATTTTTTTCTATTCAGGAAGATCTGTTCTGTCTATGCTACTAAGCTTTAACTACGTCGTTCCTAACCGTTGGGTAAGCCAAGCTAATTTTGTTTTGCAATAAAAAGTTGTTTAGGTTGTTAGATCACCGATTTGTCTCAAAGCAATAAGTGGTCTGGAAATAGGCTGAACAATGTATACATATAGCCAGCACCCACGTGGAGATAGTAACATCCATACCTATAGAAAAGCATAATGCACACGGGGAACAAATAAAAAAAAAGAGCTGAACCCAAGATCTCCTGGGGCTTTGAATACCTTGTGAAGAAAGTTTTCCTCGACTAATTACATAGTTGAAACAAGATAAATAAAGTGCAATATATTATAAATCCCATAGACTAGCGTTCCCTTACAGTGGATGTAAAATACCCAATACATCTCAGACAGGTGTTTCTGTTGCATGGGTGATGGGTTCACAACTTTTTCATGCACACTTCAAGCCTAGACTATTTCCTCGGATTAGAGTTTCAGGGAGGTCTGACACAGTGACATGTTGAGATATATGTAGGGAGCCGATGAATTACAGCAGCTGAATGGTTGTATGGAGTCTTTTCCATTACGTGAGCTAATCAGTTATGTAAGCAGCCCCCAATGTTAAGTAACCTGTCAAAACTCTATTTTTTCATTTACTAGAAGACTAGTATCGTTCTCCACGTTCCAATTAATAATTCACAAGAGAGACCACTTCGGAAGATCCAACATGCATTTCATCTCCACTTCTTAATGCTTCTTGTGACCTCACAAAATCTTCTTGGAGATTCCAACTTAGTACTTACCAGACCAACCGATTCAGAGTGTTTCACTTCAAGACAACATTTTTTTATTTTTTTTGACAAGTAAATAATTATTTATAAAAAGGGATTGCCTCCCAAATACAAAAAGAGGCCACAATACAAAAAGGCCCTAAACACTCCCCAAAGAGTGGAAAATCTCAAACCAAATCTAAAAATTGGTCAAGAGATGGCTGTTTTACAACATCAGTTAAGGCTGTATTACAATCTTCGATTTGCAAGGGGATTTGTCGAGGGAAAGGAAACATAAGTAATTTTCCTACACAAATCCAAGATATGTTTCCCTTACCTGTTCTTTCCCTCCACAATCCAGGATCCAAACACATCCCAAGGGAATACTACAAGTAATGGGAAAAGGGAAGTTCTGTACCTGAAGATGGCTTGCCACGTTTTCCCTAGTAAGCCCTTCAACATTCATCATGTCAAGAATCCTTTTAGGAACAGCTTCTGCATAAGTCAAGGAAGATAGAGGAACGAGTAATCAAAAGACTCAGAAAGAAATCCAAAGAAAATTGTAGCACTGTGATAACTACTAACTGCTTACTTTCGATGCCCAATTGGTTAACAGCTGCAACAAACTTTCTGTGAAGCTCTATGGACCAAACGACCCGAGGCTTCTTCTGGGTAGCCGGGTCCTCATTTTCATGTCCATTCTCTTCACCTTCTTCCTCTTCTTGTTCTTCTTCCTCATCTTCCTTTCTTTTTCTACTTACCTTCCTAGTTTGATCAGTGGCCCCATCAGGCGAATGCGCTTGTCCACCTCCTTGGTGACCCTTGTCTTGAGCGTTGGAATTGTTTTCACTTTTAGAATCAAATTTCTTTTTCCTGATAACATGTTGCCATATGTTTCTCAGCTCCTCGATTCGAACAGGTTTCACCAAATAGTCACAAGCACCGTGGGTAATCCCCTTCATCACAAGCTTGGGATCGCCATTTCCTGACAGCACTGGGACATAAACAAAAAATTCGCAGAAACAATTGTTATTCCACGCAAACTTATATGCTATGATTACTTTCAAAAACAAAATCAAAAAGTCTTTTGGGTTATGATATGTGAAAGATCAGTGAAGAGGCTATTTCTTACTAATGACAGGTAGGTCCATTTCAAGGCCCACGAGCTCTAGGAGCTTGAAGCCATCCATATCCGGCATATGCACATCGCTGATAACTAGATCAAATCTGTTTTTGTTTTCCCGTAACATTTTCAAAGCCGCTTTTGCCTGACTAGTCGTTGTGACTGCCAAGACCAAAAACGCGAAAGTGTCAATTACTTTGACAGAAAAACCCATATTAGAATACAAGAAAAACAAAGCTAGCATACAAGTCCAAAACCAAAGACATAGAATTCGAGATGGGAACGATTGAAACCAGCGCACTACAAACGAATCCAATGAAAGTGATCAAAGAAAATAATGAAACTACAGCAACTTTTTACAGTAACTGAAAATCTGAAATTTCTATTGAGATTGTTGGTTAATGGTATAAAAGGACAAAATATGGCTTGAACTGCCATGAAAAATAAATATTTCACCATTTTTTAATGTAGAAAACACGACTGGATCGACAGGCATTACTAGAATTTGAGACCACTCAAGGCCATCAAATTAGAATAATTGTATCCTAAGAAAGAAATAATTGGTAGCAGAATTGCCAAAATATGGAAAAAAATACTCTAAAACATGCAATTATATTTGAACCTTATCTGAGCACAAATTCATAACGTACCCAAATTGCGAAGACAATTGAGCAATCAAATTTTTTTTCAATATCTCCAAAATAATCCACCAATCAAAGAAATCGAAAACACACTTTAACCAAACAAACATTTGAACCTTATCTAACACAAAACTAATCACCAGAAATTTGGAATTTAGACACATCCTAGAGTACCCTCTTTCCCAAACTCCAAGAATTTCGGGAAAAAAACTGGAATTTTTTTCTAAACAAGAGGTAGTTTCATTTGAAAAGCCAGAAGGCATTACAAAGATTTCATCACAGAATACAGGAATGAACCAGAACTAATCACCAGAATTTTGGAATTTAGACACATAATAAAGCACCCACTTCCCCAGACCCCCAAGAATTTTTTTTTTAAAAAAAAGAATTTTTTATTTGAACAAGTGGTAATTTCATTTAAAAAACCTGAAAGGATTACAAAGATTTCAATACAGGATACAAGAATGAATCAAAACTAATCACCAGAATTTTGGAATTTTTTAGGCACATAATAAAGTAGGCCCCACTTCCCCAAACCCCAAGAATTTCAGGGGGGAAAAAAACAGAAAATTGAAACACCATTGACAAAGAGAAATTACCACCATGCACAATTAGAGGAACAAAGCCGAACCCATTTAGAAATGATGTTGAGTCAAAATTCTAATTAGAAACCAAAAGTTGGGCGAAAATTCAACTAGAAACAATACAATTACAAAGGGTTCATGACAATTCAAACTCAAATTAAGAATTAAACACAGGAAAAAGCAAGAAATAGAGAGAATCAGACCGTGATATTGGCATTTCTTTAGTAATTCGTCTAATATCCTCAGCCAAGTTCTGTCATCATCAACGGCAAGAACCCGCATACCCACTGGGAATTTATCATTTTCACCCCCTAAACTTCCTTTAATTTCCTCTAAAGTCATATTTGGAGAGCGAAAATATGAAAACCCAGATCAAAACAGAGCACAAAAACAGAGATCACAGCATAAAGGTTGGGTTTTGACCATGGAAGAAGTTTTTCTTTTGGAACTTTCCCAAAAGAAAAACTTTCCCAACACACCCAGATGGCAAATGGCGCGCTCTTTATGGAGGGATCAGAGAGAGAGAAAGACTGGTTCAAGTGAATAAAGCTGTACAATTGACAGTGATGGAGAGAGAGAGAGAGAGAGAGAGAGAGAGTGCTGTAGCAAGTAAAGCCGTAAAATTGACAACGATGGTCTTTACCAACAACAAAAATACTAAAATAAAATTGACAACGATGGTGATGGGAATTGGCAAGAAACAGAATTGGACTTTCAACCAACACCACACCGGCACATGAAAGCAAGCATATTTTTGTATTCTCTGCTCGGTCTCTCTGGACGCAACATTTAACGCACTTCTCACAAAATATAAAAATCTTGTGTGGGACCCATTTTACGCAAGCAAATAATTAGAATCATTCAATTTGTTTGAAATATTTTTTTTAGAGCTCTCCACAAATTTAATTTATTCAGATGTCGGTAAGGACTTGATCGGTATTTGTCCCTAAATTTGACCGGAAAAAACTCGGATGAATTGATCAAGTACTCATTGATATCCAAATAAATTGAACAATTCTGATTATTAGTGTGGTACTCCGATTAGATTTTGTGTCAAAAATTGTGTACTTGCATATAGATAGTATAGTCGTTGCAGAAAATTATTCAATAGTCCCACTGTACTCTTTCACGAGGCATTTTAGTCTAGAGTACCAATTAATTATACCTTGGTCAATTAAGTATATGAGGGATTTATCTATATGGGGAAATTCCCATAAAACTTAAGGCAAGATAGTAAAGGTAATCAATTTATTGGTGACATAAAAGCAACGACTCACTATTTTTGAAAATTTTCAATTCACTCATATAAAGAAAATACTGCACCATATTGAAGGATCCCATGTAATTAATTTCCAACTTGGCTTGGTAACCTATTTTCATTTTACTTCTTCAAAACAAATGGATATTTTTCGTTCCTGCAAATAGGTTCTATCAACTCTTGTGCGGTAAGTTCATATAGATTTTTGCCCAAAAAGAATAAATCAAGGTGTGCTAAACTGGTCCAAACACTTGAATCATGAAAAAAAACAATTATTACGTATAATTGACATAAGAATTTGCAAGCTTAATCTTAGAAAAATGATATTGACACTCCAAAAATTGATGCTGACACTCCAAAATCAGCGTAATTCCAAAGCACTTTCCTTTGTTTTTATGGAGTGCTTGCATCAATTTTTGGAGTGTCAATATCATTTTCCTAATCTTATGTTCAATAATATGTTGCAAACACACTCAATTGGTAGTCGACTGCCACCCAGAAGAGAGGCCGGGTCTTTAAAATGAAAGGAATTGATTTATACACTTTCTTTTTTACTATTTGTATTCTTTTTTTTTTTTTGTCCGTGTATACGTGAATTTATTGCATTATTTGTCGATGCGTGAGAAATTAAAACCACTAGCTAAGGGAATCATATTGGCAGTCAATTGGCATCTTTTCTATCTTTTCCTTTGTTGCAAACACACTCTGTCCATTGGTAGTGGACTGGAAGAGTAGCCAAGTCCGTAAAGTGAAGGCTCGTTCCTTCTTCGGTTTTCCCTACCCTTAGTAAAAGGAATTCATTTAGGAACTTTCTTTTTTTACCATATGTATTAATTCCTTTTCTGTCCTTATATACGTGAATTTACAACATTATCTTTTGATTCGTGGGAATGAAATTAAAGCACATTTCGAAATCAAAGAAAGGAGTTTTTAGCTGGAGGATATAAATGATTTCCCCAGAAAGGAAAAAGGGAGAAAATCATTAATTAGCATTTAAATCCTAAAAATCATTACCAGATTCTGTTTAGATACTAAATTGGAATTCTACCAGATTCTGGCCATTGAGCTCCACGTGATTGCAAAATTATTCAGTGGGGACCAAACATAAGTCCTGCATTATATGCTCAATCATCCTCGCTGATCTGAACCTTCCGTTGACCACTGATAATTTTTTTTTTCCAATTGTTGGGTTGTCACCACGTGATTGGTTGGGAGTTTTTTTAACGTTCTTGAATAATAGTAGTAATTCGTTTACAGGTGCCGTAGTGGGCAAATTGTTTTCTTATTGGTCATCTGTAACTACAAAAGTGTGAGGTATATCTCCACGCATATAATATTGAAACACAACTCGGGACACATTTATACCTGGAAGCCGTTCGATAAATGTTGACTAATATGCATCGAACGATTCTAAAGACAATCATATTTGATATTGTATCCACCCTCCTTCTCTCAAAAAACACATCATCTTATATAGACACAAAGGGAAGTGGCAAAATTACTCCGCATAATAATTTTGTTTTCTGTTAACTGTTTTCTTTTTTAATTTCTATAATAGACAGCAAAGTAAAAATTTTCTTATAGTTATGTGAAATGACAACTAAGAAGTAAGGATTACTTTTCACATATTAAAATTGAATTAAGAATACTTTGATAATGTTTACCCAAAAAAAAAAGAGAATACTCTGATAATTTCACGTATACAAAGTGAAATTTTTTTTGGAAGAGTTTAAATTCATTCCCATGTTGAGTATGCAAAGAATGGGTAATTATTCAGTACTTCTTTCCCTGACATAACATGTGGAGCCCACATGTAAGTCTTGCATGGGCCCATGTTATAACTTATGTGAGAGGAAAGAGTATACATCAGAAGTATTAAATAATTGTCTCTTGTGATACTATATACATGCATATATTGTGTGTCGGCACCTTGGCTGTTGTGAGTTTTGGACGTGAGGAGAGAGTCCAATTTTGGACTGTCCATTGTTGCAACTAATGGTTTGGATTTTCTCAGAGATTCTTCGCAGAAATAGTTGACTCTTCACGCTAAGTATTTTTGAGTAAATTCGAATAATTGATTATCCCAATGTGTGGTACATCCATAACGCCCTATGCGTTATATTCTACTAATCGAATTTCGGTCATGACATGCAGGTGGTTCCACATAAACTTTGGAGGAGGGTGGTTGTCAAGGGCAAGGCGAATATGAAGACGTGCATACGTGGTGTTTATGGTGATTCGGGTCAGCTTGCGTGCACATCGAATTAATTTTTACAGTTCCTCCCAAATCTATTTCATACACTTATGTGTGAGTTGAGCTGACCATAAAATTTGCTAGCAAGGATAATTGAATAAGGTAACCACAAAAGTTGTTGACAAGGAGAATCGAACCTGAGATCTTAGAAGAGACGACTCAGTCTAGTTTTGGCTGGGATTGGATGAGGCCAAACTCATGGGAACTTTCTTTGTAGATCTGATGATTCGGCATGCTAATAACAACCCCGTCGCTGGATGGTGGTTAAATCACACAAGATGGAGAAATTTTCCAGTGCCGAGTGGGTACCATGTTAGCCGGGTGACGTGGTACCCACCCAGCACTGAAAAATTTCTCCATAAGATGATACACATAAGGGCTTACATCATCTGACACATTACTAACATAGATAGATAAATGTAACGGATCTAATCTGTTGTACCCCGAAAATCCTTGTGTATCTGTATCGAGGAATTTTTCAGCTGTAAGATTGTATGATTTTTTTTATGTTTTAAATCTAACGGCAGAAAAATTTCTCGGCACATGAATTTTCGGCACAAAAGATCCTACCTCAAATGTAACTATATAAAATGACGGCAATAGAACGTCAATTCTTTGCGGGCTTTATTTTGTAGAGTTTCTCTCTTGGTAATGAAGTCCAAAGATCTATGAATTATTTTGTGCTTGGTTAGCCAAGCAGACAAAGGACGTCCCCGCATCATTTTTATATCTCCCGCTTTTTTATTTGTTTAAGTACATCGTATTTACGATGAAATTAATGAAGATCGACCCGCTACTTGTTATTTTTCACAGACCAATACTATCTAATTTACTAAATCATGGGAAGATACTGACGTTTGTATTTGAAAATCATTCACGAGGGATATAACACGGTTCCTCATAGTCTTTATATCTATAGAATTTTCACCTTAGTTAACCCTTGTTTTTCAAAATCCAGGCCTATGTTTCTGAAGTAAAGTTGGATATTTTATAAATTCTACTTCCGATATCCGAAAAAGTTGAATTTTTATAGGGGCCTTAAACAAACTATTTTGAATAAAATGAGCGGCTCGTATTATTTTTATAAGAATCGAGACGGGCCCAAAATATGCATGTACGCGGTGTATGTACATGATTGTACGTACTCATATTCTTTTCGGTAGCATGCATTTTTTGGTTACATGATGAATATACATTCTCTGTTTTCTGCTTTTTGTTTAGACGTTTTACGTTTTGCTTCCTTGCAAAAGAAAACAGACCTGTTTTGATGAATAGGTCTCCTAACCCGTTTTGAAAGATATTACTGTATTAACGTAATATATTGTAAGAGAATAACTTATCTCATAAAGCAGAAAATAAGTACTTAATTAAAAACTAAGAACTATAGTGAAACGGGGCCTCACTCACTTTTTTGTGTCCTCATTTTGGCTTCTTAATCTTTCATGATTCAAAGGCAATCAATCATTAGCTCCTAAATTATCATTTGATCAAAAATACAGAAATTTATGTGGACACAGATATTTTTCGTAATCGTCAGATACACGAGGATCCTTTATTATTTCGTGGAACCCATGTACATAGAGCATTTCCGAACAAATTTGTGTATGAATCCGTGCATATAAAAAAGTGTACACAAACTTTCACTTGGAGAGAACACAAAAACACCAGCATTCCATTGAATTTGTGAAGTGTACCAAATAGTTAAACACTACCTCAAATTAACATTGAATTCCTTTGCTAGGGTTTTTTTTCCTCGGCACCGCCGCCGCGGGTGAGGCGCCTCCCTCCCTCCTCTCTCTCTCTCTCTCTCTCTCTCTCTCTCTCTCTCTCTCTCTCTCTCTCTCTCTCTCTCTCTCTCTCTCTCTCTCTCTCTCTCTGTAATATCCCAACATTTTTACTCACTCCGTCCCTAAAAAAATTAATAGATACCAAAGAGTTCTATTAGATAGTGAAAAAACATTAAATTTTTTAATAAAAAAATATACATATTTTGTAAAGCCTAGTTTCGTGATATTATTTTCAAAAATTATTTTCTTTGTTAATAATCTGTTTTATTTAATTAGATTGATTAACTAGCTAATTAGTTCAATTAAATTGAATCGGGTGTATCCGTATTCGTAAAAATCTATTTTTGATCAACGAGATTTTGTTTTCATAAATCGAGATTGCGGTTAGTCTCAAAATATTTTATTTAGACTATAGTATTAATTTTGTAATTTTCCGAAATCAAAATCCGGGCTACCAAACACCGCGAAGCACATTTCCGCGCATGCACACCCTCCCACACCCAATTATTTTCCCTCCCCCACAGTACATTCCCCCTTTCCCTCCGTACATTCCCCCCTTCCCTCTGTACATTCCCATTTTCCCTCTCTGCCGAAACCCTCCCTCTCCCTCTCTCTCCCTCCTTCTCCCATGACTAAAAGGCCAACTTGGCCATTAAGAAAGACAACCCCTGCCCGACCGGGTTCGACGCCTATAAATACCACCCCCCTCACACCTCCGAAACCACAGCTCCACACACACCTCTCTCATTGTGCGTTCAAAAAACCCGTAGAAAGGTAGGAGAGTGAAAGCTTAAGCTCTGGCCATGGTAGCTTAGAGAGAGAAAAGTGGTTTGCCTCTTACACCACCCCCAAACTCCGAATTGATATTACCAACCTTCCATAAGAACCCAAAGCATCTCAGAACCAGCCACAAATCATTCGAAGTCATCCCTACGCCCCATACTTATCATCTTCTTTGCAACCGAAAAACTCGAAAAAAAACCCGTTCTAAGCTTGTTTTGACCAAACCGAAAGCATGTACCCCTTCTCCCACTCTCCCTCACTCAGTAAAATAGAGTAGTTTTGAATAGTTAATAGGGCTTGAAATGAGCCCAAACGGAAAATATCGCTTACTGTACGTTTTCTGCCAGATTCATCATTTTGATATTATTTATGGATCCGACGCTCTATAGATATTATTTTTGTATAAGATAATCCTTATGATATTTATTTTACAGTCTTTTTGATATTATTATTATTAAAAACTACTTAATTGATATTATTTTATGACTATGTAATATCTGCTTAGTATAAAACGTAATCATTATATCGTTTAATTTATAATTTTATATAGTAGATTAAGTGGTTATTCGGTGACATTTTTTTTGTAAAAAGTTTAGATCATATGTATGCTCAAATTTCTCTTACTACTTAATAATTACATATAATATTTTGAGAGCAAGGAAAAAAAATGGTTTTTAAATTAATAATACCTTTATTTCGTAAAACTTTTTAGAAAGAAAATTAGGGGATAAAAGATATTTATGATATTCACTTAATATTATAAGTAGAATAAAATATCCTCTTAAAATTTCATAATTGGTAAAAACAATAGATTTGATGGTATATAAACTTTGTTAACCAATAAATAGAAATTTTAAGAGATTTTTCAATTGTAGTATTACTAATTTATCACCGTTCGTTAATAAGTTAGTAGTATATTCTTAAATAACAATTTGTATTAGTTTAAAACACTAAGTTTAATATATTATCACCGTGTTTATTATATTAGTTATGTGACTAGAACGCGGCTATTCATAGCATTCATGCACTACTACAAAATGGTATAAAGATCACGGTCCAAAAACTAAAAAGATCTCACTTTTTGTAAAAGCGTAATAAAATGTTATGGACTATAGTTTTAATCCCAGTTATACGAAAAAACTGAGACGAAAAGATTTTTTAATCTTAGCAATCTAAAAAGTGAGATTGTAACTTCAAGAATAGATCTCATTCTCAAAAAACTGAGATTATATATGAAAGAATATATCTCGTTTCGAAAAAAACTGAGATGAAAAGATTTTTTAATCTTAATAATCTAAAAGTGAGATTGTAACTTAAAGAATAGATCTCGTTTTTGAAAAACTGAGATAAAAAGAACATTTAATCTCAATCATCTAGAAATTGAGATCGTAAGTTAGAGAATACATCACATTTTTTTTAAGACTTGAGATGAAAGCTCTTATATAAGAAAAATTGAAAGTCGCTTACCCCTTAATCGACTACGCGCGCAATACCCCTAAATAAATGTCACTTTCAACCATTCTACAAAAAATATTTCGTCAAAAAATGGGGTACTTTCGGCGATGAAAATATATTTCATCACCAAATGGATACCTTTGATGATGAAATTTATGAAGGTTGCGTTTCGTCGCCAAATGTATTTCGAGTACAACTCTATGCTCAAAACTCTATTAATTGAGATAATTTAAATTGGGTTTGAACAATAACACAAAGGGCTACAACTTTCATGTTTATCAAAATTTCTAATTTTAATATTTGAAGGTTCAAAATGATGTTCGAAATATATTTTAATGTTAAACGCATATGTTATATATTAAATATTTCAATTATATATTGAAAAGTGTGTGTGGTGCAGTTGGTTGAAGCTTCTATACGAAACTTAAGAGACTTAGGTTTAAAACCCAGCAGGATAAATAAAGGGGGATTTTTTCCTTTAGGAAAACGCCACTTTCAATCTCAGTTTTTTCAAAAACTGAGATTATTACTCTCTAAATAACCACGGTTTTATAATGAAACTGAGATGTTAAGCTATTAAAGGTCACGGCTTTGTCTTTTTTAATCACAGTTTTTATATTTTTAGTCACGGTATTAATGAGTTTTAATCACGGTTTTTATCCTGTGGTTAAAAGATAGAGACTTTTAGTTACACCTTGATAGACCACGGTTTTGAATGCGAGATTAAAAGTGAAAGATCACACCAAATAACCGAGATCTTTATATATTTTTGTAGTAGTGATGAGAATGTGATCGTTGAATTATTAATTTTTTTCATTATTATTTGGTGTTCTATGAAATGTAGAAATATGGACTTAGGTACCATGAGCGGTATTCGTATTTTGGAATAATCAATTAGACATTTAAACTCTATGGAAAGTAGAATGATGTTAGTCACTGTTGTGATGGTTACGGTCAGGAGATAGCCAAAGTGACCGAGGATTGTTGATTACTGATAGAATGGGTAACGGGATCAGCACTTGTGATTTAAGACTGGTGGATTTCGATATATCGCGCGAACCTTGAATATGGCACTGCTGGATTTATCTTCCGGAATTTTCGGGGGTGTTTTTATTGGTTGAAATCGGAGTATAGGTATCATTTCTCATGGTTGGTTGGTTTATCATTCTCTCCTTGTGATGATACAGCCGAGTTTGACCTGACATGTAGTTTGGTCTTATTCGTCTGGGATCCCAAGCTGGGCAAGCAAGAGGAGGGTAAATCGACAGAGTTGCCATAGTTTAGCGGTTGTTTGGGAGGAATATTTCTCATGGTAGTAAAGACTAGAAATCACTTAAAGACAAGATAATTCATAATATGCTTCTGATTGCTGTAACTTTATCCTTTATGTCCATTATTATATTATTGCTTGTTTTTTTTATGGGTTATGGGTTTAGGGATATCTACTGGGTGATTTATCACTCACGAATACGTTTGTATCCTGGTAAATCGTTTGCTTCGGCGATCAATTTGCCAGAGGGTGCAAGTTTCTACAATAGAGCAGTTGATACAGGTGGGACCCCTAAAACGGAGGCTAGGCTAACGTTGCTTGGAATCCGTGTCAAACTTATAGTCGCTCTGGGGATGTTATTGAATAAAAATGTTAGATTTTTTATTTTTTATTTTTGTATTATTTTGAAATTTTAAGTTTTGTATAAGGACAAATAAGGGCCTAATAGTTTGCAAAATTTAGCGTATTTTAAGGGTAATGCGCCCCGAAATTCCTTGAAAAATCGGAGTGTTACACTCTCTCCTTCCCCTTTCCCTCCTTTCCTAATCAAGATCACTTTCCGTTCTCTCTCTTTCCGTCTGTTTCTCGGGCACTTATGGCCCTCTTTTGCAAGGAGGGCGTGGCGGCGGTGTGTGGTGCACTCCGTCATCGACCGAAGGTTTCCTTGGCTACCTATTGATAAGCACCCGAGAATGTAATGTAGGGTGCGCTAGTATCTAGTTTTAGTTAAATTTAATTACTTATTAGTTATTGTTAACGTTGTTTGCTCGTATAGTGTTCTAGTTCTATTTTGTAGGTAAACCGCCAAGCAGGGGAGTTTTCGTTGCATGAGGCACGTCATTGCCCGGGCAGAAGTAGATTTGCCCGAGCAAGACCTGTTATTGCCAAGGCCGAAGCAGATTTGCCCGAGCAGAAGCTGGGTGGCCAAGGCAGAGGCAGATTTGCCCGAGCAGAACCCATCATTGCCCGAGCAAAAGGTTGACAGCCTAGGCAGGACCCCACTATTGACCTCGGCATCGATGGACCTTAATACTTTACATCGATGCCGAGCCTCTTAGTGGCCCAACCCCTTAACCACTTCGGCATCGATGGGAAAAATTATGTTACATCGATGCCGAGCCCCATAGCAGAGCACTCTAAGGCCGTTGCCATCGATGCCGAGGGACTTAAGAGCGGATTTTCTGAGCATCTTGGGAATATTTCAAGCGCGGATCCCCGGAGTATTTAAGCTTATGTCATTATTTTGTACAAACAAGTAGCATAGATTCAATAGTACTATTTTCTAGATCTAGAATTAGATTTGATTGCAATTCAAATTGTTCTTACTGTTTTTCATTTTTTCCAGCACTCATATTTTAATTTTCTGTCCTTAGTTGTTAATTTTTGTTATTGTTGCCTTAATTAAAGTTGTTTATTTTCTCCCGATCTATCTTAGTCTTTAGTTTAATTCAAGTCTTGTTATTTCATTATGTTAGCTAGATTTTTGCTTGCTCCTATCTCTCTAGATATGGGTGAGTAGTTTCAAAGGTTAGGTCATGGGATGATTAGCATCTCATGGCTCGGGCAAAAATTGCACTTTACACCCAATAAAGCTTTAAACTTTGATTTGAAAATTGATGTGGGGTTCGGGTTTGTTTGATAAGCTACTGAGGTGTTAACCTCTTTGATCTTGTGTAGGTGGGAGCGTTGTCTACCCACCACATAAGATGCTTAGAGCTCTTTCGCACGAGGTATTTGTCAAATGAATTCTAGAGCTAGCTTGA
Source organism: Rhododendron ovatum (assembly GCA_019656835.1). Classification (NCBI taxonomy): domain Eukaryota; kingdom Viridiplantae; phylum Streptophyta; class Magnoliopsida; order Ericales; family Ericaceae; genus Rhododendron; species Rhododendron ovatum. Next base: position 48,146,503 of record CM033792.1, on the reverse strand, counting down.
TTCTCAAATCATTCTATTTTCCGATTTGAGAACTATAATCAAGTATCTTAAATTGTGTAGTTGGGTGAAGAGTGTGATCTAGCTCGAGTCTTGGGTGCTAATAATTCCTAGACCTAGCCTATCTTTTCTCTAGTTAATTCGTTTTTAATTTAGCCCTTTTATTTCCACCTTTCAAAGTAAAACAAAGTTGGCCGTCTAAAGGCCGAAAGCCCTTACTTGCTCTACAAATCTGATCAAGCCATATAATTATTCCCTTGGGTACGATCCTGGATTTCCGGTTTATTATGCTTCAATCGACGTGTTAAACCCTACGCTTGGGGTATTATTCCATATTATCTTGGAGAACGAAGCATTTTTGGCGCCGTTGCCGGGGATTTCTTATTATGGCTTTCTTGGAGGTTCGACAAACCACTGTAAGTATCCCGCTTTCGTCTAGTAGTAGTAGTTTAGTAGTTTATGTGTTAGTAGTTCGTATTTAGTTTGGTGGATACCTCTAACCTAGTTCTGCTAAACTTGAGGTGTAACGAAACCAGACTAAATATCGAATTTGTTTCTTAGTTAATTTAGCGTAATTAATTTAGCTGGTTAGTTTAAATTTGATTGCATTGCTTAGCCGAGGTGGTGGCATAACCCCTCGCATATTCTGTTTGCTGAGTTGAGGTGGCGGGATGGCCCCTTCTGTCTGATAGTTTGTTAGTAGTTAGTTAGTATTTTTGCTTGTGTATGCCTGTTTACCGAAGCCCAATTTCAAATCGGCTTCATCGTTCTTCTTCGCCGCCAAGAATCCGTAGCATTGCCAGGGCGTATCCTGCCCACTCTCCGCCTCGCAAATTAAATCGCAATTGCAAAGGCCCAATGGCCGAAGAAGTTCCAGTTCGTACTCTGCGTGATTATTTGAATCCAGAATGGGCTCCTCAAGTATCTCCTATCGTTATTCCGATTCCGACTGCTGGGAATACATTTGAATTCAAGGCTGAGTATCTTCGTATAGTTCCGGAGTTTCGGGGGCGAGAATTGGAGGATCCGTATTTGCATATCCGGGAGTTCGAGAATATTCTACACTCTTTTGTTACAGTTCTGGGGCAACTTGATCAAGCTTGTTTGAAGTTGTTCCCATTCACTCTCAAAGACAAGGCGAAACAATGGTTCAATTCTTTGAAGCCTCAATCTTTGCGTAACTGGGGAGAAGTTCAGGATGCCTTCACTACCAAGTTCTTTCCCGCAAGTAGGACAAAGTTGCTTATCGATCAGATTCAATATTTCAAGCAAAGGGATGGAGAGACTTATCATAAGTATTGGGAGCGCTACAAAGACTTGCTTATGTTGGTTCCTCATCACAACCTTCCGTTGTATCTCAGAGTCAACTATTTCTATACAGGGTGTTCTCAAGAGAGTAAACAACCTTTGGATACTATGGGTGGAGGTGATTTTATGGGAAAGACACCGGAGGATGCTTGGGATTACTATGAGTCACTAGCTGAAAAGATCCAGTCTTGGCAGTTTGCAGATCCAGGAGATAGAGCGATGTTCAATCAAGGTCCTATAGGTTCAGGAAAGTTCTCTATTGCGAAGCATACAGCTTTTGAAACTCGTTTGGAGGAGATAGCTCATAAACTTGACAAATTGGAATTAAAGAGTGCTCAATCCCAAGAAGTGAAAGCAATGCGCCAAGTGGAAGAAGTATGTGTTATTTGTGAGATTGTGGGCCATTCTACCAAGGCTTGTCCAAACATTCCTGCTTTGAAGAATGTGGTTTTGAATAGTTAATAGAGTATGTACCCCTTCTCCCACTCTCCCTCAGTATAATAGAGTAGTTTTGAATAGTTAATAGGGCTTGAAATGAACCCGAACGGAAAATATAGCTTACTGAACGTTTTTTGCCAGATTCATCATTTTGATATTATTTATGAATCCGACGCTCTATGCGATATTATGTTTGTATAAGATAACCCTTATGATATGTATGTTACAGTCTTTTTGATATTATTATTATGAAAAACTACTTACTTGATATTATTTTATGACTATGTATTATCTGTTTAGTATAAAGCGTAATCGTTATATCAGTTTAATTTATATAGTAGATTAAGTGGTTATTTGGTGACATTTTTTTTGTAAAAAGTTTAGATTATATGTATGCTCAAATTTCTCTTACTACTTGATAATTACATATAATATTTTGAGAGCAAGGGAAAAAAATGGTCTTTAAATTAATAATACCTTTATTTAGTAAAATTTTTAGAAAGAAAATTAGTGGATAAAAGATATTTATGATATTCACTTAATATTATAAGTAGTGATAAAATATCCTATTAAAATTTCATAATTGGTAAGAACAATAGATTTGATGGTATATAAACTTTGTTAACCAATAAATAGAAATTTTAAGAGATTTTTCAATTGTAATATTACTAATTTATCACCGTTCGTTAATAAGTTAGTAGTATATTCTTAAATAACAATTTGTATTAGTTTAAAATACTAAGTTTAATATATTATCACCGTGTTTATTATAATCAGTTATGTGACTAGAACGCGGCTATTAATAGCATTCATGAGAATGTGATCGTTGAATTATAATTTTTTTCATTATTATTTGGTGTGCTATGAAACGTAGAAATGTGGACTTAGGTACCATGAGCGGTGTTCGTATTTTGGAATAATCAATTAGACGTTTAAACTCTATGGAAAGTGGAATGATGTTAGTCACTGTTGTGACGGTTACGGTCAGGAGATAGCCAAAGTGGCCAAGGACCGTTGATTACTGAGAGAATGGGTAACGGGATCGGCACTTGTGATTTAAGACTGGTGGATTTCGATATATCACGTGAACCTTGAATATGGCACTGCTGGATTTATCTTCTGGAATTTTCGGGGGAGTTTTTATTGGTTGAAACCGGAGTATGGGTATCATTTCTCACGGTTGGTTAGTTTATCATTCGCATGGTACAGCCGAGTTCGACCCGACATGTAGTTTAGTCTTATTCGTTTGGGACCACAGGCTAGGCAAGCAAAAGGAGGGTAAATCGGCAGAGTTGCCATAGTTCAGAGGTTGTTTGGGATGAATATTTCTCATGGTAAAAAAATCTAGAAATCACTTAAAGACAAGATAATTCGTAATATGCTTCTGATTGCTGTAACTTTATCCTTTATGTCTATTATTATATTATTGCTTGTTTTTTTTATGGGTTATGGGTTTAGGGATATCTATTGGGTGATTTATCACTCACGAATATGTTTGTATCAAGGCAAATTGTTTGCTTCGGCGATCAATTTGCTAGAGGGTGCAAGTTTCTACAGTGGAGCAGTTGATACAGGTGGGACCTCTGGAACGGAGGCTGGGTTAACGTTGCTTGGAATCCATGTCAAACCTATAGTCGCTCTAGGGATGTTATTGGATAAAAATGTTAGATTTTTTATTTTTTATTTTGTATTATTTTGAAATTTTAATTTTTGTATAAGGACAAATAGGGACCTAGTAGTTTGCAAAATTCAGTGTATTTTAAGGGTAATGCGCCCCGAAATTCCTTGAAAAATCGGGGCGTTACACTCTCTCCTTCCCCTTTCCCTCCTTTCCTGATCAAGATCACTTTTCGTTTTCCCTCTTTCCGTCTGTTTCTCGGGCATGTATGGTTCTCTTTTGCGGGGAGGGTGTGGCGGCGGTGTGTGGTGCACTCCGTCATCGATCGAAGGTTTCCTTGGCTACCTCTGGAGGCCGAGCGGCGTTGGGTGTTTCGGATGTTTGGTGGTCGTGGGCAGCGGAGTGGTGGTGTTTGATTTGGTTTATCTGGGTAGAGGCGACGGGTGGTGGTGTGGTTGAGGTGGACGTGTAGTTAGTTTTTTCTAATCTCTGTTTTTATAGGGTTTTTTTTCAAAAACGATTAGCGAAGATGGCAGTCTGATTGGTTCAATTTCTTTTTGGTGGTGGCGAGATGGTTGCGGTCCCCATGGATGGGTCGATTTTGGTCGTCTTTGTGTGTCAAATTCCGACCGGGGGCCTTTCTAAGCTCTCATTCGGGCGAAGGGCCGATAGTTTGTCTCTTCTAGTTTGATGTTGCTGCTGTTGAAGATTGTGTTGTTTGCAGGGAATTGTTCGGAGTTTTGGTAGATGGTGGTAGTGGCTAGCTTTGACTGCCTCGGCTTTCATTTTCGTAGGTTGGCTCCTCGCGCCAGTCTCTACGTACATCTGGGAGAGACCGGTTCGGCTTAACGGCGAGACTGGGCTCTGGTGATTAGTACGGCATTGGCTCCGGTGTAGTTTGGCTGGCTCGATTTTACGGCAAGGTTGGGCTCCCGCCGCCGATCTCTCCATCTAACTAGATATATTATACGGTAAAATTTTTCCTACAACTCCGTTGAGTTAGATAAATATGTACGCAACTTAATTTAAATATGTATATGCTTCTCCATGGATGACCCGTGGGGTCCACCACGGTATATATATTTCGAAATTTTGATTGGTTCGTTGTAAGTCTAGATGTATGTACGATATTTATATAATTCAAATGGATTCGATGATTGAAGTCACGGATTTCATTGCATTTGAGCAAAGAAAATAGTACAATATATATGTAATTTTAAAAGTGGACCATCGATCTATTATTTTTCAAGAGTAACGTCATGAAATCGCGATTGTCACCATCAATGAATAAAGTTAATTTTTGTCGTCGGAGCTCTTCCACATACTTAGATCGACCATAAAAAATGTAGCATGAATCACGTCATTACAATAAGACTTTTGGCGCACTAGACGACCACAATTCACGTACTCTATCTACTGCATGGAATCCTAATTCATAAATCTATATTATAAAACAGGACGGGTATTTTTAGGAATATTCCTTTTCAACGGTTCAGATTTCTCTCTAACACAAATTTTATTTACTCATACAAACTAATCCAACGGTCCAAATTTCTCTACCATTCACATACAAACTAATGGCAATTTAGTAAATAACTTACATTGTTTGGACAAAGATATATAGTAATCTTCGTTCAAAAGGAACTCTCAGCTGAGTAGGGAAAAAAAATAAAACACTTCCCATATATAATTTGAGCAAGATTTGCCACCTACGTAACAATTGATTTTGAGAAATTGCTGACTTCCGTTTCAAAATTTAAAATTGAAAGAAACACTTTCCATATATATTATTTTGGGTAAATTTCATTGACCTCCCCTGAGGTTTCTGACAAATGCAGGAACCTCCCCTGAGGTTCTAATAATTGCACTGACCTCCCTTCCTTTACAAACTATTGTTCAAATTCCCCCATTCCGTTAAATCAACAATAACGCCATTAGTATTTGCTACTAAATGACTAAAATGCCCTCGAATAATTGTAAACTAAAAATCACTTCCTCTTGTTCTATTTTTTCTAATTGGTAATTTTAATGTTAAATTATAACTAACTAAATATATTTGGTCAAATTTCAATAACTACTAATACATCTTATATTTCAATGATCATTATTTTCATATAGTTAATTTTTTTTCATGTATCTCATTTTATTTATAAAGTTAATATTTTGTATTTTTCTAACTCATCACATCCCGAAACAAAAATTAAAAAAAAACTTCATTTCGACTTATTTGCTATGAGCGAAGTCAATGTATCTTTTCTCTCAATTTTTTTTTTCATGTTTGTATGCTACTTTTTTCTTTGACTTGGAATTTTATACTATTTAACAAAATTAGACTTGAGTTATACATACTTTGGTCAAACTTGTATCATGAGTTATGCATTTTACAGTTTGATAATCATGGTTTGTTTTTTCCTCTCTGACGCGAATTTTGAAAATAAGAGACGCATGCAAATGCCTAATCCAACATACAAAAAAAACTATCTTGTATTTTTTAACGAAATGAAGTTGGTGTAAAAAGTTCTTTAACCTTTTCTTTTCTTTTTTCCTTCTTATTTCATTAGTGATAATTATGTTTCATTAGAAATGTACTAGTAGAAAAAAATAGATGAAATCTTTAAAGAATGATCAATGAGTAAACCAAATTGAGTTTATTTCTTAGAAAAATTGAAAAGAGCCATGTTTTTTTTCCCCTCTAGTATGATGGATTAGATATCTCTCTAAGTCCTCTATTTGGAAAATTACACCTTGAAGAGAAGGAAAAACAATGGCTATGATAATGTAAAATGCTTGATTAATTATTCAAATTTAACAAAAGTTTGTATAATATTAGTGGAAACAACTTAACCTTTTCAACGATTTTTCACTCACATACCCATCTCCAACTTATTGGTTAATAGAACAAACCAATAATTTTTTGACAACAACAAAATCTACTCAACTTATTCCCTTTCGTGAACACTCCTAGAAGCGAGTCCCAGAAGCTCCCGAAGCTCCCAGAAGCATTTTGATTGTGGTCAGAAAGGTACATTCTCAAATACTATTGATTTCGTCGGTTGATAATGACATGAAAACGACTTGGATTCACGTGGTGACATGCACAATCTTTAGCTGACCAATAACGAGACCAAACTTTATTCAAACGCCTACCCAATACTTGATCACTGTCATTCATTTACTATATATATATATATAAAAGAAGCGACGTACGTCTCCTGCTTATGGATTAACTTTTGTGTGTTTTGGTTTGTTAAAAGAAGCATCTTTGAAATTTTTATTTTCTCTATTTGCTTCGATTGGCCAAATTATTTAAATAGAGTCTGTCATGTAAGCGTCACTTAATTTGTTACACGTAATTCGCAGCCAATGGTTCTGTATTAGTATTATTATTGGATATATAATTTGGCCAATCGAAGAAAATAGAGAAAATAAAAATTTCAAAGATATTCAAACGCCTACCCAATACTTGATCACTGTCATTCATTTACTATATATATATATATAAAAGAAGCGACGTACGTCTCCTGCTTATGGATTAACTTTTGTGTGTTTTGGTTTGTTAAAAGAAGCATCTTTGAAATTTTTATTTTCTCTATTTGCTTCGATTGGCCAAATTATTTAAATAGAGTCTGTCATGTAAGCGTCACTTAATTTGTTACACGTAATTCGCAGCCAATGGTTCTGTATTAGTATTATTATTGGATATATAATTTGGCCAATCGAAGAAAATAGAGAAAATAAAAATTTCAAAGATATTCAAACGCCTACCCAATACTTGATCACTGTCATTCATTTACTATATATATATATATAAAAGAAGCGACGTACGTCTCCTGCTTATGGATTAACTTTTGTGTGTTTTGGTTTGTTAAAAGAAGCATCTTTGAAATTTTTATTTTCTCTATTTGCTTCGATTGGCCAAATTATTTAAATAGAGTCTGTCATGTAAGCGTCACTTAATTTGTTACACGTAATTCGCAGCCAATGGTTCTGTATTAGTATTATTATTGGATATATAATTTGGCCAATCGAAGAAAATAGAGAAAATAAAAATTTCAAAGATGCTTCTTTTAACAAACCAAAACACACAAAAGTTAATCCATAAGCAGGAGACGTACGTCGCTTCTTTTATATATGTAGGATAGGATAGGACGTACACAATTTCCGCGTAAAATCATCGAGTACCAAACTCTTCTGACTAAAAATAAACTGAGTGTTTTTTCTCTCAGCGGTTGGATGTCGCCACCCTTGCTTGTGGTTTCATTCAATTTCGCATTGGATGTAATTTTCTTTTTTCTCTTTCTTTTCTTTTGGCCTTCTTTTTGTCTCAAGTCTTCTCTCTTGAGCTTAGAGATTGGTCACTTCTCGATATACCATTTGTTGAGTTCTAACAAAATTTTGTTGTCCATCAAAAAATAAAAAATAAAGTGAGTGTGAAGAGTGAACGAGTCTAAGATTTCAGTACTTCAGCCCCAAGATGGTTAGTCCATAGAGATTAGTATTATTTTTTATGCCAATAGGTATAGCTTGTCCCTCAAGTTCTGCGGTTGGATTTCCATAGTAAGCAAAAATCCCTTGGGTCAATAAAGATTTATCTGATCGTTAACTTGATAATCCTGGACTAGTGGAAATATGCATAATCTGACCCAGATACCCGTGGTTTATACCACTTTGACAAGGAATATGCCATGGAAGAGACAATTTTTAGGACACTACATATGCTTTAGATGATGTCTCTTTTGCATGTACAGTTGACTGGTGATGTTTAATTATTTCTCATCTTGAGCTTGTTTGTAGTTTGTGTGTCAAACTATGCTGGTACTTTTTTGACAGTCTAGTTTGATTTAACGCAATTATCGCGATATTTTAAATGTATCTCCCACCATCTATTGGCGGAAACATAATTATTATAATGCGTGACGTCTCTCTAGCTACTAGATTGGAGTCACTAGAATTTGTCTGTTTACAAAAGAAAAAAAATAAGGTAGCGTATGAGTAACTCCATGTTACCTCTATAAATTTATGTTGTAATTAAGAATAGGGGTGAGCAAAATAACCGTCAAACCATGAATCCAGCCCAAACCAAACCAATTCGATTGGTTTGGCTTGGTTTGGTTTTTTAGTGACGTGGTTTAATTTGGTCTTGATTTTAAAAATCTAGAAACCGTGTTAAATAATTTGGTTTATGGATTTGCGTTGACGGTTTTGGTTCCAAATTGATCTGAATCGTATAACAGACACATATACTATAATTTGTTTAGATATAGTAAATATAATTAATTTTCTGATCTAATTCTCCATTCCACCACCCTATTCTTTTACTTCCAAGATTAATTCCCTAAACTTCTATATGTGATAACTTATTCCTACAATTTCAATACACTAAACATACATGTACAGTCTGGACTTAGCCAATTGATTTTTGAGTCTTTTCAGCCTCCATGCTCGCACAGTCATGCAACCGTCATCCCTATGTACTCCACCAAATTAAAGCAAGCAATTAATTTCGAAGGAGTTAGTATCATGTTAAACTGCATTATGCAAGAAAATTGTAAGTCACTCAATGGTAAGTATATCGACTAAAGACACCAAGTTTGAGAACATAATAGGCTGATGGCTCTGACTGAAAGTTATTCCTAAGCAAACCTTAAAAAGTAAATAAACCTAAGACCATCATTTCCATGAAACTATATCAAATATCTTAGTCCCTGGACAATACAACCAACATACAAACCGTTCATAAAGATGACGAACAATTGAAACTCAAATTTAGTGTGCAAACAAAACTTTATAAGCTTCTTGTTGCAGCCTTCTCAATTAGCTTAATGTACCATTCATAATGACCAATGACCATGGCCAGGCGAATAGGAAAAAGCACCAAATCTAATACGGAGCACCCCAACTGCGTCACATGACTACGGTGAGGGTTAATCTAAGTCTTATTTTTACACATTTTGCATATTAGATGTTGTTGGACAATTTTTTTGTTTTTCCACGATCTGACAGTCAAGGGTTCCCAGCTGAAACAACCACCAACTAAACCTTTTGCATAAATAATTTTTTTAGTTTTGCCTGGCGTGATCTATTAAACTGTGCATTCCAGACCAGCTAGAAATTGGCGACAACATTATATCTATTCATGTGTATAATAAAAATAGATGCAAGAGATGTTTTACCAGATAGAAATCAACCACATCATTATACTATTTATGTGTATATTAAAAATAAATGCAAGTGACATTGTACCAGTGATTGGAACTCCCTTTGGTAACTCCAGTCGATGTGGTTTTGCACCAAAGTCTACGCCTCAGCCACCCAGCAACAACGAAAAACAGCCAGCAAAACAAAGGCACTACAACAAATGCAACCAACAACAGCAAATGCAGCAGCAAAAACAGCTAAATGGACCAAAAGTTAATCATCGGTACCATACTCTCATGAATTGAAATCCAAAATGAACCAAAAGTTATTTTTTTTTTTAAAAAGAAAATGAAGAAAAGTTGAAGGAATTAGCAATACAATATGCAATAATTTAATTTGTGCTTACCACTAAAGTCGTAGATGTGCCATGGTGCCACTTTTAGGATCAAAACTCCACGGAACAAAAGTTGATAAAAACCATTGATGACCAAATGTAGCCTGTTCAAAACCATTACACACCCACCAAGTCATGGCGCAAGCAGGATAATTTGTTGCATATGACGCTACTTTTACTTTCATGAAACATAATACATTCTCTTAACTTAAATTATCACGAAGTTTAAATTGGTCGTCATACCTTTAAGTAACATGCAAAATCAATTGTATTAACATGTCTAAAATTAAAGTAAATGAAGGAGAGTCAGCACGATGCACTTGATCTGAGACGACGTCCTATAATATCCTTTGCAAAAGAGTAGAAAAGGACAGAGTTACACAGAAGGAAAAAAATGATAAATTGAAGGAATTTGTTTACCTATTATTGGTAGAGAGAAAACAAAAAGAAAATAACGTATGATATGGTTTTTCACATTTTCCCTCTGGTTGCTCTTGATCGATATGATGATTTCTCTTGCAAAAAGAAAATATCAGAGGAAAGTATAAAAGAAAATCCAACCAATCGAATCTATCTACAAAACAAATGTCAAAATAAAACATAGAAACGAAACCAAGGATCAAACTACTCACATTAATATGTAGGTTTTCAAAGATTCAGTCTCAATATTGCTCTTCAGAAAGTTGAACCACTCCTGCATAATACGAAAAATTCAAAGAAAAGAAACAAAATTCAAGAGATTGAGAATTAGTGTATCAAACCTACCTATACATTTTCGGGGGGGGAAATAGGAGAAACTATCATCGAAGAGAAAGCAATAGCTAGGCGGCCAAAAAAAAAAAAAAGAATGTCTTCCGAGAGGTAATATATAGGAAAAAATAATAGCGTAAATTTCACTGACCTCCCCTGAGGTTTCTGACAAATGCAGGAACCTCCCTCGAGGTTCTAATAATTGCATTGACCTCCCTTACTTTACAAACTATTGTTCAGATTCTCCCATTCCGTTAAATCCACACTAACACCGCTAGTTTTTGTTATTAATTGACTAAAATGCCCTTGAATATTACTAAACTAAACAATCAAGTCATTTTATTCTTTTTTGTACTTTAATTGGAGTTTCTCAAATATTAAAAGTAACATTACACTGTTTATATAAGATAATTTTAACATCAAATTAGACTCAATTAAAATCAATAAATTATTATCAAATGTTAAGTTGTTTTCGCTAACCAATAACTTGTTGATTAGTGTGAACAACTTGATAAAACGCCGTAAGTTGTTGCCGAAAAATTTTAGTGGAAACACGGCGAATTCTCGTCGTTGCTAGTCATGTTTTGTTATCCATCGCGAGGCTAATTAATGAGGTAGCTGACTTACTATCCAAGCATCAAGCATGCAGCAGCAACTCTAAGGGCTTTTTGTTTTACATAGTGTTACACCAGACTTTTTGTAAGACGCTTCGTCCAAAGATCAGATGGGCACAGTAGTCCCTTGTTTTGCAAAAATATGTATATATCAGCCTTAATTTGTACAGTAACACTTTTGATCTAATATAAGTTATGTCTTTTGGTTCAAAAAAAATAAAAATTTGCTTCAAATATGAAACTGAAACCATCGAAAGAGAAAATATTCACATTTTACGAATAGCGTAATTTATCCTCTCTAAATTTGGACTTCGACTTATGCCAAAGTTTTAACTAGAGTATACTCTATCATGTATGCGTCACTCGTAAAGTGCAGCTTGTGGTTATGCACGGGAATAGTCACATAATCCTTCGTAGAGCTATCTGCTTCTACCCTAATCGTGAAATGCAGCAAGTGGTCATGTCATGGGTATTGGCCGGGGCCGTAGAAAATGATGGTGATTGAGTATCTGTTATATATAGTGTTATGGTCTTGAATGGTCTCAATAACGAACGGAAAGATAAATAATTAAATTGTATAGTTATTCAAATTAATTAAGACGTAAATCTATATGCTCTAAATAATATGTGCCTTGCATGCAATGGTCGATGGAGCTAAGGGAGATTAAGTGGTGGCCGTCGCCGCCCCACAATTTCAAAAAAAATTCAAGATTCATACCATTGTTTTTATTTTATTTACCTCAAACTAAAGTGTTTGCTACCTCTAGATTTTTTTCGAGTAATAATATATGATTAGCAATACTTTAATCCTCTGTTCTTTTATACTCCATAGATGACCTAAATTAAGAAGTCGAAAGTCAATGCCCCAAACTCAAATTCGAGAGGCCTAATTAAAAAACCTGATCAATAGAAACAAAACTACTAATTCCCGGCCTTCTATTCTACTTTAATTAAATCTGCTCCGGAACCTGAAACTTGTAGTGCAAGGGTGCATACTCAGAGTTGGTTCAAATTGGAGAGTCCGCTGTCGCTTAGGGGACAGCATGTGTGTTGACTCATCCGGGCTGTCCAATTTTGGCAATGGACGGCTCATATTTCATCTTAGTAACAAACAGATGGACAGCTGAGATTTGTTCGGCTGAGATAAAATCTGTGTCATCCATTGCCAAAATAAATGGCCCGAATGGGGTTAGCACACATGCTGTCACTGTCCCTTAGGGGACAGCAGATTTCTCGGTTTCGAGTTCGTTCCATAATTCCATGGCTCCTGCAGGACATTTGAAGCCAATTGACTAATTAGATCGAGAGAAAGACATTGCTAGAGATTTTGATGTCATTCTACCGCAAATTCTTAGAATGATATCCGAGCCGTCGGATGTACGATCAGACGGCTCAGAGGTGCGCACCATCCCCCAATTCGAAACAGTGTCAAGTGTAATTCAAAGCACCTCGGTTTCGTTTGGATTTCAAAATCCGATCAAATTTATCTCTGATATGGATAAATTTTTTTGACGAAATTCAAAAAAGTGACCGGTTTCGATCAGGATGCACCCGAAAAGGGACTGCAACCAGTGGTCCCACGGGTGATCCAAGGATATGAAGATGTTATATAACTAATGTAGATTCAGATTCTTTCTTAGCTGGAGAAGATCAGTGTCTTGTTCAAATTAGCTGTACATTATGGGGTTTAAAATTTTAATAATTAGACGACTTAAAAAAAATAATCAAGCGGGCGAACACTCATCGTTTAATTATGTAAAAATTAAACTCAATACCACCATATAAAAAACATTAACCAACTTAATTAAGGATGTTTGTTTAATTAGTCCCTAAAAATCAACCAATGTAAATGTCACTTTGATGATTACGAAATTGTCTGTTTTAAAAAGCGACATGCACAATAGGGAGTTGAAAATTTCTGTATTTTAAGAGGATTGCGACCTATTGATGAAGGGTAATTTTTTTATACTAAGCTTTAATTGGCAGGAAAGATCATCCCGTTGTATTAAAATACGAGTGAATTACGACTAGAACAAAAGCAAAATACAAGTAAAAGCCGCATAAAATCAGCTTCGGTATCGGACCCATGGGTAGTAAAATCCTAGCTCGTCTAGGTAGATAGATTTGCTAAGTCTTATCTCTTCAATTAATCAACCCACCAACTGAAAAGTAAATCAATCTCATAAACGGAAAGCAAACAAAAAAACGAACCGTGGCCCGTGATCCTAACAAGTAGCTAGTGTATAGCAGTGGTGCACATGCTTTGGCGGTTGACTTGTTCAATTTTTTTTTTCCCAGAAAAATAGATGGATTATTATTAATCAGAAAGATGGATGGTCAGAAGACCCGACATCATACAAGGAAAGATCAGTGATAGACTGGGGGACAGGACCCCCCCAGGAAACCAATCTAGCACCTGATAGGGCTTTTTTCGCCAACGAATGGCCAACTCTATTACAAGAACGTTTAATTAAAATGGTCATTCTTTGTATATATATATGAGTTTGGATTTCGTTGATAATTTCTCTTTACAAATACTATAAAAAATTTCAGACACCCTCACCTAAGTTATGAAATTGCCCTATCAATCCTATTATAGGAAACAATTTTGCCCTATTATATGCACTACGGGAGAGGTGCACACCGGCCCGTGACCCGCGCAGCCTGACCAAGCTAGTACGCATTGATAAAGGTTTGAGATTGATATTTATGCTCGCAAGATAGGTCCGAAACTTCAGTTGTCCCCGTCCTGCATATAATATTTACATAGATTATTTTGTTTATTGTTTAAGGAAAACCAAAGTTGTGAATTACGAATTATTAATTTACACTTTATAATTGTTTTAGTACAAATTAAACGAGTTGACGGGCATGGGAAGTAAACTTCAATCGGCCTAGCCTTTGACCTCTTTTTTTTTAAAACAGAGGAATAGCTCTATAACCAAGCCAGTAAATAAATTCGACTGTGCAATCCAAACCTCTGGGAGAGCTAGAGCAGCCCAAGGTACTCATCCTGCCCCAGACCTTGAGACATTCTCCCAAAATCTGGGCATTCGCCCGAATCACTTGGGCAACCTTTGGTGTATACATTTGACCTCTTTTATAACTGAACGGGGCTTGGCCACGCATAAGGTCCATTAATAACGTGTGCAAGCCTGATTTAAACCCAATCCGGCCCATTAAATGTGCACCTACATTCTGCTATCTTCTTGAACTACTACAAATCCACAATAATGAGGAAATGTACGGTTCAAATTGGCGCAATTCTATAGCTATTTAATAACCGGAATGCAACCACTTTATATGTAGAACCTAACCAAAATCAAACTGCAAAAGCAGTTAATTTTGATTTGATTCTTGCATGTCCTAATAGCTGTTAGCAACCCATCACTAATCACAAACAATATGGACTTGCCATGCAGTTCACACGTCACACAAAACTGTTGGGAAAATGGTGTAAATTTGACATGATTATATGCAATCTTTTAGGCAAAATTCAAGTGGGCTCCATACATCTTGGGGTGGGTTCGGGCTATACCGTTTGATAATAACTTTTCTTTTTTCAATGTAATAACTTTTCTTTTTTCAATGTAATAGTAGGATTTTTAAAAATTATAGGAGGGCGACCGCCCTATTTACTCTTCTGGCTCTATCCTTTGCATAACTCTTATCGAAATACCCCTATATATGTCGATAACTCGTTTTGACTGCAACAAAATAGGGCCAAAATAAGTAATTTCCTTCCAACACAAACCTTTAAGAAAAATACCGAGCCAAATGAGGTTGACTGCCAAACATCGCCGATCAAGCAAGCGCATCTTTTCTTTACACGAATAGCACTCCTCGGGAAAAAAAAAAAAAACTAGCCATCTCTGCTCACTACTCAGGCGGGAAAAGGAAAGATATTGCAGCTATCTTCTTCCGAATCTTAAGCATTTGTTGTGTTTGGATTCTGACATACTATCGGTAGGACCAAGACGAGACTTGTTTTCCTTTGTGAAAGAGAGCTTCTCCATCGCGTTCACAAACTTGCGCAAGTGCTTGATGTACTCGGGATAAGTTTCGAGGTTGCAATGACCGCCACCCTTGACCCATAATGGATCGTACTTTTCTTTGGCTAGCTCCCACAGTCGCTTTCCATGGGACCAGTCTACAATGTCGTCTTCTGTTCCCTGCAAATAATCATCAAGGCATAGGAGAAATAACGTAAAGCAATTTTTGAATCGGCGCTTAACCTGAGTGCGGATACCACAAAATCAAGGGTGGGAATGAGTAGATAGGAACCGTAATGTAGGAAAAAGGGGGTTTTCTAACATATATTCATTACATAGTCTTCACATGTCAACAATCAAGGACAATCAATTTCCAGATTAGCTGGCAAAGAGCTACCTACGTAACCGGACTAGATATTGGTCGGAGATCATGTCGGATACTCGACTCCTAACTAAGCTTGTGAGATATGATTCCGATAAGTGTTGTAGGGTATTCCCCATCAAGTATGTCCACAGACTTGAGTTTTTGAATTCCCGCCGTCCACAAACTTGAGCTTACAAGTATGCTATCTTGTATTCGGAATGAAATGCTCTATTTTTTTACCTCATAAACTCCATCTTAATATGCTGGAAAATAGAAGTGAAAGGGTGACATTAAGAAAATATGGTATTTATGTTCTCGTGTCCTTGGACAGGGATATTTATGGATATTTTGACATGTCCCCTGCTGCGTCTGTGTCCCCATTTTTTAAGAAATCCCGTGTCAGTATATGTGTCCGTGCTACATAGTACATATATAATCTAGTTACATACCATCTAAAGACAACACTCCACTTAACCAACCGCAACAGCACCAACTAAACCAAAAATCGTCTCTAGCTCACTCTACCAATCAACCACCAGAACAAGATACATGGAGTATCATTTGCACGAGGAAATTCCATGCATCACTACTTCTACAAAGTCAAAATATTGGGAACTCATTTCCTAAAGTTCCATTGTCAAGGTGTTCAAAACATTGGCAACTCTTAAAACGGTAAACACCACCCTCGACCAAGGCTTGTCTAAACAGTAGCATTGACTAACCTCGACAGATTCCAATCCTCCCTTACTCCGAATTCATAGACTAACTTCAAGGAACTACTTGGAGTCCACTACCTCAAAGTTTTCCATCATTTAATCTACAAGTTCTTAGATTATTTTAAAAAACGCAACAAGCATATTTTTCAAGCTTTTTGACCGCTATCTTCAGTTGTGCCCGCTTGCGTTCAAATGGACAAGGACCTGGTCATTCAACATAGATCCAACCCGATATGTACCTCAACCCATGGTTTGTGCAGCCTCTCGTTGTATTCTACCATGCCATGACTAATCCATTTAATAACCTTTCCCTAATTTGTGCTTCCTTTAACTGCACACGAAAGCATTCATGAGGTGATACCTTCAAACAAAAGCTTCCAACTCACCCACCTTAGCATCCCTTTTTTGGGTACACATTATTTGAACATCCTAGTCTCTTAAGAGACTGACAAATGGCAGCGTTAATCACAGCTTATCTCTTTGAAACTTGATCAATGATCATTCTCCAAAGATTAATGAGCTCCCTAAGGATACTGACACACCCTCATGTTCTTTAGTCATAAAATACCAGAAAAATAACATAGCAATGAAAGACAATAAAAACCTTGACATGGATCTTGTTAAAAAGATAGCATGGCGAGAGATCATGGTTTTGACATAGCAATTTGTTTTCATTGAACTTTAGATTGTTTCTCAATATAGTACAGCATACGATAACAAGAAAAGGATAATCATTCCAACAGGAGTTACAAGCAAGATGAGGGTAATCTCAATGTGATGTAATTGCAGAAAAAATTTAAAATCAAATGCCAAAAACGAAAAGCTTTGCCAAGAATGGACGTGATAAGATTTGCAGAAAACAAAACGGATATCTGGAAATATCTCTGGAAAGAACGGAGAGAGAACTAATCAGCGATGGGAACTTACATGTATAACTAGAACCGGACAGTCGACATTCCGTATTTTGTCTACATTCTGAAGATAGGAGCAGAGGTTTGTCAATATACAGCAGAGGTAATAACACATCGAACATTTGAGATAAGAAAAACCACACATTGAAACTTACTTTGAAGATGTCAAACCAGAATGTCATTTTGACATTATACAATACTCGTATGCCTGAAAGGATCGCACTATGAAGAACAACACCTCTCAACCTCTGCAAACGAGAAGCTAAGTGGAGCGTGGGCCCACTTCCAACAGATTGGCCGTACAAAATCACATCCTCCTCCTTAACTCCATGTTCGTTCTTCAAACAATTGTAGACGGCCTCTATGTCATAGTACGTGTTTAACTCTGATGGCTGTGAAATACAAGCGGTAACCATTTCTCAGTAACAGATTTAGGCAACCAGCCAAATCATGTATGATCAGAAGAAAGGAGCTGGATCACAGTACTTAATTGCATCTTTCACTTATCCTTTAAAGTTTCCGAGTTTTTTTGGAGAGGAAATTTAATGAGTAATTAGGAGTTTGTACATAGCCTCCTAGATTTTTCAATCCAGAGACTAACTATACAGGAAGATTGGTTTCATATTATAATTACCTTACCAGAGGATGCTCCATACCCAGAATAATCATAGCTGCAAAGTAGCAAATGTGTCGAGTCAGTAACAGCCCTACAAAAAGCTATACTAAAGATATCCAATTGGCATCCCGCTAGGCTTTTAACAGTTAAAAATAACATCAGCTGTAGTTAGATTCCACATGGGTATTTTAAGTGTTTTTACTCATTAATATACATAACCAAAAAGGAAACTTGAATCATTTTAGAAGAAATACCTCCACAAACCTAACAGATTCACAATGATATGTGCCTAAAAAAATCCATATAAGAACCCTATTTGTGTGATTTAGCAGATTGTAATACAACTTAGGAGTACAGACTCATCACCCCAGTGTATTTCACAGGCGAAAGAAACATCAAACAGTTGTAGGTCTTCAACATACAACCAAAGGACAAAACCAAACCAAAAAGGGAAGGAACGAAACAAAGGCCTTAGCTGTTGGAGCATTGAGAATAGACAGGGAATACAGACCATTATTAACGGCAACAAACCCAAAAATCGCAGGTGCAAAAACAGATCTGCAATCGCAGGTGCAAAAACAGATCTGCAAGAGCACAGCATACGTAATGGGTATATAACCCATTTCACCCACAGGACTGAAACTTGTGCATGCTTTGAGGAACAAGTAGAACAACCAGACACAAAGCAGGAGGCGATGTTCAAGAACTATACAATCAAGCAGTAAATGGAACATCAAAAGGTACATAAAATTGTGAAAGCTTAGCAAGTTACTAAGTTAGCAACAAACCAAGTAGAGAAGACTCTCCAATATAGAGGCAGATGGAATGAGAAGCATATCAAAAGGAACTAATTTACCAGACAAAAGATAACCAACCTCATACAACCATTTCAGTTCCATCAAACCCTTACCACACTATTAGAAAAACAAGATACAATAATAAGAATGAAGAACACAAATCCATATAGTCTCCTCGACACAATACAAATGCGTTGTAAAAATTCAACGCCAGACCAATAATGGCGCTGAAATGCAAACAAACAATGATGTAATCTCGATCTTGCAACAGCATAGAAGAACAAGAACAAAATCCAACCGTTGCTATCATCCAAAGGAAATCACCCAATCAGAAACCCAAATTCCTAAACCGTAGATATACGTAGTCCTTGGTAACGGATAAGAATACCAAACTAAACAAACATTGAAAAGCAAAAGGGAATGGAAAACCCCACAATTTCAGTACCCAACTAAAACAAGCATTTTAAATTTAAAAAAAAAAAACTAAAATAAGCATTGAAAAGCAAAAGGGGGTTTTTAAAAAAACCCATAATCACCCATTTCCATACCATTAACAACAACAAAACCCATAAAACCCCAGATTCTCAATCATTCCTCAATCCAAACAAAACTCAGATTCCAAGTCATCCAAATAACAGAAAAACACAAACAAACCCAATTAGAATAAGCATTGGAAAAAAACCCACAAAACCCCAGATTCCCAATCATCCCTCAAACCGAACACCAGAGAGAGAGAGAGAGAGATCATAGCCTCAATATCTGATAAGAATACCTAACCAACCAAAGTAAGCATTGAAAGGCAAAAGGGAATTTTTTTTTTTTTAAATAAAAACCACACTCACCCATTTCCACACCATTAACACAGAAAATATAATCGAAGTGTCCGTAAACTGGCCGGACACCAGAGTTATCAAAGTAAACAACAAAAAAATACCCCATCATACCCCAGATTCTCAATCATCTCTTAATCCAAACAAAACCCAGATTCCAAACCAGCCAACTAAACATAAAAACACAAACAAACCCAACACACTCCAAAAAATATCTCATGAAAAAAACGGAATGCAAAACCCCACAAACAAACAATCACCGAACATAAGCATTGAAAAGAAAAAGGGAAAAAAATCCAAAAAAAAAAAACCCACAATCACCTATTTCCACACCATTAAAATAACAGAAAAACACAAAAACAAAGCCAATACATATTCCCAAAAATACCTCATGATATTGACACGGAGGTGAGCTCTGAGCTCAATGAAAAGCTCCTGCATCTGCCCCAAATCGGCAGCGTTTCCATGGGAGTACAAAATCGTGAACCTCCCAAACGGGTGTTTCCAGAAAGTGGCCACAATCTTGTTCCCGCCCTTTGTCTCGAGCAAGTGGACGCGGACGTTCTTGTCGGCCGTGAGCCCCGTGAACACCAGCCGTCCGTCGTCGTCTTCCCCGTCCTTGTACACCTCGTACGTCGGTGGGTCCGGCGGGAAGAACGCGAACCTCGCCGCCACGGTCGACGTCACGTTCCCCATAAAAAAAAAAAAAAAAAAGAGGTCTCTTAACGCCGACCCACCAAAAAATATTCACTAAGTGATGATATCTACGGAAAATGAGGTCAAATTTGTTCTTTTGATCTGTTTTTTTTGGGGGGAAATTGATGGGAAATGAGGGATTTGGGGGTTAATTATGTTGGGTTTTCTCTTTTTGGGATGTTGGGTTAGTTTGATGGGAAATTTGAAGCTTCCCATGGAGATTTGGGATGAGAAAGATGTGGATTTTCATTTTTTCCTCTGTTTTTTTGAGGGATTTGGGTAAATTTTTTGTTGGGTTTTTTTTTGTAAAAGTTTTCTGCTTTGGATTTTGTGTGGATTGTTGTTGGTGGTGGAGGGTAGATCCGATCTAAGCGGGAAGGAGTCGAAACAGAGCCTCTCAGAGAAAAGAATTGAAGGGAGAATAAAGAACCGAGGGGGGTGACGATGGCTGTGATGGTGATGATGTATATGTTGACGTCTGACTATGGTACTTGTAGTATCTAGTGATTATGTGTACACATCTCCAACAAATAAATGATGGCCATATTTCTCACGTATAGTTTTTCATCATGGAATAAAAAATGTACATTGGCTGTGTGGGATCGGACGTGGAATAGTCACAATTTTATTTGAATGTGAGTTAATTCATTTTGTAGATCTCGATGCGTTTATGGTTTTTGTTGCGAATTAGGACGATTGAATATTGACAAAACCTTGGTCGACTTATATTTCATCGAAGAAAAATGAACGACCAATGTTTGGCTTTTCATTTTTATGTGACAGATGTGGTTTTGTTCAAACAATGAGTGATGTTCGATTAACCAATCTTTTATGATAATAAGCACATCGAGTCATGTAAAATAAAGGGTTTAAGATAATTTAAGGATAGGATGATGGGGTCTATTTTGTATAACATCAAAGAATAATTGGATGATCGTCAAATGATAGGATCTTAAATCATCTACCACATAAGTTTGTAATTAATTAGTCGTAAAAAAAGAAATTAACGTACTTTAATAGTACATCATGATACGATATGGATATGGTAGTATGTCAAAACTTAAATAATGCAGAATATGGATATGGATATGTCATATACATCTATAACAATTTTACATTTTTTTATTTACAATTATTATTCTATTATTAGATTAAAAAAATGGTTAGAAATGATGTATTTTGAGAGAGTACGACAAATTGATAGAGTGAGTGAGGGGTATCTATCTGTGTTCAAAGTTTGAACCAATAAACTTAAGAGATAAGTTGTGAACAGAAAGACGATGTATCGACTTCGCATGCCAAGATTTTGTTTGTTGTTTAAGACAAATGTATGTAATGACTAATTGTCTAGTGTGTATAATTCATACATTTTATTTGTTCCTTATTGGATACTTTTAAAAAAAAAAAAATCTTTTAACGCCCACCATATTTTGGAAGTATCTCGCACATATTCAATAGACATCTTTGCGTATATTCAATAGATATCCGAAAGCTAACATTTCAAACAAATACTAAAAACTTATCTATCATATCCAACACATATCATGTCCATATCACTATCCGATATTCGATACACTATAGGACGTCTACTTTCGGATTCTCCGAGCTTTGACTGGTAAGAAATGCAATGAAAGGTGAAGTGGGAGCCCCTAAACCCGCGCACCACCACCCCCCACCCCCCCCCCCCCCCCCCCCCCCCCCCCCCGCCCAAAAAAAAAAAAACTGGAGGTTTCACATGAAAAGACACTAAAATTGTGGCTAGATATTGCTTATTATTGCGTAGTACAGGGAGGTAAATGTAAGTAAAAGTGGCAAAAGATCTTTGGTGAGATGAGAGGGTGATGGACGGCTGACTTTTGGTCAAAGGCTGCTGTAGGCAGTGTCAGAGTCATACATTCCCCCGTTTTCCTTTGTTCAGTCAAATGAAATGAACAGAAAGTTTGATGGTTCGCTAACCCGAGTAATTATTCAATGGTCTTAAGACACGGTTACTTATTTTTCAAAACCTTTTTTCTATCACACATTCAGTCCCATTTGTTAACCCTCTTCGGTCTAAGGATTGGATTATCGATTTCAAGAGAATATTAATACTTTATTTGGTAATTCAAAATGAGTTCGGACTATGAATTCAATGGATTAACAAGCTGGGGATTAGAGGTATTAGGAATACTCTAGGGGAGATAATATTAATAATCCAAACCTAACTCATTCTCATTACCAATCTAATCTCATTACTAATTCATTTTATCAATTCAATCCCATCATCTAATATCATCTCAAACAAACATATTCATTACCAATCTCTTTTCATTATCAATTTTAATCATAAACTCATCTTCTTATGAATCACATCCATTTATCACTGTTATCAAACGAGATCCATGTAAGACTACACAAATTGGGTGTTACTGCAAAAATGTGTTTTTGAAAAAAATGGTAGAAGATCACATGCCAGTGTCCAAAGACCATGACCATGAATGGGATAATTTTTCTTCTTAACCCAACTCTTGGAAGTTGTGTTATTTATCCTCGTGCTACCATGATTGCTTCTCTCTCATTTTAAAAGCCACGCTTAAGTTCATTGTCTCATTGATTTATAGGTTAAACTTCTAATTATAGGCTTAATGATTTTTTTATAACTCAGGTGTCTAGGTCGGTTTACACACCTCAACTAATCATATAGAACCAATTACACTGGACATGTGCGGGGTTCTAATTAAAGCAAGAGCGAAGCTTTGTATTGAATGACTCCAAAGAAGATAATAGAATCTGACAGGTTTCGAACTTAAGACATTTGGCTGTGTTTGGATGGTAGACATTTTAGGAGGAATAAAAATATGATTCCAGAACTATGAGATTCCCACGTTTGGATAATGATTGAATGAGAATATGATTACTAATCTCCCAATTCAGAAGCAATCAAATTTCTAAATAGAAGATGAATCTGATACCTTCACTACCCTGGGAATATGAGATTACGGGGTAATCTAATTACTTGGAAAAAAGAAAGTCAAATTCGTACATCTTATACCCCCAAGACCCACGTTGTTTTTTTCCTCCTCTCTCCCAAGTTTCCCTTTATCCCTATTCCCCCCTTTTCCTTTGCCCGATATGTTGCCTCTTTTTTATTTTTTTGCAATCTATTCCAAAGTTTTGTTCGGGATAAACATGGTCCTCTATTTCCATAAAATATGTGTTGATTTGCGAAAAATGACGCCCCTAAGTCTACAAAATAAATGATTCACATCATCAAATAGGACCATGGGAGGAATCGTCACATGAGAAGTACCTTATTAAGACGGATGTTTCAGAGCCAACCTTGAACTAAAACTCACGGTATCGACTGCTATAAGTCTCGGAAAATTTACAACTTCTAAGGGTCCCTCCTGCTTCAATACCTGTCGTAATTGTTCAAAGGTTCCCATCATAGATTTTGGTTTTATGCCCCGGAAAAGTGCCCTAAATGTTTGAACAAACCTCGATATCACAACGGATTTCATGGATTTTTATGCATGTCAAAGCAAAACCCAACAAAGATGTGGGGCAAGTCCCAAGTTGTGATTCCATGAAGTGCGTTGTGATGGATTCCTCATTCCTGAGGAAGAAAGCTTGTCCTCAAAGGAATGGACTGGGTCAAAAAAGGCCCCATAGAAATGTAGTAGTAGAATGCTTAGAACTTGGTGCAAAAACCAAAGTTGGGTCCTAAAGAAAACTAAAGTTGAAAAGGGGACTCTGTTTTGTTGGATTAATAAAAGGTCAAATCATTGGTCATTAGAGTCGGCTTTGAGTTAAAATTTGTATTGCGGATATTAGGCTTTCAAAAAATTTTGATTTTTAGGGGGCCTTTCTATCATTTTATTCCTTATAATAGTTCAACAAAAGGGTCTTATTTTTTATTTTCGTTTTAGTCCCTAAAAAAATAGGGATGGCTCTGCTGGACACTCCTGGAGTATCACGTTGTATTTTCCGCAAATAAAAGATCACTGCGACACTATAGGAGTCAGTCCTTGTCTTTCAACCACTCCGCATGAGTGAATGATAATGGCATACGTCGCTGCGTAAATGATTGGGAGTACCACGGAGGCAACGTCACAAGGTATTCAGGAACGCTGAATAATTTCTCTAACAAAAAGATTAGTCAATGGAAACACATTGTTTGGTAGTTGTCTGGCTTTAAGACAACATGTATTTTCTCGGAAATCTAGTTAATGGAACATGACTTTCATGTGGAGATGCCACTGTCTGAACCCATAAACAATGATTTAAAATCACATCACTTTTAAGGAGCTTAAGAAGCGAATCATTAACGGATTATCCGACTACGACTGTGTTAGGATCATAATTTGTCAATAAAATTGGGGAACGAGAATGAGAAAGCGAAGTTAGGCCGTGTTCTTTTAAACTTATCTTAAAATAAGTTTGTTTGTCATTATTTGAGTTTTTTTTGTATTTGTTAGTTTTGCGTCAAACTTTTGTAGATTATTGATTTGTCTCGATGAGAGAAATCGGGCCCAAATATTTAGGAAAAAACCACTTATTTCTCAAAATAAGTCAACTTATTTTACTTTTTTTGCTAAAAAGTGATTATATTTCAAAATACTTGGGTAAAAATAAAAAAAATTACTTTTCCGATTCCTCTCGTCGAGACGAATCAATAACCTACAAAAGTTTGGCGCAAAACTAACAAATACAAAAAAAATTTAAATAATGACAAACCTACTTATTTCAATATTTTTTTTTGATAATACTTTTTTTAAGATAAGTTTAAAAGAACACAGTTTAAAAGATAAGACGACAATAGTTTGCATGTGCAAAATTTAAAAATTTGGTAACCATCAACTCCGTTTGGAAAATTCACCATTCAAACACAGCCTAAACATAAGACCAATTTCTTCTGTCGATTATGGTCCATTTGAAGGCTGAGATTTACTCTCAGAAATCCAAGGTTCCCATCATGCCACGTGCAGTCTTATTTTTCTCTCAAACGGCACTAACTTGCAAACGGAAAAGCCCCATTCAACGTGAAAAAAAAAAATTCATAAAAAATATTTTAAGAATGACTTGTCCCGCAAAAATAAAAAAAATCATTGCTCAAAAATAAAAAAAATCTTGACTTTTGATTTTGATTTTATTTTTGCGGGACCGGCCCCTAGTCCTATAAAGATGTATCAAAACAAAAGTCATTCTTAAAATATTTTTTATGAATTTTTGAAAAAAATTAGCTCAGTTTAATATTGATAAAGACTCTTTCAGAATTCGTAAGGCCTCTACAAATGTTGAAAAAACCCTTGCAAATATCGGATTGAGTTAATCTTTTACAAGAACTTATAAAAAAATATTTTAAGAATAACTTGTGATTTGAATATTTTTGTGAGACCTGAAATGGGGGCCCTACAAAATCATGCCCATTTATGATTTTTTTTTTTTTCACGTTGAATGGGGCTTTTCCGTTTGCAAGTTGCTAGCGCCGTTTGAGAGAAAAATAAGACTGCACGTGGCATGATGGGAACCTTGGATTTCTGAGAGTAAATCTCAGCCTTCAAATGGACCATAATGGACTGAACAAAACTGGATGGGATCCAAGTGGGGTAGGGTCGAAGTACGATATGCAATGGACCAATGTATGTGATACGAAAAGGCTTTTCTGCTGTTTGGTTGTGGATTGCAAGGAGTGCAGTTCGGTCATTTTCGGAGCCAGCCATTTTGAAGTCACTTTGATGGTAGAACTTGTCCACATAGTAGAGCTTGTCGAGTAAAACAACCACATAAAAAATCAGGTTAATTAGTTACCGACTAATATCCCATCTAAGCACATTCATTTGGAATACAATGAGCTGAGTACACTGGATTACAACTTAAAAACACGTAAAAATATTTGCACTCCGATCAGACTAGTTGGTATCTAATAAACTTGCTTTGTTGTGTGGTTGTTGTACTTGACGAGTTCTACAATGTGGACGAGTCCAATCATCAAATTGACTCCAAAATGGGTCAAAAAATGGCCGGACTGCAGGGTTGCAGTTCATTGCCAAATTGCACAAAAGCCTATGTGCCTCTTTTAATTGCTCTTTAGAAGTTTCAAAACCAAAAAGTTATAAGTTGATCAACTCAGTGCAATGGAAGCAGCATCAATTTCTTCCATATGAAGCTACAAAACAATTGCATATATAGATATCCATATATACACGTATGAATGTACAACTGGGCATAATAATCGTTCATATCTTCACTGAATAGGATTCTCTGTGCCTCCATGCTCTCTCCTATACAATATGTACTCCTCTTGCAATGAGGTCTCATCTCCGGTGACAGAAACCCAAGTTTCTGCAATTTTCTGCAATTTTCCGCCCAATATCTCAACCAAAGTGAAAGCTCGAGCCGTGTCTTCTGCATTTGGTGAGGAGAGTGAGGTTTTGTTGTTCATGGAGCTTTGGGTGTTGGCGGTTTGATGATTACCCAATCTTTTAACCCTAGGAACTATGGCACCATTTAGGTATATAGTGTTGTCGTCCCCAACTACTATCATTTTTCGCAGACCATTTCCATAAGCCAGCTCTTTATGCATGTGACCGAACACAACCAAAGGGATGCATAACTGTGTCGTCTCCTTCAAGTGGGAAATGGCATGTGCTAAGTCTGTGCCATATATAAATTGGTAAATAGACATTGTGAAGTAGAGTTATTCCAATATTTGGCAAACGAAACGATGCCACCTTTCCAGTAAAAAAGTCAAATCAGAGGAACAATTTCCTATTGGGTATGTTTGGCCACTTTTTCCGTAATTGTTTTCTTGGTTTAGGAAAAACCAGTGACAGGTTCAAATGCACTAATCGTTTTCAAATAGTTTCTATTCCGTACAAAAACAGATTTTTGAAACTCACGAACAGTTTTTTGGTATTTCTTGAGAAGTGAAAGTTTCTTTAATACAGTTCTTGGAATAGTTCACCCAAA
Organism: Rhododendron ovatum; assembly: GCA_019656835.1. Classification (NCBI taxonomy): domain Eukaryota; kingdom Viridiplantae; phylum Streptophyta; class Magnoliopsida; order Ericales; family Ericaceae; genus Rhododendron; species Rhododendron ovatum. The sequence continues at coordinate 48,119,373 of CM033792.1, read as the reverse complement.
CAATTTCTACGGTCTTTTTTTTTTCTGGAAAAACAAAGTCAGAACAGAAAATGAAATGACACAAAACTGGCCAACTACCAAGCTTATTCAGTAAAATGGTCTACTATCAACCCTTTTAGAGGGCTTGCTGATATGGAACCTACAGGAAACAAGAAATCCAAAGGAGCAAGGAACTGAGCCAAAAGGTCACTACCTGGATCACCGTGGTCACCACCTTCAAACACCCAATCTCTTCCACAAATGTCATTGATCTTAGAACCTAGACCTGCTTAGACGTAACAAGAAACTATCCATCTAAAGAGAGCAGCTTGTCATAGAAAGACAAGAAGATATGGATTAGATTTACAGACCTGTGGGACCATTGTGAGCGAGCAATATAACAGAATGATCCTCTGGGGCACCTAAAGCAGCTTCATAGATTCTCTTTGCACTTCCATCCAAGTCTTGGACGCCATACCTAAGAGAATCATTTATGTTTGATGAGTTGCAATTCACCCCATAATAACTAAGAACAAGATCCAGCACATATGCACTAAAATCTAAACCACGTGATAAAAGCAAGCCATTTTGCCTTAATCCTACCTGACTCCTATGAAGAAATCACAAAATCCAACAAATGGATGCATCAGTATGTTCAATTAAAAACCAAAAGGGACTTGAAAAAGAATAAGGAGAAAAAAGAAAGCAATGGAAGAACAGAAACAGATATAGCATAGTCTAATGCCTCGAATACTGAAAACAAACCGACATTAAGCTTAGTGCATCTCCAATGATTGGAACCAAATAACCACAGCCAAAGCAATTTTTTTTGGCTCGCTGCAGTGTCATTTTGCCCAATGTTGGCAAATCTGCTGACGGTGCCAAAGCCGATTTTTCGGCCAACCATCACTTGCTGCCATTAGATAACAACCATCTCTTGGGCAGTTGGATCACTTGCCCTGAAGGGGCACCATTCGTGCAATACATGCTGAAGGGGCAGCTCTCTTTGTTTAATCAGGACCTTGCAGCCATTGGATCACTCGGGGTGTGCTTAGATATCCCCACAATCTCTCATGGGATGGCTGATGTGGCAAGAAACGGCTGAAACAAAATCTGGGTTGAGAAGCGGCAAAGTCATTACTTTATTGTGAAAATGGCCGACTGTAGGGGACCAATACTTGGAACCTCCTGCCTTTTTGCTTGGCTTGGAAAATGGCTGACCATTGGAGATGCTATGGGAATTTAGGATAACTGGTATCAACAGTCAAAATGCACAAGCACAATCACTATTGATCAAGACAGTAAACAGATTGTAAGTAACATGCAACGGAAAACTAACCTTGCATCCAGAAGTGCTTTCCGGAACAAATGCTCACCCCCACAAGAAAAAGGCCGTCCGCCAACAATACTCAGCTTTAATGAAGGATAATCCATGCGTCGATAACCCACATGCTCTTCACCAAGACTGACCATCACATAATGGACTCAAATTAGTCCTTATCAACTAAACAGTTGAAAAGAGTACCATAGACTTCAGTCATGCAAGTTATACAAAAGACCCATCAATGTGACTCATATTTTCAAATAAGTCAATGTCAAACTGAGCTTAATTAAGTTGATTAAAAAAAAAAAAAACTGAGCTTAAGTCCCAATCAACGCTCCATTCTGGTTTGGAGTTTTTTGATGAATAAAATGCATGATTACAGTTTTCCCGGGCAAGAAAGGCATTCGACAATATCACAAATCAAACTCCAATCACAAAATCCTAAGGATCATATGATTAATTGTTGGTCCATCATAAGGGTAGAAACACTTGGGTAGTTACTGTAGTTTAGTCTTAATAGATTTTAATCTAAGTTCAAATTTGGCCCTCTAAGACAAGCATGGGCCAGTAAAAACATAAGGGATAGGTTCAATTGCTAAGCTGAAACATTTAGCAAAAGCATGGGACAAGTTCAATTGCAATACCATTAGGCAAAAAGACTTTACCAGCAAGATGAAAAAGTGCTCATACGCAGCCCTATACCTTTGGCAATTCTATTTTCCTTCCACTTTCGTTTAAGACAGAAAGGCTTAAGGTATGAAACAGGGCATTTGTAGTATGAGGGAAGAACAACTATCTTTCTGTTTTTCTTCTTTATATGTCAAGGGAAGCTTACCAAGGCAATTAAAGAGTTCCATATCGTGTACATAAATAAAAAAAATCAGATACTGTAAAAATGAAAAAGTAGAGACCGTAAATGCTCACCATTCCAACTGAAGTTGGACTCTGTCCTTCCTCCTACAAAATCAAATCCATGACACTATCAGAGAAAAAAATGGCCTTTAAGTTTAAACTTGCATCTTTGACACATCAAACATAGAACTAGCTACTTTATAATCTAAAGTATGTTGGACAATAGCCATTGAACTAATCTAGGACTAATCTAACCCTCTGTAAATTGAACTAATCTAGGACTAATCTAACCCTCTGTAAATTGAACTAATCTAGGACTTCTGATTCTAGGTGATGCCTGCAGGAGCAGGAGTGGAGTTGACAAAAGAATGGAAAATGCAGCTTGTGAAAACCCTACTCGCCTACTCATCAAGGCTCCTATATAAGCAAAATAGCAGCCAAACTTTAAAAAGGTTTAAACTTTCAAATTAGTCAAATTTAGTGATCAACTGTGGATTGTTTTTCTATTCTCCGTGTGGAGAAAGCTATAATCACCATTAGCGAAAACTAAACAAAGAAGAGATATTAGAGCCTCTGTTCCTTTGTTTTTCTGTTTTTTTGCTTGGTTGTGCCTGCAGTGGCTCCTCGTTTTCTGTCTCTAGGGGTTTTATCCCCTTGAACCTTGTTGTATTTGTGCTTGGGCTTTATATGAAATGTACCACTTATCAAAAAAAAGATATTAGAGACGATGATATGAGAAGAGGAACATGATGTTGGGAGAAAGAAGAGAGTATGGCTGAAACGATATAGTGTTAAAGGATAATCAGGACACAATCGAAGAACAAAAAAGCAAATAAAAAAATAATAATCAAGTTCTGGTATATATTAGAGCAACTTGAATTGAAGATCCTGCATACACATCATGCAAACAAAGCCAGTCGATATAGGTTAAATAATTCCATGAAGCTTCTGAATGAGACCATGTTCTCACTTTTCATAGACTCATAATTCAGTGCAACTTCCTTGTTTCTTAATGCAAACTAGTCTGAAACTTCGACACAGATGACTTGCCTTTGAGCAAATTGTTGAGTCCTCCAGGCATCATGGTTTCCCAATATAGCTGCTTTAGAAAGTTTTAGATCTGCAATGCTCCTAACAAGTTCAACATTCTCATTTCCAAAATCACCTAGTAAAGCCGACAAATGCAAATAAGTTATTGTAGCATCAAGAAATTGAAGAAGGTAAGAGAATATCTGAAAGCAGATCCGTCAACAATATCAAGTACAAAAACAAGAAAAAACATGACTTGCCTGTAAACAGTACCAAATCCGGCTGCATTTCAAATATAATGCATGTTAGACAGGAAGAGGAAACAGAGGCACTAGAATGAATATGGTTATAAGCATCTTACACTACACCTGGTTCATAGAAGAAAATTGTCACAAAGTGAAACTTAGAAATTAAACTAGTGATTTAAAACCAACATATATTGCTGTTCAAAAAAAGAAGAAGCATATATTGCAAATACAAACAATGGCACATCTCAAATAAAAAGTTGCTTCCATCACTCAATTTCTCGATATCTTAGCAAATTAACATTGATTGAAAATAGTGGGCCAGTCCTATAGTTGCAGCCATAGCATCACCATAGCTAAATATTATTTCCAGCGACCAACTAAGAATAAGCAAGGGCCTTAAACCACTATTTTGAATTCTCCGTGAAGAGAACCCTATCCTATTACATCAACAAATATAGTGTCAGACAAGGCATACCACTTGGTGATGTTAATGTTTCTTGTCAAGCTAAGTGTTTCATATCATGCAACATATCAAGTTCCATTCCATTAAGATCCAAAAAATCGGTAAGGTGTAATCCCTGTTTTCTCTCTATTACGGGATATATTTGACAAGATTTTGTGAGGCTGGCTGCAAGCTTCTGATTTATCTTACACGGTTGTAAGAATCAAACATACAACTGCAAACAAGAGGAAGGCAAGTTCAATGGCTTCAAGCTTCTGAGTAATCGACAAACTTGTAAGCATAAAACATACAAATACAAACAAGAGAAAGGCATAAGTAATACCTGCAATAATTGAAGAGCTTTTGTATCTTCTTGTAGATTCCAGTCATCATGCTTCAAAAAACATTTAAAAGATAGCGAAAAGAACAAAAAACATTAGCAGTCCATGCATTTATTCCTATTTATTTATATAGTAACAATGACCATATTAATTACTGCAACTCACACACACACACAAAAACACGTTCTCAACTAAACTCATTCAGTGAAATAACCTTACCAAATAAAACAAAAGCTAAATATGAGTATGTGTTGTTACGTCCATGTGCACAGAAGCATCAGATTACATCAAACTTTTTAAACTATACTACAAGCTTATTCGGAGATGTCATTGAAACTAAGAACTAGAGATTACAAAGTACAAAAGTGATTGCACTCCCAAATAAAAAATTGGTTGGGAGCCATTGCATGGTCCACTTATGGAACGCTGCCTGAAAACCCTTGCATACTTTATACCAGGTATTAGGAGAGGTTAAGAGAATAACTGAATAAAGATTAAAGCAACACTAAGACTGTTTTGAGGTGTATTTTATTTATTGGAACATCAAAGTTGCTCACTCCGGACAACGTTATCTTGTGTTCTCGTGTTTGTGCACTTGTTTCAGTGTTCTTTGTTGTTCATGGTAGATCAATTTGTTTTGTCTAGGCATGCCACTATGCTTAACCTAAATGAGCAGAATTATGCCTGAATTGGGATAACTAACTCCTAGAGTCAACAGATATGCTGACAAAGCTAGGAAGGCCAAACATTGCCTAGGAGTTCCAGATGATTCAGCAGACACTAAAGTCAGTGACAATACACGTCAAATGTCTCCACAAGTGGAATTTAATAGCTGAATAATGCACTAATTGTAGTTACTTGTGGATTTCTCTGCTGTTAAGAAGAGGGAAAATGATCAGGTGTGGTCCACAAGATCACAACATTAACTCCTTATACTCGAAGATGAATGTTGACGTAGAAATTAAAGGCTGAACATGGTAAGCATAATTGATGACAGGCAATTTAAAATATAGCTTCCAATAATCTCAGCATATAGAAGGCAAGCTGCTGTCGAGAAAACTAGGCATTAAAATCCTCATGCTTTTTCAGCCCGAGCAAGAAACCATTCTACCCTTCGTTTGCTGACAATTAGAGCAGCAACCTCAGCCTTGACTTTATCATGTTGAATAGTTTATGCATGGGTGATTGCAGCCTTATTAGTCTGCTCCTTCTCCTTTGTACCACTTCTAGTTAACTACATTGTCCACCAGCTCAATAAGAGTTCAATTTCATTGAGCTTGCCTTGACAGTCCGAGTGACTGGCCTTGGAGGCTTCACAGCACTCTGGAAATTTTTCCTCGAACCTTCTTAAGTCCTGGTGCCCAAGAAGGGTAAAGGACCAGTTCTAGTACTATATTGGTTAGGGTTTCTCAAGTCCTTGAAGGGGGATAGTAGATCAAACTTAAACATCTCCTTTGTCTTTCTGGTGGTTTTGGAATAGGTTGACGGCCCCGTGTATACCAACGGGCCATTTGTTTGACTAGATATAAGCATCAAATTGGAGTTAAAATATCCATAGGACCATGTATGTGACGTTCCGTTAAAAGTAATGTGGCTCGGATAAAACACAAGTCGGATATACGATCCCACAAAGTTTGAGATATGCAATACAACAGAGATGCAACATTATTAACCCCATCATTATAAATGTATGAGATTACATATCTCATCGCTTCGTTATTAGCTCGGTCAAACAAAAGGGCCCTAAGTGATCAGCCATTCTCAGCCAATATGGGATTGCATTTATCGAACACAAAACAGGCGGAAGATGGAGCATCATACTATTACAATGGAAGATGTGAGCGTGGAAAGAGTTGACCGCAAAGAAGATAAAGGTAAAATAGGATACTAAAGGGATAAAAAGAGAGTCAATGATGGCATCAACAATCCCGAAATGTTAAATCTTTTTGGGATGACGTGTCATTTTCAATTGTCTAAAAGAAAGTAGAGAGAAAAATTGGGGAGGCATACATGTTAAAACCTAGGGTTTACATTACTTCAACAAAAAACAGTCACTCAAAAACCACGATACACAAATTCGAATCATAAGAGGTTTTGAAGGCCAAACATTCTGGTCACTGGAGGTTTGCCTGGTTGTTAACTTCAGCACACCAAAATTAGCATCGGTGGGTGCAGCCCGGACATCCGGTTATGGAAAACTTTAGAAAAAACCACGATACACAAACAGAGTGACAGCGTAACAAAACGAACAGATACGATATAATGTTAGATATACAGATATACGTGTATATGTAGAGAGAGAAGGAGAGCTTACGACGTCTCCGACAACGGCGATTCGGACGGAACTAGCCATTGGTGAGCGGCAACTGGGGTTTGAGGAGGACGGAGGAGAGAGAGGGGTACAACCGAACAGACACCAGAAGGTTGGGAGGTGCAATAACTTGCCAAAAAACATTACTATACGAAAGGGATACAATTTCGGGTACATGTATGGTCTTTCTCCTGTGGTACTACACTACTCCATAGCCATATGAGGTTGCCTTTTTCACGGAGGTCCCATGAAAGAGATTTCGCGCTGCCCTATCTCACCTTTCATTGCGGTAATCGAGCGATTCGAATTTTAAATAAATTATTCGTGCAAATAATTTAACTATTTAAACTATTTGCTCGAATAGTTTATTTAATATCTGCACCATCTAAAACATTTTTGAACGAATGAAATTATTTACCTCCGTAAAAACCTTCCTTACGGAGCCTCCATAAAGAAGTTTTTATCTATCCATATATGCCAATTTTCACAAAACAAAATTTTGGTTTTGTTTAAACGGACTACTTTCCGGGTTAGTTTACGTATATTTTGGTTAATTTTTTTTTCCTGGGTCCGATTGGATGCGGTATGAGTTTTAGGTGTATTAATTATGAAGGGGATAAGATAGTAAGGGGTATTAGTTAAGAAGGAAGGGCCCATATTGATGTGACATTTACATATGGTGTATTAAAATGTAAATGGTTTGGATGATGTATTAGAAAGAAGGATGCATGATGTAAAAAATTGTCCAATGATTCTTTTGTCCTTGTGCAGTCCCAAATTTTATTATGTATAACGTTAATTATATAATTGCAAAACTCAATATATTTAATTACTTTTTGACAATTTTAAGCTATAATAATTTACTTCATTAACAAATTAAATAATTTAACAAATTTGTAAAATTTGTAAAATATAAATTTTGTTTTTTTTTAAAGATGGGGAACTTGTAGGAGTAAGGTTCCGTTCCAGAAACCTTCTTAAAAAATAAGAAGCTTATTTCATATTTTTAAATTCAAAAATAATGTAAATAAAAATTAATTTTTTAATTTTTTTTGCATCGTATAAAAGATTTCGATGATATCTTTCAAATAAGATTTATATTATATATTTTTAGATTTCAATAAATTTATTATTTTTAAGTTTGAAATTATCTTCTTAAAAAATAAAGGGCTTTTTGGAATTCTGGAACCCATCCTATCATACGTGTTTTTCAAAATTGTTTGTGACCATTGGATTGCTCTCCATTATTCTAAACTATTTATTTTGGTTGATTTCAACCACACATGATAATTTTCCCAACTTTGGGAGTATCGGCTGCCTTTCTGCCTTTATCCGAACTGTATAGTTGTCTATACAGAGAGAGTTATGAACACGAGAGAGAGAGAGAGAAGAAAGAAAAAAGCGTAGAAGAAGAAGAATAAGGAGGAGGAGCAGCCCCACTGATTGTCTCTTCCGATCTGTACACAACCCATCCCAATTTGGCAATCGTCTCTCTCTCTCTCTCTCCGATCGGTGGGTTGTCTCTCTCTCCGATCTGTACACAACCCACCCCAAAGAACAGGTACATCTCTCTCTCTACGTATACATACATATTTTTTGTGTATTTGTTTTTGTAGTGGTGCTGGTGGTGATCTGTTGTTGGTGGTGTTGTTCTTCTTGTTTCTTCTCTGTAGCAAATAGAGAGAGCCGTTGGGGGAGGGGGTTGAGGAGGGGCGTTTTGGTAAAAAATCAGGCGTATACACCCCGATTAGCTATTGCTACCTGGAGGGGTAGCAATAATTTATGGTTGTTCTCGGTGTATTAGAGAATACGGGGATTAGCTAATATGGGGAAAAAGTGGATGCCAAACGGTGTATTGATTTCTCATCCGGGTGTATTGTGTAATACACCCGCCGTATACACCATCCAATCGGGCCCACTTCTAATGGGGCTCGAACCCTAGCTTTCCACAAGGGAGGGACTGGGAATACCATTTAAATACAAGCCCTTTGGCCGACTAATTTTCTTTTGGATAAATTACGGGTTAGTTCAGTGTGGTTAAAGATAGATTCCCGCCGAGATTAGGAAATACACAAGAAATTACTTACTGCCTAACCCAACAAAATTTCGTACTGCTTGACCCAAAAATCAAACCTTAGTCAATAATACTATTGAGAGCAAACCCAACAACCAATCAAATTTTCCTTCAAGCTGAAAACAAAATTTTGTTACAGCACGAGTGAAGCGTAAAGCCCAGTACAAACATGGGCCGTTCTAGGCCCACTCCCAATTCGGTGACAAGGGGTGTACAAACATGGGCCGTTCCAGGCCCACTCCCAATCTGGTGATACTATTAGGGGGCGTTTCCGCTAACTAATAAGTTATGGACAACTTCTTATTGTCCAAAAATGTCAAGTTGTTTGCACTAATCCATAAGTTGTAACTTGTAAATGGTATATGGGTGGGTGAAGAAAAAAATAGAGGGAAAAAATATAGGAGAAAATGAAGAGGAAGAAATTGTGGGTTAACATAAACAACTTGACAACATGCAATAACTTGTAGTCCAAAGAAAGCCCCCCTTAACAGGAGAATGATTAGTTTGGGTAGAAGTTTCAAATATGAGAAGTTGCATACTTGCATTTTGTTTCCTGCAAGAAGTACAAAATAAATTTAGGGGCTTACTTGGTGGTTAAAGCCTAAAATTTAAGAATTTGCTTTAGAAAATTGATTTTGGCACTCTTGTTTTAGCCATTGGCACTTCATTTTGTATCTTAATCATGTAAGATTACAAAACAAAATGTGGAGTGCCACTGGTTAAAACTTGAGTGCCAAAATCACATCTCTTTGCTTTATCTTAAGTTCTCGAGTTTGAAATCCGGGGCGGTTTCGGGAACAACTAATTAGACACCTAAAAAAATACCTCATAGTTCTCAATCAAATTTTGATGATCCGAGCCGTTCAATGTAATCAGAACATGAAAAGTCAGCAAAAAAATGATCGGGAAGGGCTTGATTTGAGTAGTTTTTAGCTCAGATTTGATGAACTGTTCAATTAAAAACTATACAAAACAAGCACTTCCCGGTCATATTTTTTGTTAATTTCTCGCGGCACTCTTAAAATCACATTCTGCATATATTGAACGGTTCGGATCATAAAAATTTGATCGGAAACTATGAGATTGAGATTTGGGATATTTTTTTGAATGTCCCTTCAACCGCCCCGTTTGAAACCCTTCCAAGTGTTATCTAACCTTTATAGGGTCAGTTTATACGGAGATTTGCTCCTGTTTTAAGTGGGCTCCACGTAAATGGGTAGTGGAATTAAGCTTCAAAATTAGTCAATGTGTATATAAACTGACGCAGACACTTGAGTTAGGAGTAAAAAAAGAGCACAGAATACTGTACTACCATGCGTAAGGACCATGAAAATGCGAAATTTCTTTATCCAGAACATCACTTGGCATTTCTTTCTGTTGCGAAATGGTTGACCAGGACTATGGTGGAACAAATCATGAACCATCTGTGGTTCAAAAGTCAAGTTCTGTTATCGTGAGATGATGGATCTTTCTCCGCCCAAGAAAATTCAAGCTGACATTTTAGACCAATACAACAAGCCAACAACAGCATTACTATATGCCAAAAGATCAAAATTAAACAATACTCTACATTCCAATAGACTAAGGTCCCGTTCCAAAAGCCTTCTTAAAAAAAAAAGTACTTATTTTGAAATTTCTCGAAAAAAGAAGAAGAAGGGTTGTTCCACAAAACCCAAATAAACAGTTTATTTCACATTTTTACCATTAGATCTAAGTTCGCATTTTAATTGCAAAAGAAGATCAAGGGTCCACAATCTTATGTTCATGACTCATTGTCTACCTAATAGTTATAACAATCTTGAACAGGATTGATCAATGGCCAAATTTATATAAATTTGTTGCAATGGTTAAGTCCTTAGAGTTTCTTGTTCAGTAAATTAACATACTCTTTTGTGCCAGTAAGATATGGTGGGATCTTAACTTCGATTTCAAAAAACATGCGGTGAAACCCAATGCAAATATGACTATGTGGCGCTGAGAGCAATACTCTTTGACAAATATGTGAAGTAGACTATTTGCATATCCATTATCCGGTCAAAAGAGCAATGGATAACTCCTTCAGAGATCACTATATATATGCATTCCTTACTCATCCTAACCTATATGCTACAATTCATTGACAAAACTCATCCGCCGGTGTCCAATGGCTCCCAAATATCCCCTTTTCTCCCTCTTCTTTCTCCCTCTCCTATCTCTCCACTTCCACTTCTCAACAGGACAAGCTTTTGTGAACTCTGTTTACTGGTTTCCCGACAGTGGTCTGGCAACATCAGATATAGACTCTACTTTGTTCACTCACATATTTTGTGCTTTTGCTGATCTTGATCCCAATACAAATCAAGTCACTATTTCCTCCTCAAACAATGCTCCATTTTCTCAGTTCACCCAAACTGTCCAGCTTAAAAACCCTTCTGTCAAAACCCTCTTGTCTATCGGCGGTGGCTCCGCCAACAAGACTGCCTTCGCTTCTATGGCTAGCGAGTCGGCTTCTCGGAATAGTTTCATTGATTCTTCCATAAACTTGGCAAGGTAAGTAATGTTTGTGCAATCAATCCTAGTAAGTTTAGATTGACGTTTATTTCATTTGATTTGTTTAGGTTTGAACTAAAAGACATGTCTTTGTCGTAGGTTGCCAATTACTAATTAACCACATGACTTTCGTGACTACCCTTTCATTTTACGACAACTTTGAAATATCTTTCCTCTTCCTTACAAAATTAATTTTTTTTTATCAAATTCAATTACTAACCATATGATTTTAGAATGATGCCCTCGATGCTATAGATAACTACGCCCGGAAGCAAATTGATATAGGGAAAAAATATTTATTGCTTGTGAAGCTTAAGAGAATGTTTGCTTCGGTAATTTGCCAATTTCAAATTTCATAGGGTCCTTTTTTGACTTCTAAATACCCAACAGGTCATATGGCTTCCATGGCTTGGATCTTGACTGGGAGTATCCACAATCCACTTCAGAAATGGCCAACTTGGGCGTCCTCCTCGACGAGTGGCGGGCCGCGGTGGCAACCGAGGCCCAATCCGCCGGACAACCACTGTTGCTTTTAACCGCAGCCTTCTATTACGCACCAAGCATTAATGGGCTGAACTATCCAGTCCAGTCCATATCCAATAGCTTGGACTGGATCAACTTGATGGCCTATGACTTCTACGACCCTACATGGGCCAAAGTGACCAACTCACATGCAGCCCTGTACGACCCGTCGGGCCCAATCAGCGGAAGTTACGGGGTCGAGTCTTGGATCCAGGCCGGGATGAGCCCAAAGAAGTTGGTCCTCGGAATGCCGTTTTACGGGTACGCGTGGCGACTCGCGGACGCGAACAACCACGGGCTTATGGCACCGGCTGATGGGCCAGTTGGATCAGGCAACGGGGCGATGCGCTATGGGGAGATCTTGGGGTTCATAGCCGAAAACAAGGCTGCAACGGTGTACAATGGCACAATTGTTTCGAACTATTGCTATGCTGGGACAACTTGGATAGGGTATGATGGCACCCAGAGTATCTCTGCCAAGGTTTCATATGCTAAGCAGGAAGGGTTGCTTGGTTACTTTGCTTGGCATGTTGCAGCTGATAACAATTGGGATCTCTCAAAACAAGGTATATAGGTCTCAATCCAACCATAAAATTCATGCATTTTGAAGTTACTAAATTTAAGGAAAATGACTGACGTCTACTCTGCTAGTTCAATAATTTTGGTCTTGTGGGATCCATGCATGCCGTTTTGGCACTAAAAAATTACGCTTCCTTTTGTATCTTTTTAATGCACTGTAACAACTTAAATCCCAATGGGGATTAAAATTATGGGACGGTGGGAGTAGAATTTTTGTTGGAAAAACTCTTTTGAAATGATGGGGCAGTGACATTCAATCATGAGTGCATTAATATGTAAGCGGTAAGCCATCTGCAGTAATAAACCATTGCAACGCTTTAAACGTATAACCAAAACTTAGGTCTCTTGTGGTCGGATTTTAATTTAAAATTAACTTTTCTAATGATGTGGTTTTTGTTTTCATTGCAGCCAAACAAGCATGGGGAGCATGAAACTCACGGAAAACAGAAAATATAACTATACAAGGATTAGCCGAATAAAAGGGCTGAGGTAAAACCCTAATTTAGCAAGCTGATGAGCTACTTTGAACAATAATGGGGTTGTATTATGATAATAACATTTATGCGCTAACGAATTTTTGTTAGCTCGATCTGTTAGTCATAATGATTTTAATAAAAAAAGAAAAGTTGCAAATTTTTCACGCATAATTCTATGGGTACCGACGAAGGGTTCACCATCATGCACAGAGCCCATGTTCGGATTCCACACAAGTGATCCGAACTGTACATATATAATATTTTTACGGTTGGCCTAGTGAAAATTCGGGTTGCATATCTATTTATATATTGAGAGGAAGGATCAGATCAAATAATGTCGGAAGAAGTGGTTCGAGACTTCAAGTGGTGAATGTCAATTAACCTGCCTGCATCATGGGCAAGTCTCACTTTCGAACCAAAGCATTAATTCTGTAAAGTACTAATGTCTACTTCAGTGCAACTCACTGAGCCATTTATTTCTGGGAGGGATATATGTAGAACAGGAAGTGCCTTTCCTATCAAGAAGGATTGTGGGTTTGTTGTTTTTTGCCCCTATCGGGGCACATTGAAAAAGATGGTTATCTCTCTGAACAGATACACTAACCAAGCAAGATGTCTAGCTTTCCTTATTCTAATACCAGAACATTGCAATTCTGAATTACTTGCCAACGAATTTGAAATAATATTCGCCGACCTTCGAATAAATCGAAACATTTCAAACATCAGCAAAAACATGAACGGCTCACTTTCATACTACTCGCTACACATATTTAGGCTATTTAGTGGCTATTATGAATTTGAGACAAAGCTTCAAAGACTAAAGTGTCTCTATCTATGCCTAAATCCGATTAATGTAATTTTTGCATAATTAAACAGCTAACGAGCCTAGCAAAATGAATGATCCCAATCATGTCTTTTTTGACAAGAAATGAGGTCCATTGATGTCAAATCAGGATTTGTTATGCCTTAAATTAAGCAAAATAAGTCCTTTGTTTCAGTTAAAAAAAGAAAAAGAGGTCGTAGATATTCATTTTTGGCGACGCTATGTCATAATTTTGTTCTCCTTTCATGTCATGTAATACTGCAATGACCATGTTTATGCATCACATTTTGAGTACAGGGTTAATCTCCTCTCTATATTTGTATCCTCCATACTCCTCTAGACTCCTCTCTTTTTTTTTTTTTCCGATTCACTTAGGCTACACAACAATGATTAGACTTGTTCATATTATAGATTGATAAGTGCTATATATATATATATATTTTTTGGCCCTCCAATCTACATTTATTAGTCATTTATTTTTGTTAACTGATTTTTATTATGTATTTTTATGTTTATAGGTTGCTCGAGCCTGTTGTCCGAGACTTTGGATAAAAAGAAGATTTTAAAGAAGTTTGGGGTTAAAATATGAAATGATTAAAATTGAATAATTAATTTATTATTTCATAAAATCTAAAGGGCCTTTGTGTGATTAAGGTGTTCAATCCCTATGTAAGCAATTTAACCTACAGCTTTTTGGGACGGGGAGTTCTGGCCGTGGAAAAAACAGAGAAAAAAGGACGGGGCTGCCGAGAAAAATAATTGATCGTGGCAGCTGAGATCTTTTGTTCCGAGTTTATTTCTCCTTTCAAGTTTTTATGTTTTGTTCGATTGCTCGCAATTCAGTAACTTATTTTAATTTATGTTCTTAATTAAAGTTGTTCGTTGGAATTCAATTAGTTGCTATCTTTTGTTTATTTTTTTTCGCGCGTAATAAAAGTATGTTTCAAATTAGGATTTCTTTTGCATATTATTTAATAATGAGTGAGTAGTTGTATACGTAGGGTCGCGGGGTGATTGGCACACCGTGGCTAGATCGGATACGTTATGGTCCTATTTTTCAAACAATAAAGAAAAGACAATTTTAGGTTACTAAAGTACATTTGTTGGACGAACCCGGGCATCGTCGGAGCCCATGTGAACGGGAGAATGAGGGTCCAAAACTCATTCTCCGCTACGCATGGGTAAACGGCGACCATGAATGTTCGCATCTTTCGGGGTATCTTTTTTTCTCTAAAGTTGAATGTTTTTAAGAACATTGAATGGAGCAGGGAAGTCCAGAACTGGTTGCGTGTGCTATGAACCTTACGACCGTACATTCTTTTTAATTATTTGAAAAGAATAAATATTTTCCTAGGTTTTAGTTAATTTCAACCAATCGACAAAGGGTAGCTACCTAAGAGCCTGTTTTTATCAGTAACAACCTGAGTTTTTAGTCAGCACACATCACCGTCTCTGTGGATTCGACTCCGAATTTACCGAATAATGTGCTATATCGATTTCCGCCCTACGCTTGCGGCGACCCATTAATTTAGGATTAGAAATCGGTCAAGCATAGATTCTAGAGAGAAGCAAATTCATACAAACATCTTGATCAAATATAAATAAATGCATGGATGCATGGCTTGCAACTTTTTTTTACTTAATAGTTGACAAGTAAAATTTGGAACATAAATTTTCCATTTTATACGATCTGTTCATGACCAATATGATTTTTTCATAGATGTTTTGCTCGCATAATCTAGTGATGAACTGATGAATTATAGATGTTTTGTTCTATTTACAAATCATTGTTATGCGCTCCAAGTGAAGCCCAAAAAAGAGTCTTGAGGAGTACAAATTATAGATATGGAGAGGTGCTTAACCCGTAAGGCCGTAAACATTGATGAATATAGAAGAAAACTCACAGTTTAGGTTCTGTGGTATGAAAAAAGGACACGTTGCAAAGAAGTCTCTTTCGTTCAATTTTAATAGTTCATCTCAACAATCAATGATACAACTTATCTGTAAGATACATTCAGTAAATATGTTATCTGGTTTATTGAAAACACTTTTGATTAACTTGGATCATGTGAATTATCCTCTATAGTCTACTTTTGATCAATAATTAATTTTGTCTATAGTGATTTAATAATTAAGTTTCTACTCTTTATTTTGGACCCTATAAAGTAGAAACAGAAACTTGATTATAAGAGCTCTATAGACAAAAAACAATCATGACTCTTTAAGCTAAAATGATAAAAAAAATAAAATTTTCACACCAGTTTAAATGGATTGAAAATTAGAGCACTGGGGTTATGCTAGAATGTTACTTTCAGGACCCCGAAATTAGTCGAGGCGCGCAAGCTGACTCGGATCCGATTTAAAAAAGAAAACAAAAGACTCATTGGTGAGGTACAAATTAAATAGTAAAATAATATAGTATGATGAATAGTGCCTCGTTTGTTCTAAAGAGGCACTGTAGCAAAGGTAAACAAATTGCATAGTAGAGAGGGAGGACAAGAGGCTGAGAGCATATACATCAGAAGAGGAAAACGCTAATTTTAAGCTATTTAAATTAGGCAAATCAAAAAACTACCCATGCAGCAGACTAGGTAAACCCAAAGGAAGAATACCTCCGGCCGTTTTGCTCTTTATTTTTAACTTTAAACAAGAAGTAGCGACAGTAGCGTGGATGCTCTTATTACTTCCTCCGTCCTAATTACTTGTCCAAATTTTATTCTAACTGGATAAAAAAACTAGTTATATCTTTAAATTGGTAATGAATTTTATATCCAATATGGATATAGTTTGATAGATCTCGATTTGTTCTATAATATAATATTTTTCAAAATTACATAAAACATTATAAATTATAAGATATAATTAATTAAAAAATAGCACAAACTTTCAAAAGTAATAATTAAATTGGAACGGAAGTAGTATAACATTTGCATAGATTTTGGAGTGGAAAGTTTGGTTCTGAATGATCACTTTTCTTAAGAAAAAAACGGATTGACCTTGCAGTCAGACATCAAGCAATGGATGCCAAATCCGCCTACTATTTGACTTGACGTGTAAATGAGAGGCTTGACGGGCTTGGCTGTCCATTTTTAACCGTTTGAGTTGCCCCGGCAATACAAACGCCCTTGAGTTAAAACTTTGGAATGAGCACCGAAAAATGAAATGATTGAATCGAACATCTATATAAATCGGATGAATTTGAGTTCACGCAGGTCCACATGGAATTTTTTTTAAAATTTTTAAACGACTCGAATTATCTGTGCGCCGTTTGTGGCCGTGGTCTGTGGCTCCTGTCGATTTCTCTAGCATTACTGAAAAAAGGAGGAGGTGCATCTCAGATTGGGGGAAAAGGGTAATGGGGTCAATTTGCCTCAACAACAACCAACATCAGTCAATCACACGAGAAATTATTCAGTGCCCCAAAGGCAATGCCAGCTGTTGCCTCAGAGCTGTTTTTTTTTTTTTTTTTTTTCTATTTTATCCGCAGGTGCTTCACCTTAAATATACTGATACACGTTTTCTTCTCTCCTGTTCCACTAGACACAACTTTTTCTCTAAAATTAAGTGTTTCAAATTTCAATACGTTTGAATGAGTGAGAAGATTTTATTTTTTATCATTTAATTCTAAAGGGTCATAATTAAATTTTGACTATAGGGCTCCCGTTAATTAACCCTAAGAAAGTCTTTGAATCAAATATCTCTTAGGACTAACCAACGAGAGTCCTAGAGTCAAAATTTAATTATGACCCTTTAGAATTAAATGATCAGATAAATAAAATCTTCTCACCCATTCAAACGGATTGAAATTTGGAACACTTAATTTTTCAACATTCAGTTTATATATTAAAAAATATGGTTAAAAAATTAAGTGCTTCAAATTTCAATCCGTTTGAATGGGTGAGAGGATTTTATTTATCTGATCATTTAATTCTAAAGGGTCATAATTAAATTTTGACTCTAGGGCTCTCGTTGGTTAGTCCTAAGAGATATTTGATTCTACGACTTTCTTAGAGTTAATCAACGAGAGCCCTATAGTCAAAATTTAATTATGACCCTTTAGAATTAAATGATCAGATAAATAAAATCTTCTCACCCATTCAAACGGATTGAAATTTGAAGCACTTAATTTTTTAACCATATTTTTTAATATATAAACTGAAGGTTGAAAAATTAAGTGTTCCAAATTTCAATCCGTTTGAATGGGTGAGAAGATTTTATTTATCTGATCATTTAATTCTAAAGGATCATAATTAAATTTTGACTCTAGGGCTCTCGTTGGTTAGTCCTAAGAGATATTTGATTCAAAGACTTTCTTAGGGTTAATTAACGGGAGCCCTATAGTCAAAATTTAATTATGACCCTTTAGAATTAAATGATAAAAAAATAAAATCTTCTCACCCATTCAAACGTATTGAAATTTGAAACACTTAATTTTAGAGAAAAGGTTGTGTCTAGTGGAACAGGGGAGAAGAAAACACGTGTCAGTATATTAAGGTGAGGCACCTGCGGATAAAATAGAAAAAAAAAAAAAAAAAAAACAGGTCTGAGGCAACAGCTGGCATTACCTTTGGGGCACCGAATAATTTCTCCAATCACATGGGTGGAAAAGGCTGGCACTGCTTTGAAATTGAGCAGAAGTACAGCCCTTTTTGGGCGGTAAAGCTACGCCCACCGACTCGAACTACCACCGAAACCTATACGATGCCGTCTTGGATTGTTTTTGTTGGCATCGAAATATTCGGCTTTATGCTTCTCTTTAGTTCTTCAACAAGAGCTTTAGAGTTAAAAATTAATAATATTTTTATAAGATAAAATGATAAAAAAAAAGATCTTTGTACCGGTTTAAACGAATTAAAAATTGAAATACTTAATTTTTTCATTTGATTTTATGGTTCTCGTAGGGCTCTTCAACAAGAGCTCTAGCGCTAAAAATTAATTATGATCCTTTAGGATAAAATGATCAGAAAAATAATATCTTTGTATCGATTCAAAAAGATTGAAAAATTAAAAATAAGATTTTCTTTATTTCAAATCAACTCTTTTTTCATTCTCCCATCAAATGGTCTATTTGGAAGACTATTTGCCATTTTTTATGGGTGAAGGACTGGAGCCTTAAAAACAGACTAGACTATACACCATGATTAGCCATCAAATAGTCTATTTGGAAGACTGTTCTATTTGCCGTTTTTAATGGGTGAAGGACTGGAGCCTTAAAAACTGACTAGACTATACAACATGATTAGCCATCAAATGGTCTATTTGGAAGACAGTTCTATTTGTCGTATTTGATAGGTGAAAGACTGGAGCCTTAAAAACAGACTAGACTATATACCATGATTAGCCATCAAATGGTCTATTTTATTTGGAAGACTGTTTTATTTGCTGTTTTTGATGGGTGAAGGACTGGAGCCTTAAAAATAGACTAGACTATACAACATGATTAGCCATCAAATGGTCTATTTGGAAGACAGTTCTATTTGTCGTATTTGATAGGTGAAAAACTGGAGCCTTAAAAACAGACTAGACTATGTACCATGATTAGCCATCAAATGATCTATTTGGAAGACTGTTTTATTTGCTGTTTTTGATGGGTGAAGGACTGGAGCCTTAAAAACAGACTAGACTATACACCATGATTAGCCATCGAATGGTCTATTTGGAAGACTGAAGAACGGCCTTGCTATTGTCAGTCTATTGGGTTGACAATAAGCACACTAGAAGGTAAAAAAATACGTATTTCTGTTTATTTTTATATTATTTAATATACATGCATACACTTATTATTATCAGCTCATTGGGTTGATTTTAGAATTTTCCAAAGAAGAAAACAAGAGGTAGCATATACTGTGTTAATAAGATTATACACCATGATTAGGTATATCCAAAACGGCATTGATATATACTCATTTCGTCCCAAAATCGATGACATTGTCTGCCTTTGTGCCTTTTGAAATTTTCTTCACTATTTGGGCAATTTATGATGTTTTCTAAAATTTTGAAAATCATCTAATAGCTTGATTTAGATTTATCAAACAAGATTCATGTAACGACCCTGATTTTTGGTAAATAAAAATTTCGTTAAATATTTAAATTTTATTTAATTACTTAGAATTGCTACTAAAAATTTCTTTTTAATTTTAATAATCCGTCATAATTAGATTTGAAATTTATAAAATTATAAATTTTCACGCCGAGCAATCTAGTCATTTTCTAAAGACAAGTATGCTTATTCAAGCGCTTGTATATTTTCCTAACAAGTTAAATAAAATCTTGAAATCATATTTCTTGGCTAGAAATCCTACTTGGCAAGTAGAATTAGTTTCCAATCAATTCATTAGAAAACCCTAATTACCGTTTCAATCTAGTTACAATTTCCTAACCCTAGATGGACCTTTTTGACCGTCTTTGAGCCTTATGAAACCCTTCGAACCCTATTGAACCCTTAGACTTTTAGGGGTAATCATTATACCCCATGACAAGTCATTTCAAACCCTAATTATTACCAATATTCCTTTAACCTTTGGTCCATAATTGTTAGGGAAAATATTATCCCTTGGACAATAGATTCCCATGACTAGTCATATCAAATTATTACCAATATTCCTTTACCACTTGGTCCATAATTGTTAGGGGAATTTTTACCCCTTGGTTAATAGACCTTTGACTTGCCATTAAGCATGATAAGACTCGTCATGCCAAGGAATCTCATCATTTTGCTTCCTAGCCTTGCCATGCATGCACACCTATGTTCTTAAGCCTAGCTATCGTAGGTTTTACTTTCCTAGATTTTCCTAGAAGTACATAGAACAAGAGAGAGAGAGAGAGAGAGAGAGAGCTGAATGGGGAGAGAGAGAGAGAGAGAGGGCCGGATGGGAGAGAGTGAGGTGGAGTATGTGCTTGTGTTTTGATTACTTACACAAGTAACCCTTATAGCCTTAAGCCTATTTTTGACCATGCCAACCCATTTCTAGTCTTCCAAAGTGCAATGATTATATTCTTTCTTGCAAGCAACCTCCCCATAGACTTGACAAGTCAAAAATCCTTCATGATGGCCTAAGATTTGGCCTAAAATGGAAGTGACAAGTCATGGAAGACTATGACTTGATTGAAAGGCTTGAAATGACAAGATAATGGAGCAAATCCATGGGAGAGAGGGAAAGAGATATGACTGGCCATAAAGGAGGAAGGAGGAGCTCAAGTGTTGGCTATAAATAGCACCCCATGCCTTCCATTCAACTCACACCCTCACTCAATTGCCATTTCCATTTTCCAGACAGCTTACTGCCCTTCACGAATCTTCATTTTTCCCCAGCTTAAAGTAGTTTTTAGAACCAACTCCCTTCGAGAAAGTTGTAGAGCACTTCGAGACCTTCAAGTTAGACCCAAGAACCACCCCAATCGGTGAAGAAATGACAAAGATATCGGCATCCGAAGTTCAGTAAAAATCTCGGATTCCTATTTCCAGACAGCATACTGTCTTCCCCTTTATCACCATTTTTCTCCTACCTAAAGTAGTTTCTAGGATCAACTTCCTTCACGAAAGTTGTAGAGCACTTCGAGAGCTTCAATTTCGACCCAAGAATGATCGTATTCGGCCAAATATTGACCGAGTTACTGCCGTCCGAAGTTCGGTCCAGATTGTAAGTTTTCACTGCCCGTAGGAAACTTCCAACTAGCTTATTCGGCCCCGACTAAGTTTCGGATCAAGGTAGATTAATCTCTACTCATTCTCCCTAGTATAACTTTAGTTATTTTTGTTTATGATACGGCAAGTTAAAGTATTAGGAATAATTAGCAAACTCGTTTTACAAAAATCTTGAAATGACATTTCGATCATGTAGATTTTCTCTACTCACTTCCCTAAAGTATAAGTAGGAAATCCTAGTCCAATCACTCTACGTATAATATAGAATCGTACGTTAGAAAGTAGAATATTCTTGATTCAAAGTAACGATATCGTAGATAGGATTATCTATTGTTTGGTTTCAAGTAGATAAGGTTATCTATCGTTTAAAATGCATGATTATCAATAAGTTTATCTTGCTAATGGAAGTATGAGCATGTTAGATAAATGACGTTATCTTAAATAAACATATGTTGTATTGAATTTCTCAAAAAGTAAGATAGAACGATTTTCGAAAAAGGAGATTTTAACGCTTGATTTGTAGTAGTCATATTTTGATCTTTTCAAGCATGTTTAGTAATATTAAGTTGAATAATCTTGCTAGTGTAGTTTCAATAAACGATTTATGCTTGTTTTTTGTGAAAAGTCCTACCGCGGAGTCTATGCATGAAAACGTGACACGAAAATCGAGAAAGTTAGAAACATGACACCTAGGGTGTGGTTAACGAAAAGGCGTGTTTTGAAAGGGTGAAATATTTTGGAAACCGCAATGTGGCCGGACATGGTAGCCCATTGTGTGGTGTGTGTTTTGTGTGCCAATGGGAACCCGGTGCGGCGGAACCATTGTGAGGATATTCGGGAGACCGGAACGGCGGAACCGAGGTTGGGTGTGTGGCTTGGTTATCCGCGGAGAGGAGCCAATGCAAATGTGTGCCAATGGGAACCCGGTGCGGCGGAACCATTGTGAGGATACTCGAGAACCCGGAACGGCGGAACCGAGGTTGGGTGTGTTAAAAACGGATTTTGAAAATGTTGATTTGGTTATGAAAAGTGAAAATGGAGACACGGTCTACGATGAGTCGCGTAGGAGAAACACAGAAAAACATGGACACCAACGATACTTGAATTGTGAATAAGGATGTGCTATCGTTAATCGTTTTTGTTAAACCTGCTTGTACTCTGTTGATTTTATGATCTATTGTTTGTAAGTTAAGGGTTAGTGGGTTTGGATATTCTATTGAGCTTTTGTAAGCTCACGGTGTTACCTTTGGTGACCCTGACATATTATATTGGTGGCGACGCCGGTATAATGTGTCAGACCTTATAGATGAACAGGGTGAGCATTACGCCTTGGACGCTTTTGGAGCCGAGGAGCTGGCCAGAATGGAAGAAGAGGCGGAGCAGTAGATAGGAACCCTAGTTTATCTCTCCTGTTGTTGATTAAGAACACTCTTTGTGAGAGTTATGTTGTAATATTGAGCCAGACTCCATTTAGAATTTCAATGAAATTGCCCTTTTAACGTTCCCAAAATTAGGGGCGTTACAATTCATGGAATATTACTTATAGAAGGCATTATGAATAATTTTCTAAGACGTCCGAAATTTTGAAATTGTCATTGAGTTTAGGAGTTTAGGACGGAGTGAGTAAGATATCATTAACCACCATATTAGCAAGTATTGGTTTAATTCATGAGAAATTTGGCATCGCTTAAAGATATGTAATTAGGATCAGACCATCCAGCTATGCGATTAGCCAACTCCTCACTCTGGTGCTGCTGCTCTAGCTCACATTGGAATGCAAGCACCTTGTTTTCTTTTCTGGAGTGATACTTTGTTTGGATTGCTTTTCAAAAAAAAAATTCTCAACTCAAAATATATTCATTATGTAACAACCCAAACTCTCAAACACCTCTACTTGTCTAATGAATCCAAACAACAAATCGAAAGAGTTACGCCAGTAATTCAAATCAAGAAAGGCTTTTCCCCCACTTTCTTAATAGTTAACATAAATTTGCATATCCACCTTGTTAAATATCCTTTCCAACCCATGACCCTACTGCCTAAGAGAACCCTTCCCCCCCTCCCCCTTCCCCCCTTCAAAATACCCTTCTTTCCTCCTTTCTAAAAAAATTAAAATTGGTGAGTCACCTCTCAAAGTTGTCTAAGGTGGACACATGTCCATTAGCTTTTCCAGTTTCTTTCTTCTCTCGTTTCTTCGTCCTTTTGTTTTTACAATGCATGGTTGCCCATGAGATGCTTGTCTCAATAGGTGACACATGGCTCTATTTAATTTCCATTTTTATTTTTGGTTTCATACTACAACCTTATCCTTTACACACACCCAATATCACCACCTCACATGCACACACATAACCCACGCTATTGACACTTGTTTTAAGATATTCTATTCCCCAATTTCCACTTGTACCTACCATTTCCTTTATTACAAGTAATTGGATTTAAAGAACCACAAGAAACCCACTTTTTGAATAAATAATCCCGGTATTCAAAGTTTGGGTATTACCAAGGACGGAACCAGGATTTTACTCAAGCAGTGACGAAATGTATATTAAAAAAATTTAGTAATGGCGAGACTATATAAGTTGGGCATAATTTTTTTTAAATATAATAATTACATTTTCTAAAATTTTTGTCGTGGCGGTCGCCGCCACTAGACTCTACTGATCTCATCCATGACTAACGTTCGGAAATTTGATCTTTCAAGGACGAAACATTGCTTGGAAAGATAGCAACATTTTTTTTTTTTATTGACTACCAAAAAAAAAAGAGAGAGACCCAAAAGGATACAGTTAAGCACGGACCAACGTGCAGTAATTAAGACGTGAATAATGCTTAAAAAAAAATACCTATAATTTTTTTCTCAAAAGGATACTGTTAAACATTATATATTGCTTGCAATATTTTTTTTTTCCACGCACATGTGTATATCTACGCCCGTAATTTCCCCTCATAAGGATAGTACGTGGATGATGATTGCGAGGTTTCTTGTAATAGCTTGCGATTTGGTTCTTGGTTGGTGGATCTGTTTTTTTTGTTCGTCGTTTTCTATTTCTTTTCTCCAGTGAGGTTTCCTCCAGTTCGGTTACCTCTGCCCCGGACTTTGGTTTTCCAAGATCCAGTGTTGGCTTTTGGATTTTTTTTTTTTTTTGGGTGTTGGTTGGTTTGGTGTTCATGGGATTTGCTCGATCTATTGCCTATTGATCGGCTATTGCGGTTGCACGTTCATTAGCAAGATCAGTGTCACAAGGTTTTGACATCAGAGAAGTTAGGCCTTTTGACTTGTTATTGACTCATTCGGGAGAGATAATTGTCCTCTTCGATGTCTTCAGTTCTTTTGAATGTTTAGCAATGAATCTTCGATCTACCATTTTGATAAAAAAAAAAAAAGTGCATATAAATTAAGTAATTAACACCTCACCAAACCCGTTGATCAAAGTATATATGGACTACTTCTTAATAACTCAGGTGTTTGGGCCAGTTTATATGTACCTCGATTAATATTAGAGCTAGGACTAATACTACCACTTATTTGTGGGGTCCCAATTAAAACCAAAACAAAGTTTCGTACGGACTACGGACCGACCCCACAGAATGTATTTTCTAACTATTTAGTCGTGCCAGCATTTTTCTAGTTAAGATAAAAAAAGAAGCTAAAGTAGCAGTTACGTTGTCGGCGGGTAGGTTAGTCGCTTCACCTGTCAAGCCTCCTCCTCGGAAGGTTCTAACGTGATGCAGAGATCTTCTAGTCTTCACCCTTTTTTTGGTTAGGAGTATTTTCTAAGCTAATTTTCCCACATTTTCTCCTACTTTCTGTGACTTTTTGACTGGAGCCTCTCCTAAAATAATAAACAAGATATGCGATAAGCTAATACGGAGTAAATAATTCCGCAAACGGACAAAGGTTCAAAAGAAGGGATTCGGGCACCCTGTAGGGCACAATCATAGTCGTTCAAAAATACTTTCAACAGTCCGGATTTAAAAATAATTTGTTCAAGGAAAGAGTAAATCCGAACTGTTAAAAACACGTACTCGTGAACGATTTGGATATGCGGAGCAGAGTGCACTACAGGGAGTGTCCCTGCAGAATTTCTGATTCCCAAAAGAAGCCAAACCAATATAGGGACCTTGCATATGCAAATGAACATAGTTTTGTTTTCAATCAGTGATCACTTGATATAATATTGAAATCTCTTTCACGTAGTAAATTTATGTTTTGAGGTTAGATATATAGTTTCTATATGATATCAGCGTCCATTTCGCCCTACATTTTAAAGAAAAAATTTACATTTCACACCCCACAAAAGAGGGCACAGTGATAAACACAAAAGATGTTACATGCAACATATCTCAAAACGAGCTGCACGTGAGGTTAAGAAAACACAATCTTACATTGTTTGAGTATAGAATGAATGATCCCTTAATATAATGTTGGAACCAATTAATCCACCTAATAAGCTTAAATTTTTGTGTTGGATATAAAGTTTTTATCATTCCTAACTAGGACGACTCCAAAAATTTACTTCTTCAATGACATAAATGTATAGAAATTGTTTATGATACAATACTTAATATGTTTTTTACTTGTGTAAAAATCAAGTTGGTGTTGACGCACTTTTCTCCAAGAAGTAGGAAAGAAAAAGAGCCCCAATGCAAGTTGGCGGGCGATCGAGAAAATGCGCGGACGTGCCCGGACCACGGTTGGTCCGTTGTGAAAATTGATGCGTGTGCACGAAAATCTGATTTCAAACAAGAAATTGTGGGTCCTTTGCACAATGAAGTGGACTTCAAATTTTCACAAGCGATGTGGAAAAGAAAACCGTAGAAATGGAAGATGCTAAGGATTTCCATTAACGACATAAAGGTTACAATTATGACGTTGCAGAAAAGGAAATAGTACTAGACTACGAATACCGGAATAAGGAATTGAGAGATAAACTAGCTAGCTGATGTGAGAGTTGTGTGGTCGGGGACCCTTTTTCCTCCTTTGGTTCTTGATTTTACAGAGGAAACCATGGCAGGTGAACCAAGGTGGGTATTAGCGGACATCACGGAAAGATCACGGCAACAATCAATTAGGATCATGATTAGTCCAATAATTGTTGAATTATTATTCTACATTCCATACTTATCCTTTCGTAGTTAGTGACATCTCTGTCCTATATATGTATGACTGTATTCTACAATTAATTCTATGGAGAAACAATTCATTTTCAACAGAAAGTCTCGATTTATCAGTGGGTGAACCTTGATTGCTCGCAGGAGCAGAAATCGATATCCACGTCTATCCATTTGGATATTTTCAGTGCAAATCATTAGCCGATTACACCACTAATTCTCTTGTTGCACCAGGCACTGCCATGTGCATGTCCACTTTCCCCATCAAAGGGATCTTATATTACACATTACCCTTACTTCCAATTATTACTCACCCATTTCTCTAATCATTATTTTCATTTTTCTCTCTATCTATCTCTCTCTAATTATTATCTCTACTTCCAATTATTACTCTCATTTCTCTCTCTACTCATAATTCTACAAAATTTTTCAAAAACTTATCCAAACACAACAACTTCTCTTTTCCAAAACGGCATTGTATAAAGTTTCGGTGTAAGTTCACCGATGGACGTAGCTTTACTGCTGTTCGGGCGGGTAGAGGACACCACCGTCATCCCACTAGACTGACTATAGAGGAACCTTTTTCTCATAGAGTGGTATGTTAACTCAAAGGGTTAGGGTGGGACCCATCCATATTTGTTGAAAGAGAGAGTGAAGGAAAGAACATTAAGAGCAAGTTTATCGGTAAATAGTTAAAAAAAAATTGTGAACAGTTCACATTTTTCATTTTATTTACTCACATATTTTTGAACACTACACCAACACTATTTATTTAACATACTCTATTAAAATACACATTTTTCAATCTTTTTCTTTATCCTATTATTATAATATGAGAGAGAGGGGGAGGGACAGAATTAAATAATCTAACAAATGGGATTCTGAATGAACAATTGTTCGGTATTAATACCTATCCAATTTTTCAAAATTATTTTACCTCCTCTACTGCAACTTGTTTTTTCTGTTGTCCTAAAATGGCCATTTTACATCAACCGGTAAACTTGCTCTAAGAAGCATTAATGCTCATGCTGCAGCTTGTGCTACAGTATTTGGGATGACTGCGGAGTGTGGAGTACGTCTATTGGTTTTCCGGACAAAAGTTGAGTAACCGGCTCATCCGGGGTATAGTAACTTTCTTCTCGAATTTAAACCCATATGACATCAATTGCTTGCTAATTAGCCACAAGTGTGGGCTACCAGTCTTCCATGGCCATGGCACTGACTATACCCACCCTTTTCCTCCTCTTTCTTTCCTCCAAATTCCCGTTTTCATCTGCTCAAACGTGGATCAAATCCGGTTACTGGTTCTCCGACGACAAATTCCCCGCAACCGACATAAACTCACGCCTCTTCACTCACCTCATATGCGGTTTAGCAGGCCTAAACGCTTCCACATACCAACTTTCCATTTCTTCATCAGATGCCCAGTCCTTCTCCACCTTCACCTCCACTGTCAAGCAAAAGAATCCAACGGTAACAACGCTCTTATCGATCGGTGGAAGATCAGCGAATTATTTGACTTTGTCCTCGATGGTTAGCCAATCCGGGTTCAGGAAGTCCTTCATCGAGTCCTCCATAAAAACAGCTCGATCATATGGGTTTAATGGGCTGGACTTTTGCTGGCCGTATTTAATCAGTAGATCTGAAATGGCAAACGTGGCCACCCTATTCGATGAGTGGCGATTGGGGATCGAATCAGAGTCAGCAAACTCAAGTGGGTCTCAACTCATCTTGACAATGGCTGTCCAGCTCTTCCCATGCCTTAACAATGCATGTTTTCCAATTGAATCTATAAAGAAGAACTTGAACTGGGTACCTGTGCTGGCATTTGACTACAACACGCCTACCTTGTGGAATTACACTGCTGCCTTTGCAGCATTGTATGATCCAGGAAGTAAATGGAGTACAGAATATGGAATCAATGCTTGGATTGACGGCGGGTTATCGGCTAACAAGCTTGTTTTGGGGTTGCCTTTCTACGGCTATGCTTGGACACTCGTGAACGCGAATGACAGTGCAATCGGTGCACCGGCAAAGGGGACCGCGATTACCAATTATGGTTGGATGAGGTACAAGGATATTAAGGCGTATATGCAGGGATCCGGAGCTGTTTCGGAGTATAATGCAACCTATGTTGTGAATTACTGCGTCATCGGATCGAGTTGGATTGCTTATGATGATGTTGAGGCCGTGAAAAATAAGGTAGCTTATGCGAAAAAGAGGAATTTGCTAGGTTATTTTGTGTCGCAAGTCGAAAATGATGATGAAAATTGGGTGCTTTCTTCTCAGGCAGGTGAGTACTATACACGCCTTGTTATCTAAGTTGTCCACAATGCATTATTTCAATGTGACCTGTAAATTTGAGAAGATTAATTTCTAAAACCAATTGTTCCTTCTGATCCACTAAGCTGAGCTAAGAAGTTGGGATTTCGTCCCTGTGGAATGCATCTGGTAGCCATTTTTTAGGGGGAAATTTATAGAAATAATACTCCTAGTTTTACCCCAGTCTCATTTTCGTCCTTCAAGTATTAATTGTAATTCTTTTGACTTTCAAGTTTGGTTTTCGTATCAAGTTAGTCCAATTAATAATATCTGTCAGTTAAATTGGACGAAAAAAATCAGATTGATGACAATTTGGACGTTGCAGTTTGTACCAAATTAGTCTAATTGATGATGTCTTCCCTCAATCTGATTTTTTTCGTTCAGTTTAGCTGACAAAAGTTATTAATTGGACTAATTTGGTACGAAAACTAAACATGAAGGTCAAAATAGTTGTAATAGATACTTGAAGGATGAAAGTGAGGCTCGGATGAAATTAGGAGGATCATTTATATAAATTTCCCTTTTTTAGCCAAAAAAAAATGCAGGATTTTGGAACTTTTTCACTTTTTGGTGTACGTCTTCGGTTCAAAATTGGATTGCTATCAAAAAAACATTTGATCCTTTTGATGGCAGTCCATGGAGGGAAAATGTTGTTGCGTCGAAAATCCCGAATCAAATGTTGGAGATATTTCACAAAAGAGTCATGATAAAGAAAAACTAGAAGAACTAGGGAACACAATTGTCATCAAGAGGACTATCCCCGAGAGCCTCTAAGTATAGTTGAAACTAATTTTGGGCAATATATGATCATTGTGTTTTTCCATTGGAATGGTTAAGAGTGTTCTGATTCTCTTGTCTACTGCTAGATTATCTTCTTACATTTCTCTCTAATGCACAATTTCACAGCACAAGAAGATGAGAAAAATCCCGTCACAGCACAAGAAGGTGAGAAAAATCCTGTCATACCACAAGAAGATGAGAAAAATCCCAGGAACAAGAGACACTTCTTGTTAATCTTGCTTCCAACCGCAGCTACAGTAACCCTCGTACTAGTTTATTCGAGGTGGTACAAAGGTAAGTTCTTCCAGCCGAGAAAACTTTGTGCATAAATCATTTCCCTTCACCCTTTTAACGTTTACATGTTTTTTTCATTTGTTACAGGACGGATGGGCGAAGGAAATGAATCGCAATCTTTATTCAAAACTATTATGGCATCTGCTGGAAACGCAAATGCTCCTAATTTGCTAGTATTTAGACTCACTGACCTTGTAGAAGCTACCAATAATTTTTCGTTTCAAAATAAGCTCGGAGAGGGTGGATACGGACCTGTTTACAAGGTAAAACTATTTGTCTTCGCATAAAATCAAGAAAACAAAACTAAATACGCAGTGTCTATTTCACCTGCAGGGTGTATTACATAATGGACAAGAAATAGCAGTAAAGAGACTTTCAAGGACTTCTACACAAGGATTTGAAGAGTTCAAGAACGAGGTGATGCTTACTGCTAAACTGCAGCATGTAAATCTTGTAAGAGTTCTTGGATTTTGCACCGAAAAAGAAGAACCGATGTTGATCTATGAATACTTGCCGAACAAAAGCCTGGATCATTATCTCTATGGTTAGCAATCTGTAATGCTTCTAAAATAATGGTGAACAATAATTGAGTGTGGTTTTAACATGAGGTATCGCCTATGTTTTAACTATCCAAATCTCTTTCGCGTAGATCCAACCAGGGGATTACTTTTAGATTGGGAAAAACGAGTTCAAATCATTGAAGGGGTTACTCAGGGGCTCTTGTATCTCCAAGAGTACTCAAGATTGACAATAATTCACAGGGATTTGAAAGCGAGCAATATTTTGTTAGACAACGAAATGAAGCCCAAGATCGCAGATTTTGGCATGGCTAGAATTTTTCAGAAAGATGAATTCGAAGCTAATACTAGCCGGATTGTTGGAACGTAGTAAGTGCCTTGTTTCTTACAATACAAGCTACCAAATGTGTTTTAGTCTCAAATATTACGCATCTAGTTATCTATTTTTGTTCACTTATGCAACATTGCATTGGTTATGTACCTCCTGAATATGTAAAGCGTGGCATATACTCCACCAAATCAGATGTTTATAGCTTCGGAGTTCTTCTTTTACAAATCATTAGCGGAAAACAGAATAATTGTTTACATGGCCTTCATGAAGACTTGAAACTCCTAGACTATGTAAGTAATTCTGAAAATTGTCACATGAATATAGCAAATTGATTTCTTTCCTGTGAACTCTAAAGATGCACTACATTGAAATACTTTAGGCATATGATCTGTGGAAGTGTGGGAAAGGCATGGAGTTCATGGATCCATCGCTCGATGATACAAATTCATCCTGTAAATTAGTGAGATGCATGCAAATAGCTTTGCTATGTGTCCAAGAAAATCCAGCTGATAGACCCTCCACGTTGGAACTCTCGGTGATGCTGAAAAATGAAACTGCCGCCATGAACATCCCCAAAAGGCCTGCTTTTTCTACAAGAAGAGATGAAGATGAAGTTGAAGTTCAAGACTCTACATCACAACAAGAAATATGGTCAGTTGGTGATGTATCCATTACCCAAATGGTAGCCCGATGAAGGTTAATTCTCCTTTTTTTCATGACAAGAGTAAGCCCCGTAACAGTTTATTTTTTTTGTAAGGATTTTGCTTTTGCTGTCACATCTTTCTGAAGTTTGGGCAAATATGATTATTCCTATCCCTCTGTGAATATTGCCAGAAATACAACTTGTCTTGCTTCAATTTCCTAGTAGGTGAATCGGCTCTGGAACAATCATTGCTCCTTTTAGTTCATCAAAGTTTCAAGAAGACATGAGCTAGCCATCTGCAATGTTGTTAGTCTGTAAATTTTGGTCATTATTCTTTGACCAGGTATAGTAATCACTATGATTGTATGCATTCAATACCTTCCAAGCAATTAGGAATTTGAACCAAACTCCTCATAATTTGGGCTCCCTCGGGAGTGGGCGATGGGTTTGGACTTTGGACCCCCTAGATGAGTCGAGGAGCGCGTAAGGTGATCTGAGTTATCAAAAAAAAAAAAAAAAAAATTTAATGGTAAACCATCGGATTAAGGTCCTTTTAATTACAACCATATTATGAGTTGATATCCTAAATTTTTAAAAACTGATATAACAATTTATATGTACTTCAACTCGAAATAATTGACGATGGATGTAGTCGTCGTCCACTGAAATCCTAGTTTTGAATGCATTATACAATCATTGTGAGACAAGCTCTTTTACAACATCTTAATTTCATGCACTCCAGTAACTTGGCTGAGGTGGAGGAGTTTGGACCGGCGAAATTCTTTAAAATGAGAAATGTTATGATACACGAAAAAGAAAACATGAAAGTGTCCATGAAAGAGAACAAGCCGTCCATTCTCTCTTTCAATATTGACACTTTTATATTTTCTATGTTTTGTATCCTACCCAAGCCCCACAGATACTGAGTCAAATGACCCTCGCATTTCGTTGCAATTGCTGATTAGGTCATATGTGGGTAACCGGCTGTTTTTTTGGGTGGCAGCTTGACCGCATCTCAATTAATTTTGGGCTTCGGACAAACCTTTAATAACCCCAAAGTTTGAAATATTTAATTAACCTTCGTGGATTTCGAACTTGCGAAATCTTGAGGGCAAAGCCCCTTTTGTTGCGTTCTCAAACCTATTATTACACCATGGGCCTTGGGGTTCATGACAAAGATTGTACTCCATCAGCATTTTAAGAGTCAAGACGTCATTTTCCTTTTTATTGGCCAATTGGTAAAAAAAAAATTAATAGTAGACGGGCAATTTCGTATTGAAAAGAGAAAAGTCAAAGATAATAAGCATTTTTTTTTGAAAGTCAAAACAAAAATTTTATTGATCTGAAAAAGGTTTACAAAATAAGTCATTGTTGGCAAGAAGCCAACAAAGAAAACACCCAATGAACCTAGCCAAAACTTCTAAAGGGTCTATACAGGTGAAAAATGTAACATGAAAGCCCACAAATAACCTGTAACCCTAATACATCTATCAAGCCCAAAATAGGCCTATAAACAACATAGGTCATGCCAAAAACTATGAGGTTTCACCTAAGTTTTAACTAGGGAAAATGTCTTGCCCAGGACGTATTTTGATAATTAATATCTGTCCAAGACAAGCTAAGAACACTTGTTAATACTGAAAATGTCATTGACGGTATTAATTATCAAAACACGTCCTTGGACGTCATTTTCCCTTTTAACCATCCAAATCTCTTTCGCGTAGATCCAATGAGGGGATCACTTTTAGATTGGGAAAAACGAGTTCAAATCATTGAAGGTCTCGTACCTCCAAGAGTACTCAAGATTGACAATAATTCATAGGGATTTGAAAGTGTCACACCTTCAATTTTCAACATAAATAATAATCATTTTCAATAAATAAAATCATTACTGAAGTATTGAT
This sequence comes from Rhododendron ovatum, assembly GCA_019656835.1. NCBI lineage: Eukaryota > Viridiplantae > Streptophyta > Magnoliopsida > Ericales > Ericaceae > Rhododendron > Rhododendron ovatum. The sequence continues at coordinate 48,086,292 of CM033792.1, read as the reverse complement.
AAGACCCAAATGACATATCTTCCCATGTTCTCAAAGTTAAATTTAACAGTTATAATCTTGGCTCGAGGCCCCAAGTTATCATCAACATTTGGAAAATTCACAATCCAAACACAGCCTAAACATAATCAATCATAGAGAGTCATTCTCATGACCAATTGTCTTCACAGGCTCTGAGTGAACTAGGGCTGTCCGCGGTCCGGATTGATCCAGATTACTATGAATTCAATCTTAATCCGCGAGTTACGGATTTTGGAAAATACAATCCGTGTCCGGACCAAAAGTCCTACGTTTTGGTTCAATACAATCCGTGAGTCACGGTTCGATTCTGACCAACAAAAAAAAAAATTCATGCCACAAAAAAAAAAAGCATTACAATCTGTCGTTGCGGAGGAGATCGAACGAGTAAGCATATACCGCATGAGAATTGTTTTCCCCTAGTAATGCAATATAGTTTCCCGCTGAGGTTATATATTGTTAGGAAAAATTTCATATTAGTACTAGACCTTTCACACAAATCACACATAGACACCTGATCTTAACGAAATATCATATAAACACCTGACATATTAAAAAAAAAAAAACACCTGACATATTAAAGAACTCATCAATTAAACCTCTATCGTCAATCTCCGTCAAAAAACAAACGGAAAACATGTATCTCTCTTCAATTTTGCTACCTGCTCGACTTTTTTTCACAAATTCTGTACATTTTTTTGTGGGGCCAATTTTTGGATCCCACACATAGTATCTGATCCATTGATTATGTCAAAAATATTTGTTTAAGAACCCTTGAAAAAAATAAGCTCCATCGGATAAATGTAATTGTATGATCGAATTGTACAACTTTTTATTCAGAATTTCGGATTAAAATTCTGCATAAAAAGTCGTAAGATTTGATCTAACACTTACATTTACCCCGTTGAGCTAATTTTTTAAAGGGTCATGCAAAAAAAACAAAAAAGAAAGATTAATAAATGGATCGGTTCATTTTTGGGTCCCCACAAAAAAATTTGTACTCCCTCCGTCCCCCTTTTCTTTTGCGTTATTATTTTCCTTTTTTTCTCTCCTGCATAGTGCTGAGTTGTTTTTTTTTTTTTAATTTATTTTTTGCCGGAGCAACTAACATTACATAGATTAGTATTACATAGATTTTTTGTGGGGCCCACTTTTGGGTCTCTAAAAATAATCCGATCATTTTATTAGTTTTGAAATACTTTTTGCGTGACCGTGTAAAAAAATCAACTCAACGGGGTAAATGTAAGTGTTCGATCAAATCTTACAACTTTTAATTCAAAATATTAATCCAGAATTATGAATGAAAAGTTGAACGATTGGATCATACACTTACATTTATTTTATGGAGCTGATTTTTTGAAAGATCGCTTGAAAAAATATTTTCGAATTAGTAAACAGATCAGATAATTTGTGTGCGACCCAAAAATAGACCCCACAAAAAATTTGTGCAAAATATGTGAAAAAAGTTGATATGGGTAGCAAAATTAGAGAGTGAAACATGTTTTCCGTTAGTTTTTGGACGGAGCTTAACTGTAGGAGTTTAATTGATGATTTTTTTAATACGTCAGATGTTTATGTGATATTTTGTTAAGGTCGGGTGTCTATGTGACTTGTGTGAAAGGCCAGGTGCTAATATAAAATTTTTCCATTATTATTACAATATAGTATTACATTAAGATAAAATTGCTGAAAAAAATTATAACAATTGTTAAAACTTATAATTATTTACTAAATATTACATATATATGTACGGGGCGATTCCGGGGACAACTAATTAGATACCTAAAAAAACACCTCATAGTTCCCGATCAAATTTTGATAATCCGAGCCGCTCAATGTGCAATAACTTGTTGTCTAAATTTTTTGAAGGAAAGCCCCCTTAACAGGAGAATGATTATTTTGGGCAGAAGTTTCAAATCTGCAAAGTTGCATACTTGCATTTTGTTTCCTACAAGAAGTACAAAATAAATTTAGGCGCTTACTTTGTGGTTATAGCCTAGAAATTAAGAATTTGCTTTCGGAAATTGATTTTGCCATTTTTGTTTTAGCCATTGGCACTCCACTTTGTGTCTTGATCATATAAGATTACAAAACAAAATGTGGAGTGTCAATGGCTAAAATTCTATCCTTTTGCTTTATCTTAAGTTCTCGGGCTTGAAACCTTCCAAGTGTTATCAACCTTTTTCGGGTCAGTTTATGCGGAGATTTGCTTCGGTTTTAAGTAGGCTTCATGTAAATGGGCAGTGCAGTTAAGCTCCAAAATTAGTTGAGGCGCATATAAACTAGCCCGGACGCTTGAGTTAGGAGTAAAAAAAGAGCACATAATACTTTACTACCATACGTAAGGACCATGAAAATGTGAAATTTCTTTATCCAGAACATCACTTGGCATTTCTTTCTGTTGTGAAATGGTTGACCAGGACTATGGTGGAACACACCATGAACCATCTGTCGTTCGAAAGTCAAGTTCTGTTATCGAGAGGTAATGGATCTTTCTCCGCCCAAGAAAATTCAAGCTGACATTTTAGACAAATACAACAAGCCAACAACAGCATTATTATATGCCAAAAGATCAAAATTAAACAACACTCTACATTCCAATAGACTAATTAGCCATTACATATCCATAATGAAAAATGCTATTTTGTGTGGGTGCATTTTTCTCTAACAAAAACCATTAGATCTACATTCGCATTTTAATTGCAAAAGAAGATCAAGGGTCCATAATCTTATGTTCAGGATTCACTGTCTACCTAATAGTTATAATTATCTTCAACAGAATTGATCAATGGCCAAATTTAAAAAAATTTCGTGCAATGGTTAAGTCCTTAGAGTTTCTTGTTCAATAAACATACTTTTCTGTGCCATTAAGATATGGTGGGATCTTAACTTCAATCTCAAGAGCAATACTCTTAGACAGCTATGTGGTTCTGAGAGCAATACTCTTAACGTCAATCTCGAGAGCAACACTCTTTGACAGATATGTGGTTCTGTCCTTAGACTATGTGATTCTGAGAGCAATACTCTTTGACAGATATGTGAAGTAGACTATTTGCATATCCATTATTTGGTCAAAAGAGCAATGGATAACTCCTTCAGAGATCACTATATATATGCATTCCTTACTCATCCGAACCTATATACTAGTACAATTCATTGACAAAACTCATCCCCTTGTGTCCAATGGCTTCCAAGCATTCCTTTTTCTCTCTCTCCTTTTTCCCTCTCTCCTTTTTCCCTCTCATATCTCTCCACTTCCACTTCTCAACAGGACAAGTTTTTGTGAACTCCGTTTACTGGTTCCCCGACAGTGGTCTAGCAATATCAGATATAGACTCCACTTTAATTTGTTCACTCACATATTTTTTGCTTTTGCTGATCTTGATTCCAATACAAATCAAGTCACTATTTCCTCCTCAATGCCCAATTTTCTCAGTTCACCAAAACCGTCCAACTTAAAAACCTTTCTTTCAAAACCCTCCTGTCCCAATTTTCTCAGTTCACCAAAACCGTCCAACTTAAAAACCATTCTGTCAAAACCCTCCTGTCCATCGGCGGTGGCTCCTCTGACAAGACCGCCTTCGCTTCTATGGCTAGCCAATCGGCTTCTCGGAAAAGTTATTGATTCTTCCATAAACAAGGCAAGGTAAGTAATGTTTGTGAAATCAATCCTAGTAAGTTTAGATTGAGGTTTATTTCATTTGTTTTGAACTAAAAGACATGTCGTTGTCCTAGGTTGTCAATTACTAACCACAACTTTGAAATATCTTTCCTCTTCCTTACAAAATTAAAATTTTTTTTTATCACATTCAATGGGTTTTTTTTTGTACCACTTAAGAATGATATCCATGCATCTTGATGCTATAAATATTGACGAAATTTGTGATTGCCCTAAAGTTGTATTAAACCGCAAAAATTTGCACAAAAAGAGGCTCGATCATATGATTTTAGAATGACATCCATGCGTCTCGATGCTATAGATAATTACGTCTGGAAGCAAATTGATAGGGAAAAAAAAAAATTGCTTGTGAAGCTTTAAGAGAGTGTTTGCTTTGGTAATTTGCAAATTTCAAATTTCATACAATCTTCTCATAGGGTCCCTTTTTGACGTCTAAATACCCAACAGGTCATATGGCTTCCAGGGCTTGGATCTTGACTGGGAGTACCCACAATCCACTTCAGAAATGGCCAACCTGGGTGTCCTCCTCGACGAGTGGTTTTGCGGTTGCAACTGAGGCTGAATCCGCCGGACAACCACCGTTGCTTTTAACAGCGGCCTTCTATTACGCACCAAGCATTAATGGGCTGAACTATCCAGTCCAGTCCACATCCAATAGCTTGGACTGGATCAACTTGATGGCCTATGACTTCTACAACCCTACATGGGCCAAAGTGACCAACTCACATGCAGCCCTGTACGACCCGTCGGGCCCAATCAGCGGAAGTTACGGAGTCGAGTCTTGGATCAAGGCCGGGATGAGCTCAAAGAAGTTGGTCCTCGGAATGCCGTTTTACGGGTACGTGTGGCGAACAACCACGGGCTTATGGCACCGGCTGATGGGCCAGTTGGATTGGGCAACGGGGCGATGCGCTATGGGGAGATCATGGGGTTCATAGCAGAAAACAAGGCCGCAACGGTGTACAATGGCACAATTGTTTCAAACTATTGCTATGCTGGGACAACTTGGATAGGGTATGATGGCACCCAGAGTATCTCTGCCAAGGTTTCATATGCTAAGCAGGAAGGGTTGCTTGGTTACTTTGCTTGGCATGTTGCACAAGATAACAATTGGGATCTCTCAAAACAAGGTATATAGGTCTCAATCCAACCATAAATTCACGCATGTTGATTTTAAGAAAAATGACGGACAGATACTCCCCCCGTTCAATAATTTTGGTCCTGGCCGTCCTGGGATTCCATGCCGTACGTTTTGGCACTAAAAAATTACATTTCCAAAAGCAATTTCTTTTGTATCTTTTTCTTGCACTGTAACAACTTAAATCCCAATAGGGATTAAAATTATGGGATGGTGGGAGTAGAATTTTTGTCGGGAAAACCCTTTTGAAATGATGGGGTAGGGATATTCGATCATGAGTGCAATAATATGTAAGCGGTAAGCCATTCGTAGTAATTAACCACTGCAACGCTTTAAATGTACAACCAAAACTCAGGTCTCTTGTGGTCGGATTTTAATTCTAAAATTAACTTTTCTAATGTATGTTGTTTTTGTTTTCATTGCAGCCAAACAAGCATGGGGAGCATGAAACTCATGGAGAACAGAAAATATAACTATACAAGGATTAGCCGAATAAAAAGGCTTAGGTAAAACCCTAAATTTAGTAAGCTGATGAGCTACTTTGAAGAATAATGTGGTTGTATTATGATAATAACATTTATGCACTAACCAATTTTTTGTTGGCTCGTTGTCAATTGTAATGATTTAAATAAAAAAGAAAAGTGGCAGATTTTTCACGCAAAAAATCATTTATGGGTTCCGACGAAGGGTTCACCATCATGCACGGAGCCCAAGTTCGGATTCCACACGAGTGATCCGAACTGTTCAAAATATTTATTGAGAGGAAGGATCAAATAATGTCGGCAGAAGTGGTTCGAGACTTCAAGTGGTGAATGTCAATTAACCTGCATCATGGGCAAGTCTCACTTTCGAACCAAAGCATTAATTCTGTAAAGTACTAATGACTACTTCAGTGCAACTCACAGAGCCATTTATTTTCTAGGAGGGATGTAGAACAGCAGAAGTGCCTTTCCTATCAAGAAGGATTGTGGGTGTGTTGGTTTTTTCCCCTGTCGTGGGCACATTGAAAAAGATGGTTATCTCTCCAGGCAGATATACTAACCAAGCAGGATGTCTAGCTTTCCATATTATAATACCAGAACCTTGCAATTCCAAGCTTGCCAACGAATTTGAAATAATATTCGCCGACCTTTGAATAAATCGAAACTCATGCTCTCTGATCTTTGGACCATGTGACGCACAAATAGGCCTCGATCATTCTAGAATTTAAAAAGGGTGATATGTGTTGTTTATTTCGTTCACCTCATTGAGTCGCACATTTCAAACATCGGCAAAAACATGAATGACTCACGTTCATACTACTCGGTACACATATTTAGGCTATTTAGTGGGTATTATGAATTTGAGACAAATTAAGCTTAAAGACAAATGTGTTTAGTTCATGTCTCTACCTATGTCTATATCCGATCAATGTGATTTTTGCATAATTAAACAGCTAACGAGCCTAGCAAAATGAATGATCCCGATCACGTCTTTTTCGACAAGAAATGAGGCCCATCTATGTGAAATCAGGGCTTGTTGTGCCTTAAAGAAAAATAACAAATCGAAAAAAGGACACGTTGCAAAGAAGTCTCTTCCGTTCAATTTTCACAGTTCATCTTAAGAATCAATGGTACAACAAATCGATTGGATACATTAAGTAAATATGTTACCTGGTCCATTGAAAACACTTTTAATCAACTTGGATCATTCGAACTGTCCTCTGCAGTCCGCTTTTGGACCGCAGAAAAGCGTTTCCCATTAAATTTGTGTTTCTAAGCTACTTTATTTTGAAAAATATAGGGCACAGGATAAACTCTAAAACCTCCAACTACCAAGTCAATTACCATGCAAAGTTGCAAACTAGTAGAACTAGTCAAAAAGAGGAGAGACTTTTCATCCTTAAGGGCTTGCTTGGATGGAGTCAAGAGAGGAGTGAAAATAAAAGAGGGGGTAAAAAGGGTGGGCCCAAGGTTTTGATGCTGCTTGGATTCTCCATTTGCTTCCCTCATTTCATTTCCTCCGTTCTTTGTTTTAACTCGCACAGGTGTTTCACCCATGAAACATTTAGGCTCCCCTGGGGCTGCCCAAATTTTATCCGGCTATAGAGGGGTGAAATTTGGACGAAATCACCCCTGTTTATCCCCTTTTCCCAACTCAAAAACTTCTTATTTAGTTTCAGGATTCTCTTAGGGTGCTCATTGAAAGGCCTTAGAGTCAAAAATCAATTATAATCATTTAAGATAAATGATCAGAAAAATAAGATCTTCGCACCGGTTCAAACGGATTGAAAATCGGAACACTTAATTTTTTGACTATATTTTTTAGTATATAAATGGTGTAAAAAAATAAGTATTCCAATTTTCAATCCGTTTGAACCGGTGCGATGATCTTATTTTTCTGATCACTTTATCTTAAATGGCCATAATGGATTTTTGGCTCTAAGGTCTTTCAACGAGCAACCGAAGACTCCTTATTTAGTTTTAGGGCTCTCTTAGGGTGCTCATTGAAAGGCCTTAGAGCCAAAAATCCATTATGATCATTTAAGATAAAATGATTAAAAAAATAAGATCTTCGCACTGGTTCAAACGGATTGAAAATTGAAACACTTTTTTTTACATCATTTATATATTAAAAAATATAGTTAAAAAATGTTTTTTAATATAAATTTTTTAGAATAGACATTTTTAAATTAATTTATTTTTTTATACTTCCAATTGCCCGAAATTGATTAAATATATTGATTTTGAAATTTATATACTTATTTTAATACATAATCAAATTTAACACTGCACATGGGCAAAATAGTCATTTGACAGTTTTTTCCATCATCAACCCCTTCTTATCCTCCAATTCTATAAACTATCCAAACAAAGTCAAATTTTATCCCTCTTTTTAATACCTCATCCAAACCACATAATATTTTATCCTCCCTCCATAAACATCAAATCGATGTGGGCCAACCCATCAAAATTAATATCCCCTACTATCTTATTCTCCCTTCATATTTTTTACCCCCGGTTTTTTACCCGCATCCAAGCGGGCCCTAAGTGGTAAATCTAGCTGCTTCCTAAGGAGTGATTATTCAGTGCTCCTAGAATACCACCACGTGACAATTTGGTGATGACTAGATGACGATGGGGTGATGGTTGTTCTGTCGGTTTAATTTAGTTTACATATTTGTATATCAGTATGGGTTTAAATTTTAGAAAGTTAATTTTTTTTAAAAAAAACTCACGGGACAATTTGACATTTTCCAATTTGGCATCCGCAAATTCTACCTCACCGATCTTAACTTTACATCTTGGAGTGGAAAGTTTGGTTCTGAAATGATCACTTTCTTAAGAAAAAGGAAAATAAATTCTTAAGAAAAAGAAAAAGGAAAATAACTTTACACCAAGTCAAAAAGAGGAGAGACTTTTCATCTAGCTGCTTCATAAGGAGTGATTACTCAGTGCTCCTAAAATACCACCACGTGACAATTTGATGATGACTAGATGACGATGGGGTGATTGTTGTTCAGTCGGTTTAATTTAGTTTACATATTCGTATATCAGTATGGGTTAAATTTTAGAAAGTTAATTTAAAAAAAAAAAAAAAAACCTCACGGGATCACAATTTGACATTTTCCAATTTGGCATCCGCAAATTCTACCTCACCGATCTTAACTTAACATTTTGGAGTGGAAAGTTTCGTTCTGAAATCATCACTTTCTTAAGAAAAAGGAGAATAAATTCTTTATATCGCCGTTGTAAATATTTGTTTCCTCCAAATCAATTGCATCGCGACACGTGTTAAAACAGTAGTCCCAATTAATAAAATATGACGACGTGACGCATTGCAATTGATTTGAAAGAAACAAATATTTATACCCATAGTGTAAAGAATTTATTCTTAACAAAAAAATGGATTTGACCTTTCTGTCGGACATCAACCAAGGGATGCCAAATATATCTACCTACCATTTGACTTTACTTGCAAATAAGGAGAATTCAAGTTCAGTGGGACAAGGGGCAAATAAGTCTCAACTCACGAATTACTTTTTCGAAATTATGAAGTAATGGTAAGGAAACAAATAATTACCAAGACATGGTATTTCAAACCTACACGGACAAAAATATCCCTTCCCCTATACGACATTTCATTGGCCCCCTTGTCCTCTATAGGGTGTAAGAGCAATTACACCAATTAATAGGTAAAAATAGATAAAAATGCTAATAAACAGTGTAAATTTTATATTTTACCTACTCATATCTCTTTTAACGTATATTACACCAATCTTATATATTTTAACTATCACTTCATACAATAATACTATTTTTTTCTTTCCCTATTTCTAAATTTGATTTGTGGAATGTGTATGTGTGTGTGAGAGAGAAAGTAATAATAAAAAAATAAAAAACTTGTGAACAGTTGATAGTAGGTAAATTTACCTACGAACTGTAGCAAAATATAGTTTGGCTTCAGATTTTGCTATTCTGCTGCAAGGGAATTTTCTTATTGAAGTTCTCGATTTTACCTTAATAGCAGCAAGTAGAGAAGCTGATAACTAGCTCTAAGAACAAAACACAAATCCCCCTTCTCAGAATCTCAACCTCTTCACCACCACTACCATCCCACGGCCAAACCCACCTCTCTCTCTCTCTCTCTCTCTCTCTCTCTCTCTCTCTCTTTCACACACACACACACACAAAATCCCTGTCAGAAAAACCCAAATAAAACCCAAATTGATGGAATAGCTGTGAAATCAAAACATGAGAAGACGAGAGCAGCAGTGGCGCCGAGGAAGCCAAAGAAAGGTGCGGTTTCATCTCCACTGAACGTCGACGAAATTTTGAATTTTCTTTGAGCAGGAATGTTGATTGGATCTCGAGAAAATTGCGTGGGAATTATTCTGTACGAAAGGGAGAAATCTGTGGAGTTTAAATTAGATCCCTTTCTATCTAGACTTGTGCGCAAGATTGATGGAGAAATTTCGTGGAGATTAGATTGGTTTTGCTTGTGAAATTAGGGCCTCTAAAATGGGTATTGGTTTCTTTATCACTGTTGTGTCGAAATTTGAGATTTAAGTTGTCAATTTGAGGATTTCAAAATTAGGATCTCTCTCTCTCTCTCTCTCTCTATATATATATATATATGTGTGTGTGTGTGTATGTATCATATGCGTGCGTGGGTGTGCTTTTTTGCTGAAAAATCAAAAATTAAATTGAGAATACGTGGATATGGAGCTAGATTTAGACACAGGTGCGGAGATCATAGTTTTAAATCGCGGTATCGGTCGCCATCTCGGTATCGGTCGCGGTATATCGGTATCGGGACATATCGGAGATATGTCGCGGGAATCGGGTGTCGCGGTCGTGAATTTTTAAAAATCGTCAGCAACATGTATAAAACTTGAAAAATATACTTTTGCCCCAAACATTGGCTTAAATTATCACATTTTAATTAATTTAAGACATGTAATAGCTCATTCTATTCATGTGAAATATCCGATAATTTATCAAAACCCGCAAGTCAATAAGATTTTACAAATATGAGAAAAATGCAACATTATAAGTTTTGATATAATTGACATAAATAGCAAAAATAAGATGAAGACATTAAAATAAACACACCATAGAGGTTTTACATTACATAATCGCTAGGAGCTCTGTTTTTTGGTTTTTTCTTTTTTTTTTTTTCTTTTTCAGAACCGATACGTACCGGCCGTATCGGCCGTACCGGTCCAAATATCGGTTACAGACCGATACGTATCGGGAACCGGCCGATACGCCTGTGAATTTCAATCTCACCGATATATTGGCCTATATCCGAATCGGGAGTCGAAAATTCCGGTACGAACCGGCCGATACGTACCGTATCGGCCGATATTTAAAACTATGGCGGAGATACATTAAATAACTTTTTTTTGAAATATTTTTTTATATTTGTAAATTTCCATAACAAGATAGATATATAATTTATGTATGAAAAACCCAAAATACATTTTATTCCTTTGTTTTGTCATCAAAGTCTAATAAAAGCCCATCAAAAGGCTAATGAAGGCCCATTTATTTTACAAGATTGATACGCCAACCGCATTTTTGTCCACCACATGTCATGTGGGGCCCATTTCAGGCCCCACAAAAATACAGAAAAATATTCATAAATTTTAAAATAATTATTTATAGGACTCTGTAAAAAATCAACTCGAACAGATATCAGTAGATATGTTTTCTGAATTTATAAGGGCAAAATTACGAAACTGAGCAGTTTCGCTTCTACGAATTCATAAAACATATTCTACTGATATCCGTTGGAGCTGATTTTTTTAAAAGCTCCATAAATAATTATTTTAAAATTTATGCATATTTTTGTGTATTTTTTTAGGATCCGGAGTGAGCCCCGCACGACGTGTGGTGGCCATGCGGTGAGCCCAGCTTTACTGTTTATTTTATTCTATTGTGGAAGATACAAGCCCTTTAGTAGTAAAGCATAAGTACCCTTGAAACATACTCTCTCCATCCCGATTTGTTTGTCCCCTTTTTTGACTTATGTATGTCCCAAATTGACTGTTAAATTTCAAAATCAACTAGATCATGTAAATTTTCAAATCAATGGATAGGATTTGGTTTCCTTAATAAGTTGGAAACCCGGGATTGAACAAACAAATCGGGACGGAGGGAGTACAAAATAAGTATTTATTTTTTAAGAAGATAATTTTAAACTCAAAAATAATGTGTTTACGCAAATAATTTTTTTAGCAATATGGATCTTATTTGATAGATTTCATTGAGATCTTTTGAATGATGCACATTTTTTTTATTTACATTATTTTTAAATTTAAAAATGTGAAACAAGCTGCTTATTTTTTAAGAAGGTTTGTGGAGCGAGGGCCAAAACCCAACTTTACAACCCCAAAGAAATAAAACAAACCCTAAAGCCCACAAATAAAATAAATCCTAATTGAAAAGGCAGAAAAAACAGCGCATTAGAAGAACGTCGTTCTGCAACGATTGCAGCGATGAATTTTTTTTTTGGTGGGTACCATACGTATCCCACACTTGTGTCGTATCGTGTCGACAGGAGTATTTTGTCAAAACTCGCAGATCTGTGTATGGTAGTCTCCACCATCCCTTACCTCCACATTAGTTCTTCAACCACTCCTGACTGGCAATTGGTATAATATTGGGGACCAAAATGGCATGACAGAAATACTTTGAAGACCAAAAAAGAAAATGAAGCTATGGAGTGGTGAAATGCCAAGTTTGCCCTTCATTTTGACGGAGGGAATGAACGGTGTGACCTCCAGGAACCATTTAAACACAAAATTGATACGTTGGGAATGCAATGTTTACAATTGGAATATTGAGGACCAAAGTGACACGACTGAAATACTTTGGGGACCAAAAAAGTAAATAAGCCATTTCATATCTAGAGGAATTTCATAAAAACTAGTCCATGAGTTGAGACTTATTTGTCCCAACGACCACTGAACCTTAATTCCCCCGAATTTTGTTTTTAAATTTCAGTGCCGAGTGGGTATGTCCCACGTGGTACCTGCTCGGCACATTTGAGCCGTACAATATACTTTTGGACAGTTCGAATTGAAACTCTCTTTCTCCTCTAATCCCAACATTTTTTCTCTTCAAATCCTAGCCGTCCAAAAACACAATGAACGACCCGGATGCGAATTTTTCGGTAAATGAGAGGTTTGAGGGGCTTGGCTTGGAGTGTTGTTATTAATTTTTTTTTACCGTTTGAGATGCCACGGCAATTTGACAGCTCCCTTTGGAGTTGCTTCCGAAGAGAGGAAGTTGACGAAGATATTTGCTGTGCTTTTTATTTCGCATATCATAAGAAGTCTGTATTGTTTGAAACCCAATTTTAAAACATAGTTTTAGTCCAATTATATCCAGAGTCGTTAGATGCACGTGAGTCTCCATACATTGAACAGTTCCATAGATAGTTGTGCCCAGAGTTTTTTTTTTTATCGGCCAAAACTTTCTATAAATTAGCTAATTACCTCCCAAGAGGCATCATCTTTACTAATACGGGAAAAATTAGGGATGGGGATTACAGACCCAATCAAAACGGGAGGAACAACTTAAAGAAAAAGAGGCTACATAATGGGCTGCTTAGTACATTGTGCCTAGAGTAATGTTCGGAAGTAATGTTCCTAGACTTCTAAAAAAAAAAAACAAAAGTTACGTGCACATCTGACTATGCCAAAGGGGCAAGAATTGGAATTTTCCCTGTACTATTATGTTGCCATTGATCACATGTTCTAACCAATCGACATCACCTTCCTCTTTCTTTCATTTGTATGACCTTTTTACCCAATGACATCCTCTTCCTTCCACTTTCTTGACTACAAGAAAATCCAGTCTTTCACTCTCTTTCCACTAATGATAGTTGTTGTTCGTTGACAAGTAGATATGATAGTTGTTGTTTGTTGACAAGTTGATAAGATAGAGACTTCTTATAATTCATAGATGGAGAGATACTTATTCACGGAGCTATAGATGGAGAGATACTTATTAACGAAACTGCTGTAAAGCGGCTCTTTACGGAGGTACTTAATTTTGACCGTCCAAAAGTATTTTCGACAGACTAGATTAAAAACAATCTATTACCTATCTATTAGCCTTAATAGATTGTTTTAGCCGATATTGAGCTCCGTAAATTTACTCTACAGAATGCTCCGTAAAGAAGTTTTTCTCTTCATAGATGACCATTTCAAGCGAAAGTGAACACAAGATAAAGATAATTGAAACCCACATGGCATTCAATTGCTTGCTTGGTACAGCTACCACTCTTCCATGGCACTGACTATACCCACCCTTTTCCTCCTCCTCTTTCTTTCCTCCAAATTCCCATGTTCAACTGCTCAAACATGGATCAAATCCGGTTACTGGTTTTCTGGCAGCGAATTCCCCGTAACCAACATAAACTCACCCCTCTTCACTCACCTCATATGCGCTTTCACCGGTCTGAACTCTTCCACGTACCAACTTTCCATTTCTTCATCAGATGCCCAGTCCTTCTCCACCTTCACCCCCACTGTCAAGCAAAAGAATCCAACGGTCACAACCCTCTTATCGATTGGTGGAGGATCAGCGAATTCTTCAACTTTCTCCTCGATGGTTAGCCAATCCGGGTTCAGGAAGTCCTTCATCGAGTCCTCCATGAAAACAGCAAGATCATACGGGTTTAATGGGCTGGACTTTTGCTGGGTTTCAGCCAGTACAAGCTCTGAAATGACAAACATGGCCACCCTATTCGATGAGTGGCGATTGGCGATCGAATCAGAGTCAGCAAACTCAAGTGGGTCTCAACAAATCTTGACAATGGCTGTCCAGTTCTCCCCAGACCTTGACAATGCAAGTTTTCCAATCGAATCTATAAAGAAGAACTTGGACTGGGTACATGTGATGGCGTACGACTACTACATGCCTAGTTGGTGGAATTACACTGCTGCCTTTGCAGCATTGTATGATCCAGGAAGTGAAGTGAGCACAGAATATGGAAACAATGCATGGATTGACGGCGGGTTATCGGCTAAAAAGCTTGTTTTGGGGCTGCCTTTCTACGGCTATGCTTGGACGCTTGTGAACCCGAATGACGGTGCAGCCGGTGCACCGGCAAAGGGGACAGTGATAACCGACGATGGTTCAATGAGCTACAAGGATCTTAAGGCGTATATGCAGAGATACGGAGCTGTTTCGGAGTATAATGCAACCTAGGTTGTGAATTACTGGGTCATTGGATCGAGCTGGATTGCTTATGATGATGTTGGGGTTGTGAAAATTAAGGTTGCTTATGCGAAGAAGATGAATTTGCTTGGTTATTTTGTGTGGCAAGTCCCATATGATGATGAAAATTGGGTGCTTTCTTCTCAGGCAGGTGAGTACTATACACCCCTTGTTATCTAAGTTGTCCTTTTATACAAACAGTGCATTTTCAATGTGGAGAAACTCCGTAAATAAGATTTACAAGCTAATCTTGACCTTCTAAAAGTGTTTTGGGCGATTCAGATTAAAAATAATTTATTAGCAGTAATAGATCTATTACCGATAATAGTTTAAAAACATATCTCAACCATTGATTGCCGAAACGGACGATTGGAATTGCACGACTCCGTAAATAGGCTGTTTGCAGCTGCTCCGTAAATAAGTTTTTTTTTAATGTGACCTGTAAATTGGAGAAAATTTCTCAAATTGATTGTTCCTCCTGATCCACTAAGCTGAGCAACGAAGTTGCAATTTCGTCTTTGTGGAATGCATCTCGTAGCCATTTTTCAGCAAAAAAAATGCAGGGTTTTGGAACTTCTTCACTTTTTGGTGTACGTCTTCGGTTCAAAATCAGCTTGCTATAAAAAAACACGGAAAAACACAGCTTTGATCCTTTTGATGGCAGTTCATGAAGGGAAAATGTTGTTGCGTCGAAAATCCCGAATCAAATGTTACAGATATTTCACAAAAGGGTCATGCTAAAGAAAAACTAGAAGATAGGGAACACAATTGTTGTCAAGAGGCTAGGATTATCCCCGAAAGCCTCCAACTTGAGCAAAATATATGATTATTGTGTTTTTCCATTGGAACGGATAAGAGTGTTCTGTTTCTCTTGTCTACTGCAAGATTGTCTTCTCACATTTCTCTCTAATGTACGATTTCTTAGCACAAGAAGATGAGAAAGATCCCAGAAACAAGAGACACTTCTTGTTACTAGTAATCTTGCTTCCAACTGCAGCAACAGTTACCCTCGTACTAGTTTCTGCGACGTGGTATCTGCGTAAAAGAGCACGCAGAAATAAAGGTAAGTTTTTCCGGTCGTAAAAACTTTGTGCATAAATCATTTTCCTTCACCCTTTTAACATCTTTCTTCG